>OX451735.1:235426132-236020108 GCA_948472305.1 Vicia faba
TAGGATCGTAGGTTGTTGTCAATTAATCATTGTGAAGATGAATGATACTAATGGCATTTTGAATTCTATTCGAACTCTTAGCGACAAGAATTGGATTCGATGGAGAAAATGCAATGCAATATGTGTTAGGCTATCATGAAACCCTATAAGTGGTTATTGATGGCATTTCTGCACTGGTTGCAGATGCAACCGACACACAGAAAGTTGCCTACAACGAAGCCAAGAAGAAGGATTACAAGGTTGCGTATTGCATTCAAATGACGGTCGATGCAGAGAATTTCGACAAGATCTCTCATGCTGAATTGACGAAGGAGGCATGAGATATTCTTGTCAAGTACTATGAAAGGGGTGAGAAAGTTAAGGTTTTCAAGTTATAGACATTGCATCGACAATATCAATTATTGTCGATGGGAGAAGACGGAAATATTACAGAGTATATGTCGAAGGTACAAAAACTCATCCATCTCATGAAGGATTATGGTGAAACCCTAACTGATAAGATGATAGTTGAGAAGGTAATGTGTATGTTGAACTCTCACTTTAATCTCGTTAACGTAGATATTCAAGAATCCAATCAACTTGAAACCCTAAAACTGGAAGATTTGGTTGGTTCATTGGAAGTACGTGAGGTTAAGATTGTTGAAAGGAAAGAAGTTCAAGACTCGATACATGCTTTAGAGGCTCAATTATGGAAAAGTAATGGTGATTCCGACAAATTCAAAGGAAATTTCGGCAAGACTCAGGGCAAGAAGTCTTGGTCGAATCCCGACAAGAATAAGTCGATGATAGGACTTTTGAGTACTTGAAAATATGAGAAGGAGATTCCTATCAGAAAGAAAAAGAAGAGAAAAAATGTGTGCAATGCTATAACTGTGAAAAGTGGGGTTACTTGGCCAACTATTATTGGTACATGAAAGATAAGGGATCAGAAAAAGGAAAGGACGAAGGAGCGAACCTTGCACATCAAGATTCAGATGATTGTGATGATATGGTGGTTATGGCTGCAGTTGCAGATAACCATGTCGAATCTAAGACCTGTTTTCTTGACTCAGGCTGCTCGAATCACATGACTGGTCAAAAGGTGTGGTTGGAAGATTTCGATGAGTCGAAGAAGAGCAAGGTAAAAATTTCTAATAATAGTTTGTTGCACGCATAAGGTACTGTCGGCATGGTTTTTCAAACGAGTAATGGAGGCAAAGCTATGGTCAAATATGTACTTTATGTACCTGGAATGAAGTGTAACCTATTAAGTGTTGGACAACTAGTTGAAAAAGGTTGCTCAGTTGTCATGAAATATGGAGATTTAAAATTGTTCGACACCCTGAACAATTTGGACTTAAAATCTCTGCTATCAAAGAATAGGACATTTAAGACCATGATTAGTTCGACTGAAGTACAATATCTAAAAACTGTTGTCGAACACAAGGATAGTTGGTTGTGGCATTTGAGGTTTGGACATTTAAACTTTTGATCACTCAAACAGTTGATTACTCAAGATATGGTAACTAGCATCCCAAGTCTTGAGATGCCTGAAAAACCCTGGGAAGATTGTTTAGTCGGAAAGCAATTCAGAAATTCTTTCATTTCGACTATGCCAACGAGATCATCCTGCATAGTCGAAGTGGTGCATTCAGATGTATGTGGCCTATTCGAAGAACATACCATTGGTGGAAACATATATTTTTCTTTTGTTTGTCGATGAGTTTAGTCAAAAGTTGTGGATCTATGTGATCAAAAGAAAGGGAAGAGTATTTGAAATCTTTAAGAGATTCAAGATACTTGTCGAAAACCAGAGTGAGAAGAAGATCAATGTTCTACGAACAGATGAAGACGATGAGGACACATCCAAGATGTTTGAAGAATTATGTATAACATGTTGTCGATTATGGGGTAACTGCTTCTTATACGCCTCAACATAATGAAATTGTAGAAAGAAGAAACAAAGCCATATTGGATATGGTGAGATGCATGTTAAAACAGAAGAGTTTTCTAAAATTGTTATGGGGTGAAGATGTTCCGAATTCACTTTATATTTTGAACATGTTCCCTACGAAGAAATTGAAGAACAAGGTTCCTGAAGAAGTGTGGAGTGGAAAAATAATATCAGTAAGTCATTTGAAGGTGTTTGGATCTATGTGCTACAAGCATGTTGTTGATGCAAGAAGAAGGAAGCTTGATGACAAAAGTGAACCTATGATTCTGGTAAGATATCACAAGACTCATGCATATAGGCTTTTCAATCCAATTAATGAGTATATTGTGTTAAGTCGATATATTGTGATTGATGAAAATTCTTCTTGGGATTGGAATTCTGGTGATGCAATTAATAAGTCATTGATGATATATGCTTTCGACGAAGTAACTGATGAAGTCGAAGTAAAAGAAAATGCAAATATTCCAGTCCAAGTCCAAGTCAAAGAAGTTGCTGACATTCTCGACATAGTCGAAGTCGAAGAGGGTGTGGATGGCACAAGCCAGAGACCTCAAAGAACTAGAGTTCTTCCAGCAAGACTTCATGATTATGAAGGTGTCGCGGTGAAAAATCGGAAGACCAAGCTATTGACTAACTTGACTCACAAAATTAGGAAGTCACTACCGAACTTTATTGTTTCCAAGGAAAAAGGGAAAATATCAAAACCCTATATTTATCATGCAATGTAAGAAGCAAAAACTAAAAGCAAAGCACAAAGAAGATATATAAGGTACGGAGATTGGTTATACAAAAGAAAGGTATTATCACCCTATGTATCTATAGTACTCTATAGGAACCTCTTGTAATATTTATTTTTGTTAAAATGGATTGTTTGCAAAAGAGTGTGGTGATGGGGAAAGAAATATATTTTTATTAATTTTGTGTTTGGAAAGACATAAAGTCTTATACCTACGTACCAATGAAGGATCAAAACCTCGTAGTTTGTGGTAAAAATAACAAAAGGTTTGTTGGTTGATCTTAGGAGAAGAGACAAGTTGTCATCTTAAGGAAAATACTCAACTAAACATCCATGAGTATGAGAAGATGGATCTTTGCATCATCATGAGGGGATGACTCCAACTTGGATATATATATATATATATATATATATATATATATATATATATATATATATATATATATATATATATATATATATATATATATATATATATATATATATATATATATATATATATATATATATATATATATATATATATATATATATATATATATATATATATATATATATATATATATATATATATATATATATATATATATATATATATATATATATATATATATATAATCAACAAGTATGCCACTAAATTCCCTTAAGTGGAAAATAATCACATTGTTTCAATCAATATCATGGAGGTAGGAGAATTATATTTCAACTATGAAGATGATTCATGTATATTCCTTTGAGAAAAGATTTTAAATTGGAAAAGCCAAGTGATAAAATGATTTGGGTGAGGTGGAATCTTTTTTAGTCTTTTGAAATTATTTAATATGTTTTAGTGTATTGAAGCATTTTATTAAAGAAATGAAGTTTAAAAATGCAATGACATAAGGTCAAAGTTTTTTAATGAAAGAAGTTTCAAAGTTTGAAAATTAGGGTTAACAGGGGTCTAAAGGATAAACAAGATGGGTAAACAAGCATGTAAATATGCAAGAGACACACAATGATCTAAAGTCAACAAGACAATCCATTCCTTTGGATTAGACACAAGTATCACAAAGATAACTATCAAAAATCAAACATCACTTATAAACAAGTCACGACTTAATCATAAAGGAATAGGTTCAATCACAAGACAAATATATATCAAGTGAGAATCAAACAAAGGAGGAAACATATCTTTGTGAGAACATACTCAAAGAGAGCAATCAGAGCACAAGGGTGCGAGGTGTCATGGTGAGAACATACTCAAAGAGAAAAACCAATCACAAATTTATAATCATATGAACTATCAATCATCAAGGAATACAATATATATGGTAAAGACAGAGGTCGTAGTATATCAAGTGTGAACTTTAAAGACAAGTTATGAAATAATCAAAGATAGAATCAAGTGAAGTATCACAAACATTAGGAAAGTCAAGATCAAACAAATAAGTGTTTAAAGTAAGTCATGAATCATAAGAACATGATGGGAATAAAGTATGTCCAAAAGGAAAATTCCAAGCATGCCTCAACAAGTGGGAGTTTATGAAGGAAATACTTAAAATATACCAAGATAATTAATCAAAAGGAGACGACATAATCAAGAGAACAAAGTTCAAAGTCAAACATGTTCATCATGGCAAAACATTAAAGACCAAATCAAGCAAGTTCATGAAACTAGGGTTCAAGAATAAAACATTGTCAACAAAAACCCTATACTCAAAGAAAACATACACCAAAGTATCTTCAAAGATCAAACAATTAAAACCCTAATAATTTCAACTAACAATCATTTAAACAAAACATTTCTTAAAGGAGAAAACATTTAATCATGACATAAGTCTTCAAAATAAAATCATGCTTAAGTAAACACATCAAGTATCATGGCATCAAGAGAATCACTCAAGAAATTAATCACAAAAAGTTTAATAAAAGAAACGTCAAGATAATCTAAACAAATAAACTACTTTTGGAATTTTAATTAATTAATTAACATAATAAAATAAAAGCTTGATTAAATAAATCAAATATTTTTGGTGTTTTGAAACATTGATTTGATAAAAAAAAGAGAAAGTAGAAATAAAATAATTAAACTAGAAAAATAAAAAGAAAAAGAGATAGAAAGGAAATCAAGAAAACAAGTGATACAAATTAGGAAATGGTGGCCAAGAGGGTTGAACTCTTGACCTTGAGGTCACATCCCAAAACCTTAACCACTGGGACACGCGTTGTAGCTTGTTGGATGACACAACCATAAATACAAAAGTGAAACAAGTTTCTGAATGGTTTGAAAAAAACAAAACAAAAGGGTCTGTGGCGAGGGGGATTCAAACCACGTACCTCTCACTCACACACAAACATAACAAAACCAGCGCTATGACCACTGGGGCGCAATTCCATTCAAGTTATAAAACGTATTCAACTAAATATAAAATAAAACAACATTCAAAAATTCAAAATTCGCGCCAGCCATCATCGTCCTCAACCTCACGACACCATCAATGGTGGAGTTGTGATTTTCTCTTTTCTCAACTAAAAATGACAAACATATATATCATTTCACTCAGAATGTCACAAGAAATCCAACCATATGCTTATCATAAATTTATGTTAATTATAACTCACGAATTTTTGATGAAACCAGAAACCCTAAGTTTTTTCAAAGTTAAATTAAGCGACATATACAATCAACCCATGCCCATTTTCTCAGGGCATTCACTCAGGCATTCAAACAAACATGATAATATCAAGAAATGCTTAAAATGATACTTGTATGAGAGACTTCAAAATCAAGAAAATTTCACCTATTTTTGCTAGGTCCAATGCCTCTTTCAATTCTTATAAATATGAAATAATTATCTCTTTAGCTTGCCTTAACCTCAAGGAAGCTAATGCAATATTTAGTTTGCTTTGAAAGTGTCTCAAACTCTCTGACCAAGTCTACTTACAATGATGAATGAGCACATGTTAGGTGGAGTGATGGATGTGTTCGAGTGATCAACTAATGCATGCAGAAGTTCATATCGAGTGTATGGATGGTGGTTGTATGGAGATTTTGCAAAGAACTTGCAAGAAATGGGAAATTTGAAGAAATGAACTTTTGATGCAACAATGGAGTTTTGTGTAATTTCTGTGTTTGAGGGGGGTATTCAAGCTGTGTTTTGCAATAAAATGTGCTCTCTATTTATAGAGAAGTTTGAGGGATCAGGGGCTGATGAGAAATAAAAGTTTGGAAGTTATAGTTTGGTTGAAATACAAGTTTGTAGTTTCATAACGTTCACGGTTTCAACATATAGCTTGAGTGATTTATGAGACAAT
Source organism: Vicia faba (assembly GCA_948472305.1). Lineage (NCBI taxonomy): Eukaryota > Viridiplantae > Streptophyta > Magnoliopsida > Fabales > Fabaceae > Vicia > Vicia faba. The sequence continues at coordinate 235,432,096 of OX451735.1, forward strand.
AGGGAGGATTTAGGGTGTTGCTTTTGAGTTTATTGATGAAGTGAGATCAAAGATAACAAGGTATGGGCTCAATGCATTGACATTGTGATTAAAGTGAGCTATATGTAAATGACAATGACGACTTTTGTTCAAAAGTAAAATGAAACTTGAACAAAGCCTTAGACACTTGAGTAATGCATCATGGAATTATGTAACTCATCAATTATGTAGAGATTTAGAAGCAATATGGGCTGTAAAGCAAGATGACACGGATTGCTCTAGGTTTTACATGAATTTTAACCTCAAATTTGACTTGTAAAACAACTTCACCATGGCAATTTCTCCTCTTCGAAACTTGATGCTCAAGCAAGATAATTTCATGCTCTTAGACTCATTGGAAAGATGGTCCCATCCTTTACAACTTTCATGTTGACTACTTGGATTGAATAACTTTAATCAATAAGAAAATTGGCCAACAAAATTGGACTTTCAATTTGAAAAACACAGATTTTTTTAAAGTATTTTGCAATTTCCACAACCTTGAGACCTAAAATTTAACACTTCATATCTTTCAAATATGATGAGATTTTGAGTCAATTCTTTCTACAATATTGAAGTATATAGGATCATCTTTTAGTACATCTCTTGGGCATGAAAAATTATTGCTTGAGGAAGAATTTACAAGTTTGAGAAGTTGACCAATTGAACACAAGTTTTGACACTTAGAATTTTTTTTTCAATTTCTTCATATTTTCCATTTTTGCAAGTTTTCTAAAATTTTGTGATTTCATTTGATCAAATTCCACTATTAACCATAATTTCTTGACATTTAACTTGAGAAGTCCATACTTGACCAAAAATCTTAAAATTCAAAGTTTAACTTTGAGCAGTTTGACTTTTCCAGATGAACTCAAATCTTCCAATTTCAATTGAACCTTGTGACCATGATGCAATATTCAATACATTGAGACATCTTGAGGACTATGAGATGATGATATTGAGGACCTCTTGAGTGATGTATGTTGGAGCTCAACCTTAAAAAACCCTAATTCCTGATTTTCAACTGAGGGTACAAAAACCCTAATTCTCTTCAAACACTTGATGAATCCATGATGAAACCTTAAAATGATTTGACTTAATTTGGCAAGTTTTCAAGCCAAAGTTCACAAGACCATAACTCATTCATTGTTAAACATTTTTGGATGGTTCTTTTTTGCATATGACTCTTCTTTACATCGTCTCCAACTTCTCTTTACAAGTCAAAAGCTAATTATGTGAAGAGAGTCATCAATAGTTTGAAGACATTATAGTTTCAAGAGGTTTTTACCCATCTTTCAAGAATCATAACTTTCTCAATTCTTATCATATAGAGCTCATCCTTTTTGAACAATACTATTTGTGAGGCCCTCTACAAGTTTCCTTCAAGAGGTTTGAAAATGCAATGACATAAAATCAATGTTTTTTAATACGAAAGAAGTTCAAGTTTGAAATTAGGATTTAAAGGTACAAAGGTAAATATTAAGCAAACAATTTTTACCAAAGTGACATACAAAAGTAAACACATGAAGATGAACCTAAGACAAACATATGCATATGACCATTAAGTTAACAATGCAATCCCTTTCCTTAGATTTGAACATAAGTACTAAGAATGAAATATGCACATTGATTATCTACACATAAACATTAAGTTCAACAACAAAACAAAGAACATGCAAACTTCCAAGTGAAACCCATTTCTCAAGTTTCCTATTGGATGTTTGCTAATACATGTATTGACCGATGTATATTTCCCACCACCCTTTTGTACACTTGGCCTAATGCTTTTCAATTGTACATCCAAATTCATTGGAACATTGTATTACCCGGTCCCTTCTTTTCTTTTCACGGTATTCCACAACTCTACCAACATAAACACACTTTCAAATAAATTACCTCATTCTTGTGCATTCTTCCTCCCAAGCTAAACCCTTCAGATTTCTTCCTCCTCCCATCATCCGTTCGGAGCTTCCTCCACCGCCGAGTCACCTATTCCAGAAGCGACATCATGAAACAACATTCAGGTAACACCTTTATCTTACATTGGTTAGTGTTATCAAATATTGAATGTTTATGTTGGTTTACTTTTGTTTTTCGTGTTTCATCTTCATTTTCAACAACACGACAGTTAGTTGTAACTAAACCATCATTTCTGCAACTGATCTTTTCCTCATACTTTTAAGACCATTCATCTTTCTTCTTCCTCCTCACATTTTCGCTTCCGACCAAAATACCACAACTGGTTGAGCTGAAGCCTCTCCTCTTTCTTAAAACTACACTCAGGTACTGAATCATATTCATCTTCTTTTTATTTTTTTATTTTTTAATCATGACATGATAAAGATGGTATTCTTGAAAAGGAGGAGTCAGAGAAACCAGAACAACAATAGTGTGTAGTAAATGACTTGTCTTGAATTTTAAAGTTATCTTGATATGTCACTAGGGTAGTGCTGCTTGCTGAACTTAATCTAATATTAGGCCATTATATGAATAAGAAATGATGTTTGAGCTTTGCTTTCTTCAATTTTTCGACCAACCGTTTTTATTTTTTCATACCTGGAGTTTAATTTACCCTGCAAAAAATGATAAATTTTTCTTGTATTATTGATATTTGGTTGGGGTAGTATACCAAAGTATATTTTCCTCTCTTGGTTCTATTTTCTTCATGCAGATTGATGGACCTGTATCTGTAGTTCTAAGATCTATCTATCTTTGATGTTGAATCAAGTATTTGAGTATTCATTCATGTTGAATTTACAGAGAGAGGAACCTTCATCTTTTCTAAGGAAGATTTAATCCTGCCAGGAAGTGTATTAGTAAATTATATAAATTCTTGTAATTGGTTAAATCAGTTGGTATATAAATGCCATGACTCATGTTGTGGTATGTTTATTGACATTACTAATCAAATACTTATTTTTCAACTTTTTCTTTCATGTGATAATCATGTTATCTTATGCCTATCTAATAGAGTACATTTTAACTTTTCATACACTACCTACTCAAAAGTAACAACCATACATCACTATAAAGAGTAATTCTTGTGTAGCTGACTAAAAAATTTCCTGTTATACTAGACAAAGTTCCTGTCAATCAACATTAAAGTAATATCAAATACTTAGTTCCATATCAATTTTCTTTCTCTTAGTTTAGTTCCTTTGTAAATCCTTATCCAACTCTTTAGAATTTTATTTTAAAAATGAATGAAGGTACTTAATATTATTATTAATTCATATTTGTCAACAACATAGTTAAACTTTATTCTTTGACTTTTACCCAAAAAAGTCAGTGCAATAGTTGTTGGGAGTGTTGAGTAAACTTTAATGTCATTAGTAATGAGTTTTCTTATTAAATAAGGTAGTAGGAAGATTAAGAATCAAATGTAATTTGGAAGGTGAAGAAGTAAGTAGGTTATGATAGTTTTTATTAGTAACAATTATCTTTTCTTGAATTGTAAAAGTCATTGGGTCTATATAAAGACCAATAATGTATTTTATTTGAAGAACAACAACTTGAAAGTTAGCCTCTTTCTCTAAACAGCAAATCGAAGTCTGCTTCCATTGTAATAATTTGGAATCAGAGCTCATGGCAAACATGATGAATCAAATGCCGTTGCCATGGCTAATGAAGTCAAATTATGAAAACTGGAGTATCCAAATGAAAGCTCTTCTTGGATCTCTAGACGCGTGAGATGTGACCCATGATGGGTTTGAAGAACCAACAGAAGTTGGGGGATATACGGCAGCTCAAACGAAGGCGTTGAAAGAGACGCGATCAAAGGACAAAACGGTATTATACATGTTGTTCAGGACTGTAGATGAATCAGGCTTCGAAAAAAATTGCTGGTTCGACTACGTCGAAATAAGCGTGGGACGCGTTAGAAAGAGTGTTCAAAGGAGCAGATCGAGTGAAGCAAGTTCGACTCCAAACTCTTCGTGGCAAATTGGAGAGGATACAGATGAAGGATACAAAAATTGTATCTGACTACATCACACGTGTGCAAAATATGGTGAATCAACTCACCAAAAATGAAGAGACAGTAACTGATACACGAGTTTTTGAAAAGATCTCGAGATCTTTAACAGACAAGTTTGAGAATATTGTGTGTGCAATAGAAGAGTCGAAGGAACTTTCGACGCTCTCAGTCGAAGAGCTCGCTGGTTCTCTCGAAGCACATGAAAAACGAAAGATGAAAAAGAAAGAAGAAGCAGTCGAAGAAGCAAATTAAACCAAGGAATCGAACAAAGACGAAAAGATACCATTTTCTCAAAACTTTCGAGGAAGAGGACGTGGACGTGGAGGTCGTGACAGTGGTCGAAGTGGTAGAGGTAGCAACTTTGAAAGAGAACAATCGAGCCAACAAAATTGGCGTGGCAGAGGACATGGTCAAAGAGGTGGTCATTCAAATCACTCCAACTTCGAATTCTACAAGTGTGAGAAGTATGGTTATTACGCGAAGGATTGCAACTCCTATAAATGTTACAACTGTGACAAAGTGGGACATCTTGCAAAATACTGTCGAATCGAAAAGAAGATTGAAGAAACAACCAACCCAGCCTTGGAAGCTGAAGCGAATGAAGGCTTTCTCTTGATGGCTCAAAACGAAATCAACACCAATAATGACAATGTTTGGTATCTTGACTCAGGAGCAAGTAATTACATGTGTGGTTACAAACACCTGTTTAAAGATATGAAGAGAATTGAAGATGGTAATGTGTCTTTTGGAGATGCATTGAAAGTGAATGTCGAAGGAAAGGGCATAATCAGTTACTTGCAGAAGGATGGCTTGATTGGATTAATCTAAGACGTTTACTATGTACCAGATCTCAAGACCAACATATTGAGTATGGGAAAACTTACATAAAAAGGTGCTTCGATACTTGTGAAAGATCAAACACTGCATTTGAAGGAAAAAGTAGGACATCTGATTGCTCGTGTCGAAATGGAAATAAATCGAATGTACAAACTGAACCTGAGGAACGTTCGAGAGAAATGTCTACAAATCGAAGTGCAAGACAAGCGCCACTATGGCATATGCGCTTTGGTCATCTACATCATGCTGGTTTGAGAAGGTTGGTAAAAAGGAACATGGTGCATGGATTACCAGACATTGATTACGAAGGAAAGTTCTGTGAAGAATGTGTGTTCAACAAACAAACAAGAACCTCATTTCAAAAGAAGGCATAATATCAAGCTAAACATATTCTCGAATTGATACATACTGACATATGTGGGCCAATCACTCCACAATCCTTCAGTGGAAAAAGGTACTTCATTTCTTTTATTGATGATTTCTCAAGAAAGACCTGAGTTTACTTCCTGAAAGAAAAGTGTGAAGCATTAGAGGTGTTTAAAAATTTCAAAGTAATTGTGGAGAAGGCAACAGACAGACACATCAAAGCAGTTCGATCTGGCAGAGGAGGTGAGTACACTTCGACGGCATTTCTGAAGTACTGTGAAGAACAGGGAATAAGGAGATTCCTAACTGCACCATATTCACCTTAGCAAAATGGTGTGGCTAAAAGGAAGAATCGAACTATTCTTGACATGATTCGATCAATGCTCAAAAGCAAGAACATGTCGAAAGAATTCTGGGCAGAAGCAGTACAATATGTTGTTTATGTTCAGAATAGATGTCCACATTCGAAGTTAGAAGATAAAACACCACAAGAAGCATGAAGTGGACAGAAGCCAATAGTTTCTCATCTCAAGGTATTTGGTAGTGTAGCTTATGCACATGTACCAGATCAACGAAGAACAAAGCTTGAAGACAAAAGTCAGAAGTATATATTCATTGGATATGATGAGAAGACGAAAGGGTACAAGCTATTCGACCCCATAAGCAAGAAAGTGACCGTGAGTAGAGACATTCGAATAAACGAAGAAAGCAAGTGGGACTAGATCAATTCGATAAAGGTTATTGACGCAGTCGAAGAAATAACTATAGTTGTACCAACGAGTATTCCAACAGAACATGAAGATACTAAAGATGAAGATGAACCTCTACAACCCATAATGAGAAGTTTGCAAGATTTATATGATTCAACAAGTGAGGTGCATCTTGTGTGCCTTCTGGAAGATGCTGAAAACATCAGTGTCGAAGAAGCGTTACGAGACAAGAAGTGGAAAAGTTCCATGGACGAAGAGATTAGATCATCGAACGCAACAATACTTGGGAGCTAGTCGAATTTCCAAAAGGTAGTCAACCCATTGGTGTAAAGTGGGTATTCAAGAAAAATATGAATGCTCAAGGAGAAATCGAAAGATTCAAAGCACGACTTGTTGCAAAGGGATACAAACAGAAAGCAGGAATTGACTATGACGAAGTGTTTGTGCCTATTGCAAGAATAGAGACAGTTCGATTGCTCATTTCTCAAGATGCTCAATTCAAATGGCCAATATTTCAAATGGATGTCAAGACAACATTTTTGAATGGTGTGCTCGAAGAAGAAATCTATGTCGAACAACCACTTGGGTATATGAGAATTTGAGAAGAGAAGAAGGTGTTGAAATTGAAGAAAGCGTTGTATGGGCTGAAGCAAGCACCTAGGGCATGGAACACACGCATTGACACATATTTCAAAGAGAATGGATTTGAGCAATGTCCTTATGAACCTTCCCTCTATGTGAAGAAAAATGGAAGTAATATATTACTTGTTGCTCTCTATATTGATGACCTTATTTTTTTAGGCAGTGATGTTCAGATGATAGAAGATTTCAAGAGCACCATGACAAGCGATTTCGAAATGACAGACTTAGGTCTGATGAGATTATTTCTTGGTCTGGAGGTTCAACAAGAAGAAACTGGAATATTTATCTCACAAGAAAAATATGCAAAGGAAATCCTGGAAAAATATAAGATGAAGAATTGCAATCCAACTTCGACGCCAATGGAACCAGGTGCAAAACTGTCAAAGTTTGATGGAGGAGAACGGGTTGAAGGAAGCAAATATCGAAGCTTGGTAGGTAGTCTTCGATATCTCACATGCACAAGGCCAGACATTTCACTAAGTGATGGCATTGTAAGTCGATTCATGGAGGAGCCAGTACACACACATTGGTAGGCACTGAAACGAATTCTAAGGTACATCCAAGGAACAATATCACTTGGAATTTTTTATTAAAAAACAGAAGACTACAAGTTAGTTGGTTATTCTGACAGTGACTGGTGCAGAGACATAGACGATCAAAAGAGAACTTATGGATATGTGTTCTTCATGGGAAACACAACATTTACTTGGCTATCGAAGAAGCAACCTATAGTAACACTTTCGATGTGTGAAGCTGAATATGTGGCAGCATCCTGGTGCATCTGTCATGCAGTATGGCTCAAAAGATTGATAAGAAAGATGAAGCTAAAACAGGAAGGTCCAACAATAATACAAGTGGACAACAAATCAGCTATCGAATTGGAAAAAGAATCCAGTGAATCATGATCGAAGAAAATACATTGATGTTCGATTCCACTTCTTTCATGAACATGTGAAGGAAGGAAGTGTCGAATTGAGGTATGTAGCAAGCAAGAACCAAGCAGCGAATCTTTTCACAAAACCACTTTCGAAAGAGATCTTCGATAGAGGCAAGAAGATGATAGGAATGCTAGATGGAAGAAACATTTAAGTTTACAGAGGAGTTTTGTTGAGTAAACTTTAATGTCATTAGTAATGAGTTTTCTTATTAAATAAGGTAGTAGGAAGATTAAGAACCAAATGTAATTTGGAAGGTAAAAAAGTCAGTAGGTTATGATAGTTTTTATTAGTAGCAGTTATCTTTTCTTGAATTGTAAAAGTCATTGGGTCTATATAAAGACCAAGAGTGTATTTTATTTGAAGAACAACAAGTTGAAAGTTTTCCTCTTTCTCTAAACAGCAAATCAAAGTCTGCTTCCATTATAACAGGGAGAATGAGCTACAATGCATGATTTTTGAATGGATAGGCAATGTACGACCAGTAAGATTACTGGATTAAAGGATCGACTTTAAATGTTGCAAGCTGCATATCAGGCTCTTTATGGTTAATATTGCAGGCGCATTCATCTATAAATTAGGAATTGGTTTTGTGTTTGAATTTATTTAGGTATTTACATTGTAAATTTTGGAAAGACACGGGAGAAGCTTCAACTTGCGGAAAGGGATATTGTTGAAATTGAAAATCTGCGGCACATAATTGTTCAATCACCTATACCTTACAGACAGATAGATGTGCTCAAATTTGCCCAATATACTTGTGTTCATGTTTTTCTTGGTAGACATACTTCTGGTACATTCACAAATCAGTTTCAAACTTCATTTAGTGAGCCTCTTCTTCATTTTTCATGTATATATTTCCCTTGATTGATTATTATTTGTGCAGAGATATAGTTTTGATTATGGATTATATTTATGTTCGATTTTTGAAGAAAGTTGCTCTTGGAAGATTGATTTGATTTGTTCCTATATTTTAACTGAAAGAAGAGAAATCAGGTAGACCAAAACATGCTTTAAACTATATTTTATTGATGTACCAACACACCCAAAACTATTTGTATGAGGTTCTTAATATATTTTCTGACTACCAGTAGAAAAAAACGAGGCATATTTGCTTAATAGTGAATGTTCTAATTTTAATATGGTGTAAGAATTGACATGGGCTCTGATACCAATTCCTTATCTTGTATTTTGTTAGCTTATTAGGTTTTTCAACTTTCTGTAGCTTTGGACAGGTTGAGAATTCGCCACGCCACCTGCATATTGCTGGAGTGCATGATGATCAATCGAAAGATAATAATCTGTTATTGTTGGAACATCATCTGAAGCAATGTGCGGATGCACGAAAAATGGTAAGTCGTGTTTTTGAAAGATTCCCCAACTGGAAGGTTGTTCTCCAACGTATAAGTATTTGAATGGACTTGAGATTGTATAAGTGATCACATAGAATTTTAATTCTTACTGCTGATTAAGATTTTTTTTATAAAGTGACACGAAACATGACTAATTAGATCCAAGTAAAAGAATAATATAAATATATCTTTTAATGATAAGATAATTATTGACTTATGGACAATTTGTGTTTATGCTATACTTTAATTTCATTTCAAATAGATTATTTAAGATATAAATGTTTTTATTCGTGCGGATACACATGTCTTTTACTAGTTAAACAAATAAAATCAAAGATAAATAAAATATTTTTGATATTTAAAAATAGTAATCTTGATACAATAAAAATCAAAAGAGAAAAAAATAAAATAAGGAAATAAGCTAAACTAAAAAAGAAAATAGAAGGGAAATGAATAGAAACAAAAAAAAAACTAGTGATAAAAAATAGGAATTGTGGTCAAAAGGGGTTGAACTCATGCCCTCAAGGTCACAACATAAAATACCAGGTCATGCGCTATGGCTTGTTAAATAACACAACCACAAATAAAAGAGTGAAACAAATTACTGAATAGTTTGAAAAAAAAACAAAAAAAACTAAAGGCGCATGACCACTGATGCTTGTATGAGAGATTTTGAAATCAAGAAAAACTCACCTATTGGAGCAAAGTCCAATACCTTCTTCAAGCACTTTCAATGATAAAAAATGATCTCCTTAGCTTTCTTGAAGTCTCAAGAACACAACACAATACTTAGTTAAACTAACTCAAACTTCCTGACTAAGTTAAGTTGCAATGATGAATCTGTGGGTCTTGGGTGGAGTGATGAAGGCGTTCCAGTGGTGAGCTATTGCATTCAGAAGCTCATATGTGGTGTTTGGATGGTGTTTGTATGGTTAGTTTGCAAAGAACTTGCAAGAAATGGAAATTTCGAAGAATCGACTTTGGAGCTTTTATGGAGTTTTTTGTGATTTTTCTCAATGTGTTTATGTGTTTGAGGGAGAGTTTCTATGTGTTTTGAAGTCGAGACATGCTCTCTATTTATACAGAAGTTTGAGGGATCAAGGGATAATGAGAATTAAAGTATGTGAGGTTTTGGTTTAGTTGAGATGAAAGTGGTAGTTTCTTGAAGTTCATGGTTTCAATGCATAGCTTGAGTGGTTTATAGGACAATAGAAAGGCCTTTAGGTCTTGCTTATGAGTTTATTGATGAAGTGTGATCAGAGATAACAAGGTATGGGCTCAATTTATTGACATTGTGATTAAAGTAAGCTTTATGTAAATGACAATATGACTTTTTGCAAAATGCTCCATGCATGGGATATTAATTGGATAAAGCCTCAAGTCTTTGTGTAATGCACTTAAGACTTATGTAAAACATCAATATGTAGAAATTTAGAAGCAACGTAGACTGCAAAGCAAGATTTCATGGATTGGTTTAGGTTTGACATGAACTTTGAACCTCAAATTTGACTTGTAAAACAACTTCACCATAACAACTTCTCTTCTTCGAAACTTGGTGCTAAAGTAAAAGAAATTCATGCTCTTGGTACTATTGGAAAGATGGTCTCATCCTCTACAACTTTTATGTTGATCATATAGCTTGAGTCAATTTGAATCAAAGAGAAAACTGGCCAACAAAATTGGTCTTTTAAGCTGAAAAATACTTAGAATTTTTTTTGTGTTTCCACAAGTTTGAGAACCCATCTTCAACACTTCATATATTTCAATCCTTATGAGTTTTTGAGTCAATTTCTTTTACAATTTTGAAGTATGCATGATCATGTTTAGTACATCCCTTGGGCATGAAAAACGGTTGCTCGGGGAGGCAGTTACAAGCTTGTCAAGTGGGCTAAATGAACATGAGATTTAGAAACTTAGAGAAATTTTCAAAACCCTAAATATCACATCTTTGATTATTTTTCTTGGTTTTCTTGACTAAAATTGATCAAATGAATTCATCAACCATATTTTCATGATTCTTATCTTGAGAAGTCCATGGTTGACCAAAAATCTCAAAAGTCAAACTTTGAATGTGAGTAGTTGACTTTTCATCAGATGAATTCCAAATATTCAAGTTATCAATGAATCATACTTCTTTAGCCAATTGGGACACATGATAGTGTTAGAACATAGTTTAATTCTACAACTATTGTAAGAGTTTTGATGGTAACAAACACTCAAAGAACAATTATGCTCTCTAAATTTGTATTTTATTTTATGGAGAAGTTCTGATGGAAGAAGCACAGAAGATGAGTTAAATAGTTGTTTCAACTCTGATTCTATACATCTATCAAAGAAGTTCTAATGCTGCAAACAGGACTTCGTGTTTCTGATCCATGAAGTTCTTTAAAGAAGCAACGGTAACTTTCATCTTCTGGATCAAGCATGTTCGGAAGCGTTACAATTCAATTATTTCCATTTCAAAAAGTAACGGCTGAAAGGGAACAAGGATCTCTATTTTTGGAAAGCTCTTTAATTATCATTGATCAATATTCCAAAAGCTACTACATGCATCACCTATTTAAACAAAGTTTGAAGGAGAAATCTATATAGTATATGTCTGAGTGCTAGATTCCAATCAGATCCTAGAGAATCTCACTTAACAGTTGTTAAGCAAATTTTCAAGTATTTGAAAGGTACTACTAATCTTGGTATTTGTTATAGAAAAACCAAAGAATACTAATTAGTAGGGTATTATGATGCTGACTTCGCTGGAGACAGAATAGAAAGAAAAAGTACTTCTGGAAGCTGTTAATTTCTAGGAGAAAATCTTATCTTATGGTCCAGCAAGAGGCAATCCACAATTACATTGTCAACTACTGAAGCTGAATATGCAGCATATACATGCTCTGGATGAAAAGTCAACTTGAAGACTTCAACATATTTCAGAGTAACATTCTTATACTCTATGACAACACTTCTGCTATTTGTTTATAAAAAAAATCCTATTTTACATTCTAGGGCTAAGCATATAGAAATAAAACATCATTTCATTAGGGACTATATTCAGAAAGGAATTCTTTCATTAAAATTTATTGACACAGACCATCAATGGGCTTATGTTTTCACTAAACTCCTTTCTGAAGATAGGTTTAACTTCATTCTGAAACATCTCAGCATGGAATTATGTCGAGAATGATAGTTTTATTTATGTATGTTAAACCTCAGAATTTTGTATTTTTTTGTGAAGATCTGATCAATAATTCTTCAGAAGTTAGAAGGAAAAGTCGTATCAGGATCTATCTAAGAATATCTGAGTAGTTTCCAAACGGTTCATTTCAAAGATAGAAGCGTGCAGTTTACAACATCAACATTTGTCATCTCCTCACAAGAGTTTCTTCTAAGGCTGAACACTTGTTCAAATTCTGGAGAGACTAAAGCGTTGATTGGATGCATTGAGACTCGTGTTGTATTGGCAACTATTTTATATATCTACACCATCCCTCTATTTTAAGGTATCATTAATGCTTTGTAATAATTTCTTTTAACCATTTTCTTGTTAATTAAGTTTTCTACTTTCTATAAATTCGTTGCTCACTTTCACTTTTTCACTCTCACTTCTTCTCTCTATCACTTGTGTTATATATTTCTCCAAAACCCACAAAAGATCCTTCACCACAAACTTTTGATGATTTTGATTTTGAATCTGACCCCTCACTCACTCTAGATAACATTCTGGACGAACCACCTTCTACCCAACTTGACCAAAATCAGCCTGAACTTGCTCAAGTTCTTTCTGATATTGATCAATTTGATCCGTTGTTTCAAGCTCCCCACTCAGAAAATCCAAACTTTCAAGCTCCCCACTCAGAAAATCCAAACCTTCAAGCTCCCCACTCAGAAAATCTAACTTTTGACTCTGATACCACAACATCCATTCATGGAATCACCTGCCCTCTCATAGTCTCACAACCAATCACAATCCATGACATCCCAGATATTCCATAACCCTATCATTCCACTCCACCAAACTCACCACATTCACCCATTATTATATCTGATTCTCCCTCTCTAAATAACCATCCAGAAGATCCATTCGCACTGTTATAGACTTAGAAGCTTTGGACAATCTTGTCTCATGCTCTCAAAAAATTTTCGTACCAAAACCAAAAATCACCAAAGCAGATGTTGGTAAAAATTTGCAAATTTTTGAAATATAAATACTTGAATGGGTTAACTCTCTGAAGCTAGCTTGCTCAGAGAATCTTAGTCCTACTGTCTCTGATTCACATTGGAACCAGTTCAGAAAATGGTTCAATTCTGAGTCCCAGAAACTTAAGGAGTTGAGTTATAAAATTGCTCAACAGAACTTTTGTGATCATCTGAATGTCTTCAAGGATCAAGTTCTGCGTCACTAGGAAAAGAAATCTCTTCTTCTGTTAGAAAATTCCCCTTGGGAAGATCACCAGCCTTCAGAATATGATGAACCATCCTCTGATCCTCTGCCTATGGTCAGAGTTCTAGACAAAGGCAAGGAAGTTGAAGAAGCTACTGAGTCAGATTCAGTAGCAGCTTGCTCTAAAAAGGTGGTACCTTCTGTTGATATACCCTTTTCATCTCTTGTTCTGCAAACTCTGGAGGAGTTTAAGAAAGAGAATTCAGTGTTCAAGGAAAGACTGGACAAGCAGGATGATATTGTTTACCGTGAAAATTGGTAAACAACCCCCGATCTTCCAAGAAAGGGTGATTTTTGGTTACTTGCAGGATCGATCAGATTGATCCTAGGACATATGCTAAATATTTGTGGTGTTTTGATAAAAATGCTAATTCTAATAAAGAACACGTTCGACTGAAAAAGATGGAGGTTAGAGGCAGATGAAAACTTGATAAAAGTGCAAGTAAAAGTAAGTAGAAATGGGTTGAGAAGAGTAGAAATCTGGTAAAAGTGCAAGTAAAATGCAAGGGAAAATAAACTTTGCAGGTGAGATAAAAGGTTGTAAGTAGGAACGACAAGGAATGTAAAAAGGAATGCAAAAGACTTTGATTATAAAATGTGGGGTTTAAAACGTACATTCTCAGTATTCTTTCTCACGCAACAGGTACTCGAATAGTAGTGAGTGACTTGTACAATTGGTTGAACACATGGAAATATACATAAACTTCCTATATTTATACTAGTAAAAAGTAACTGCTAGACGGTTACTTTGATCTAGGATTAGAACAAGTGTACTTTGCATGTTCTTCGATCTCCAACTTCATGCCACATTTCTTTCTTCAACTGCCAAGCAAACTGCCTTTCCCCATTATATTCAAATTCGAATTCAAATCGTTGTTGATAAAAACGGTTCCACGTCAGAGGTTCTTACAAGATCGAAGCCTCTGGGTCGAAGACCATTTCTTATTTAGAGAATTCTCTAAGTTTTTTCTCTTCTTTAACAAGGATGACTTCGATAGGCCTTTTCAAAGGCTCTCAATTCGAAGATATTCGAATTAAACTATGTTTCCAAATCGAAGGGTAATTAATTTAGATTTATTCAATCTCTTAGATTTCTTCAATCTATTTTTAGCCAATAAGGCAAATGTGTTTGGGTGTCAAATTTAGGAGCTAACAAATTGCCCCCCCCCCCCCCCCCCCCCCAAGAATGTCAATTTTGACGCCAGAAGAAATGGTCATTATTTGATATTCGCATTCGACACCTGTCTTCTTTTTGGCCACAAAAACAAATCGTGCGCTTTTCGCCTTCTACCAACCACTGCTGGTATTCAAAGTCATCATTACCCTTTTCCTAAGACGTCACTATCAGTTAGCCATTTTTACGCTGCCATGATGGCCGTTATCCCTACAACCTAGGAAAGTATGGCAAACGTTTCCATCACTTGTACGATAGCTGCCTCAACATTTGCCACGTGCCTCACTAACTCTGCAGCATTAAATGGTTTTGACGGAAAACCCTCTTCCCTGGGCGCTATAAATAGCCACGAATTCTCTTCTTTGGAATTTTTACAACTCCTAATATTCCTTATTTCCTTGCAAAAAAGAAATCTTAAGAACTTCATCTTCTTTGTTCTTTTACTACCCTCAACCATGGCTTTCCTTTCAAACACACCAAACAATCCCAAAACCAAGAACGCTTCTGACTTACAACAACAACCAGAAATCTTTTCCACTAGTTCTGTTCCTGTTTCGACTAGGGAGCGAAGGGTTGTTTCTGAACCCATGACTAGAGAATGGCGTGAACCTTACGATTTTTAGGTACTTATTCCCGTTAGGTACTCTGGTCACGTGTACGCCATGTCTGGTCCACTATCTGCATGCATTGAGAACCCCAAACAGAATAATGCCTTCTTTCTAAATCACCCTAGGCTCAAGCCTATAGGCTGCACGAAGAAACCCAGGAATGACCCTAAGGATGCTACTCCCGCTAACCAACAACACTATCAACCGAAGGAAGACATAAACCTTCAGTTTATGAACAAGGAGAACAGGATCTTTCGATCTTGCCGTAGCCTTACTTCAGAGTATTCAAAATGGCTAAGTAAAATGGAAAGAATGCAGAACTAAATCTGGAAAGATATGGGGATTTATGACTTGATCATGTTATCGAAGACTGGGTTACCTTATTGCCCTCTTATGTTGGTATCTTCGCTGTACTTCTTGGATATCACACATTTCACTTTCCGTTTACCCCGTGGAATGGTGACTCCAACTCTTTTTGACATAGAAGCCATTACTGGTCTTCGACCAACTGGTGACTATTTCGACCCTGAAGATTTATCTGAAGATACTGTTGGGTTTTCAGCCACGAAACCCACATACACTATATTCATCAACCACTTTCACGACAAGTCTAGCAACATTGTCTCTAAAGTGGAACACATAGCTTTTCTAGCTTTGTGGTTGTCTCGCTTCGTTTTCTGCACCAAGTCACTTCAAGTGACTAAGAAGAAGCTCACCCTTGTGACGCAGCTTCATCATGGCTACAACCTTTGTTTGGCTGAGTTGATTTTGACCAACCTGTATGAGTCCATCAGCAATGGTGTGACTCAGCTTAAAGTTATTGGAGATAAGGCGAGTTTTCTCCTTGCTGGCCCCTTCTGGATCCTTCAACTTTGGCTCAACGCCACTTTTGAAACTTTTCTTCCTCAGAAGAACAAGATTAATGAGAAGGCCCCAAAAAATCCTAAACAGAAGGGTCGAAGGCACTAGATTAGTCCTGTTGACTCCAACTGACGAGGGTCAACAATTCCAGAAAGTGTTTACTAGCTTTGTAATGATGTTTGCAGAGCGTAAGGAGTTTATTTCGACTATGGCTCCCTTTACCAGTCGAAAGGTTGGTCCGAAATGGTTTATTCGACTATATCCCTCATTTGATGAAGAGGACCAAGTGGAGGAGTATGTGGCTATCTGGGAATTATTTCTTTGCCCAAGAATTATGCCATTGAGATTCAAGAGTTCTAAGAATCAACTCAGTTTGATTGCTTATCAACCAAATCTTGTCTCTCGCCAATTTGGCATCATCCAATAATTCCCTTCTCCAATATATCCCCGAGAAAAGTCTCTGTTGTTTTATAATGTAGACTATTCAGAGGATGCTGCTACCAAGCATATTGGTAGGTACATTGGTTGAACCGTACTAACTTTGTTCGAATTCAAACTCAACTTCTTGTGTTCGCCTATCTTTGAAGACTGGTGGAAGCAGTACTATGACAAAGAATTATTCGATGCAAAAGACTTTGCTGACCGTCTTCAAGAGGCGTCTATAATGGTCTCTAACAAGATCAAAAAAGGTAATCTTTATTTTCAAAACAAATGCCTTATTTTCTTCGATTCAATATTCAACATCTGGCTTATACTTGTTTATTTTCTAGCCATCAAGAGAACCATTACCAAGAAACTCGTTGAAAGCGCAAAGGGAGGAAACCTTTATGTAAAACTTCCACCACAGGTAAATACTTTCTGCCATAACTTTCTTTTCAACATATTAATATTGATGCTGATGCTTTTGACTCCTTTCTTTTCTGGGTATTAAGAAAACTACTCTAAAGAAAAGGAAAGTTTAAGAAATTCAGATTTCCAGTGATGAAGAAGAAGAATCTCCTCATATCCCTCTTAGGAGGAAAAAAATTAAAGAAACCAACTCCTCTTTCTGAACCTCGTCCAAAAACCAAGACCAAGGTTATGGATACTAAGTCGAGGCCTCCCCTCCTATCATCATCAAAGAGCCAACAGAACAAGAAATAGCTGCTAGGATGAATAATCCCAGTGAAAGTGATAATTCATCTCCTGGTGCTGAAGTTCCACCCCGGGTAACAACTTCGACCATCTGAAAATCTTCTTTGAATTATTTTACAATAATTTTAATGATAATCTTTTGATCCTCAAGACACTGCTGGCACTTCCAAACAGGCTCCTACACCTGTAGAAGAATCTGTCACTTTAATAAACAGTGAGGGCAATCCCACTTATAGGCCTTCTTTATCAAAGAGATCCTTTGTGAGCTCAGCCAGCGAGGTCAACCAAACCTCTGAGCATCAAGTTGCAACTGTTGGGGAGAAGAATAAAGAAATACCTAGTGAGGAGAATTCTGACCTGCCACACACTACTCTCAGAACCTCGCTAGCCACTGATGATAAACAAGAAGAGGAAGAGGAAGCTGTTGATGATGCAATCGAACTGGAGGGGGAGGGAATACCAGAGGGAGAGAATAAGAATGAGGATATTCTGGAGGCTGATGGGAGAGAGAACTCTGCAGGGGAAGTGTTGTACCCCAAAATTTTCCCTCTCATTTATCAAGACTTTTCTCACAAGACTTCTTTGACTCAAGACAAGATTAGGGTTTGGTCAGCTCAAGACATCTCATCTTGCACTGATAACCCAAAATTAGGGTTTGAGTTTGCACAAGTATTTTTGGACCACCAATGCTTCATGTGACTTTCATACATCATTTTGGACCCCTACGATTGCTCATGATAAGTTTCAAGCCTTGAACCACACTTTTGCTCAGTCAATTGGACAGTTGACCTAAAAATCAGCTGTATTGGGGAAAAAGTCAACCATGGCCAATTTACAGTTAAAATTCATAATTTTTGATCCACATCAACATTGTAGACTCATATGTACCATTTGATCAAGTTTGGATTACAACTCCTTAAGAAATTTGATCAAATCATCAAAAGGGAAAAATGGTCAAAATTAGGGTTTTAACTAAGAAAGGGAAATTTCTGATTTTTAACCTAGCCAGTGACATATTGAGTTCAATCATGATTTCAAGGATTCAATGACACCATCTTGAATTAATTACATGGTTTAAAACATCTCAAGTTCATTGGATTGACAGATGAAATTTGTAGTCAACTGATCAAAAGTCAATTGTACAGTGTAAAGTCAAACTTTGACTTTTTGGTCAAAATCAAGTGCCAAGGGTCATAATTCATCAAGATATGTCAAAATGTGAAACTTGTTGATCAAGAAAACCAAATTTGAAAATTAGGGTTTGAATTTGAAAATTTTCATAACTTAGAAATTTTCTAAGTATAAAATTTTTCTTATTTTTTTCTCAACTTTACACCACTTTTACATCATGATGCATTTTGATTCAAGGAAACTTCCCAACATGAAAGTTGTATATATCCATAAAATCTACAACTTTGCTTCACAAACTTTTCCCTAAAGATGCTTGGATCTCAAGTTATGAATTTGTGAATACATGGTCATGAACTTCTTAACTTAGTGAAATTTTGCCCTAATTTAGGCAGGTTTTGGACCCAAATTCATGGCAATTTTTCACCTAGTTCCAAGAGGTATCTCAAAATGCATTTCAAATATGGATTATAGATCACATTTCAAGCTTTCCAAAATGTCTAAGAACTCTCCAAGATCATTTTTGAGTAGGGAGAATCGAAGAGAGGAAGTTGGCATTTTCTCACTTTTTGTTCAAGCCATTTTCTTGAAGAACCAAGTTGCAAACCAAACCTATGCTGGCTATTTCATGCTTTACAAGTCCTAAACTTGCTATACAGTCCTTAATTAAATGCATACTCAGTTGACAAAACATCTATCCATGCTTTTGAACCTTTATCCAATTGATAATTCCACTTATGGCAAAAAGGTTCCATTGCCATTTTCATAAAGGGCAACTTTTGCAAACTTTGTAATCTTGAGCATTGAACCTGTCCCCTTGATGCATACAAACCACACGGGTCTCAAGCAACTTATACAAACTCATACCAACCCTAAAGCAAGCTGGTACAAGCATGAGACTTTTGTCTTGTCAGTTTGCTTCAAGTACAAGAAAAGTGGCAAAAAGGCTAGGGCTTGTACAACTGATAGAGAGCTGACTTTAGATCATTTCTATACTAATATGCAAACAATATGCAACACATAACACGCTTGGCAAGGACCTGAAACTCTCTCAAGCTGAAAAACACCCAAAACCTGTCCAAAACTGCAGATTCTGCACAAGCATCTCCATATTCCATTTGGCTCGTGCGTTTTGAGTTTGGATCATTCAAACACATTACATACTTGATACCTAGTCAATCCAAACCATCATCCATGTTCTATAACCTCTGTTTCACTACCTGCCATTGTTAACTTTGAAGCTTGCAGTTGGACTTGGTCAGGGAGTTCTAGCCACTTTCAAAGCAAGGTAGGGGTTGGAATAGATTCAGGGAAGCTCAAGCAATCATCAGGCCTCCATCAAAGTCCCCGTATTTCCATACACGATTCCAGCTGAAGGAGGTAATTTTTCAAACTCTATCTCCTTGTACAAGCAACCTCAGGCCATGATCTATGAATAAAAAATGTAGTTCTCATCCTAACGAAGCGATACATATAATTATCTTGCATTTATATTACTTGTGCTAAGAGAACTTGGAGTTTGAAATCTCTAAAAATTTTAGGTTAGGATTTATGGATTTCAAAATTCTCTTTGATCTTTGATAGTTAGATTACATAATTTATATGGTTGGAATCGTGAGTTTAAATGCTACATTTTTCATGTTATAAGTTTTCATTTTTATGCAAGCATGAGGAAGTTACAGGTTGAATCGGCCATGGCGTGAGGAAGAGAAGGCAGGACAGGGACGAAGCCTGTATTGTGCTTTTTGGCTTCCTGGACTTTTTGTTTTTGCTAGCACTACCACTGATTTGCTATTACACCCCCTGCTAACTCTTTCATATTTTATTTTTTTCATTTTTATATTTAATACTTTTAATTATTTTCTTTAATGATAAAAAATCCTAAAAAATAATTTAATTATTTTTACACCTTTATTTTATTTTTTATTATTTCTCACATAAAAAATTAATTTATTTTGATAAAATATAATTTACTTTCTTAATAAACTTATAAATATAATTAAATATACTTAATATTTTTATTTTACATTTCATACTTACAAATACCTATTTTTTTGCATATATTTAATTTTTAATATTTATATACAATATTATTTATTATGTTCATACAAAAGAATGCACAAAATAATAATATAGAAACATTATTTTCTTTAAGTAAAAATTAGGGTTTAACTCCTTTTCAAAAATTAAATATTTTCCCTTTTTTTTAGGTTTAAATTAAATATTTCTTTTACACAAAAGCAAGACATAAAACATCATTTTTTTACATGTACATTGCATTATATTCTAAATATTGTATTATATTTATCTTAATTCGCACAAGTTCGATTTGGTTGTAATAATGTATTTAGCTTTATATTTGTGCAAATCCCCACCCAAACTTGTATTCCCCCCTCCCATAAAATTGTTGTAATAGCTTAGTATATTTACAATACGCAATTTATTGCTTTCATATGCCATGATTAGTAATTAGGGTTTGCATGACAAGAACAAAACAAAGCAAATAGAAAATCCTAAATGCAAGATCAAAAGCATGAAAATGATATACTCTGCACACAAGCACCCTTAGGGGTTCTTCCACTTGGTTGCCTAAAATAAAATGGCCATGCTACGCATGCGAAGTATCTTGGCAAAACAAAACAAATATAAGATCATAGCCCCTCGATGACGCTATTCAAAAGTTGCCTAAACAAAATGATCTTGGTCCCTAAAAAAAAGCTAAGATACTTTGCAACATTGCTAATCATGGTTATACGATGACCCACACCCGTCCCGTTTACATCCAAAGATAGGGTTGCTTACCAAATCAATGGTAAGTCAACCATGTCAAAGGAATAGAAATGCATAAGAAAGACATTTGAGTAGGTAGATAGCTTCTAGTTACTTGCTCCATTTCAAACAACAATCCTTGCAATTTTCAAAAACAAACACACACATTTCAAAACATCTTATGATCATTGAAAACATTTTCAAAAAGGCAAACATCTTTGTATACATTCTTACGAACGAGAATCATTACAAAGATTGCCTAAACGAATGACCTCCTTTACAAAATACTTTCAAAACCATATCAAACACCATTTCAAACAAACCAAAGCAAGTGATCTAAGCAAGTAACTAAGAGCCCATGGAAAACCATGGATGAAAAGGGTGCTAGCACCTTCCCTTTTCATAATCTACCCCCCGAACTCAAGAAAACATCTCAAAGGTCTTTCATGTGCTTTTTCACCTTTCCTTTTGGATAAAAGAAAAGTCAGTGGCGAGTCTTGCTAACCGCGACAATTGCGATAAAACGCAAAACCTCAAGTCAGTTCTCCCACCGCATCACAGGGAGCAAGCAACCCCACAAATGTTGAAGGTGCCCATGTCCAGATACAAGTTTTATCTGTCGGAGAAAATGTGACCCGTGTCACCAATGAGAGAGTCACTTCAACAGGGTCCCGTACTAAGGAGGATTTGGCATTACTAAAACAGAATAATCCTCTTGGCTACTTTAATGCCATACTCGAGGGAAGAGAAAATTCTTCTGATCAAAGTCACGATGCTTCGATTGCGTATGGAAAATCTACTTTAACATCTTCTCTTGAGGAGGCACTTCAGAAAGTCAAGGCACAATTTTTAAAAGAGATTTAATGCTGACCTTAGAGGGAGAACCTACTGCTCCTTCCTTTATGAAGACCACTGTAAGAGTTGTCGACCTTCTTGCTACCTCTCCTGACATCGCCAGCGTTATTTTGGATTTTACTTCGATCATCGATCAGGTCTCAGCTAATTATAATCACCGAAGGACTCTCATTCGCGAAATTGAAGAGGCCAATGGCCATGTAGCTGCTGCTTGGAGTGCTGCCACTGAATCACCTTCAAGGCTAAAGGATCTGTCGAAGGAGCAAGAGGCTAGGCAGAAAAAAGTCGAAGAAATCGACCAAAATACAGCCATAGAATTGGAGGCTAAGATTGCCTCCAATGGTAAATGAAAAGAAGAACTTCTTGCTATCAACACTGATTCTGAGATCCAAGAGGAACTCAATGATGGATTAAAATATGCTGATCAGGCCCAAGCATTAGATGCTAAAATCGAAGCTCTTCATCAGTCAAAGGCTTTGTGCGAAAGACGTTTGGAGTTGCAGAAGATCAAATATCTCCAAATCAAAGCCAACCTCCCATTTTGATTTTGACTTTTTATTTGTATAATTTATGTTTTTGTAATAACTTATATCCATTTTGGATGCTTAATGCATTTTCCATTTTGGCTCTTTACTTCGACTGAGATTAAACACTGGTTATTTAAACCTCTTGAAGTACAGGTCTATACTTTTTCAAGTATTTACCATTTACTCTCAAGAGCCTTTGATCTTCATTTAACTCTTCGATCACATAGGCACCACCAGACAATGTTTGGATAATATTAAAAGGTCCTTCCCATTTAGGAGACCATTTTCCCATATTTCTATCCTTTCGATCCATTGGGAGAATTACCTTCCGTACCAGATCATCAAGAAATAATGCCTTGGGTTTTACTCTTTTATTATAAGATTTTCCCACTCTTTTCTTCTGTATCTTTAAGTGATCTAAAGCTCTCAGTCTTTCTTCGTCCAAATCAACCAGTTCGTCTAACATCATATTCCAATAAGCTTCGGAAGGGATATCTTGATGTTTCTGAATTCTTGTTGACTGCAGACAAATTTCTAATGGCAATACTGCATCATGGCCATAGGTTAATCAAAATGGTTTCATTCTGGTAGCTTCCTTAGGAGAAGTTCGACATGCCCATAAGATTTGGTCCAACGTTTTATGCCAATTCTTTGGCTTTTTTTCCTACATGCTTCTTTATCAAGCCAATTACTACCTTATTTGCTACTTCGACTTAACCATTAACTTGCGCATAGTAAGGCATAGATGTTAACAACTTGAATCCCATTTATATGGCGAACTCCTGCATTTTTCTACCAGTAAATACTGATCCTTGGTCAGTTGTTATTGTCTCAGGGATTCAAACCTATATATAATGTTCTTTTGAATAAATTCAATGACATTCTCTTGGTCTGTGTTGACTAAAGGAATTTCTTCAATCCACTTAGTGAAATAGTCAATGCCCACCAATATATATTTCTGGCTTTTAGACGATGTTGGTCGAATCTCCCCAATGAGATCCAAGGCCCATCCTCTAAAAGGCCAAGGTTTCACAATCGAGTGAAGTTTGCTTGCAGGTACATGTTGGATGCCTGTATGTATTTGACATTCTTGGAAACCTTTTGCAAACTCCACACAATCTTTCAACATAGTAGGACAATATAATCCTTGTCGAAACAACAACCATTTCATTTTATGGCCTACTTGATGTGCCCTACATGCCCTAGCATGTGTAGTTGAAAGGGCTATGTATTCCTCTGTTTCACTTGGGCATTTTAGTAGTACTCCTTCAGGCGTCTTTTTAAATAACTCATTTCCCATTAGAATATAACGTAGTGCCCTATGCTTTGTTTTTTGTTCCGTCGAAGCCATTGGATTTTGCAAATAATCTACTATAGGCTTTCTCCAGTCTTGTTCTGTTAGATTGTCTATGAACAAAATTTTGAAGTTTTCTTGGTTAGTGTACCCCAGTTTTGTTGTTTCCAAATCAGTTGGAGACAACTTGGTTGATGCCACTCTTCCTCTAACTTCGATTTCTTGTTGTAATTTTTCTTTCAAAATTTTATACCCAGATGCAATATGTGTTAAGTCATTAGCCACTTGATTTTCCAATCTTGGTATATGTCGAATGTTGATCACTTCAAAGTTTTTCAACAAACAATTGGCTATTACAAAATACATGATAATATTTTCTCTTATACATTTGTATTCTTTCGTAACTTGCCTTATGACTAACTCTGAGTCTCCCATTATTTCGACTTGAGTTGCCCCCAATTCCAACAAGATTTCAAGGCCTACGATTAGAGCTTCGTACTCAGCCTCATTGTTCGAACAAGAACCTTCGATCTTGTACTTGAATGTTGTTGGAATTTTATTTGGAGAAATAATTAGAACTCCTACTCCAGTTCCATCTTTATGACTGGAACCGTCGAAGTATAACTTCCAGGGTTCGATCTCCAAGTAGTTTAATGATTCTTCATTTATTAAGTGGTCAACTATAAAGTATGCTACCACTTGACCTTTTACAGCCTTGAGAGGCATACAGATTAATGAATACTCAGTTAATGGAAGTGCCCATTTGCCTATTCGACTGTGCAAGATGGGTTTCGACAACATATAGTTGAAAACATCAAAATGAGACGAAACATAAACTGGTTTTATATATTGCTTGAGTTTTGTACATGAGAAGTAAATACATAAACATAGTTTTTCAACTTCTCTATATCTAGTTTCTGCATTATTTAAAACTCTACTGAGGTAGTAGATGGGTCTTTCGACACCATTTTCATCCTCTTGAGCCAACATGCTCCCTAGGGTTTTATCATATGCAGCTATGGACAATCTCATACTCCTATTTCTACAAGGAGGTACCAGAACAGGTGGCTTGGTGAGGTATCCTTTAATATTTTCAAAGGCCTCTTATTGTTCTTGCCCCCACTCGAATCCTCCTTTGTTGAGTCTAAGTAGTGGTGAGAAGGCTTGTATTTTCCACTTAAGTTGGATATAAATCTCCTCAGGAAATTTATCTTGCCAAGTAGAGATTGTAACTCCTTCTTGCTAGTTGGTGCTTTCGCTTCCAAAATGGCTTTGGTCTTATTCTGGTTTATTTCGATTCCCTTTTTGTGGACCACAAAGCCTAAGAAGTCCCCTGCTTTGACGCAGAAAGTGCACTTTAGAGGATTCATCTTTAGACCATATCTTTTCATCCTTTCGAAGGACTGTCGAAGGTGGTCTATGTGATTCTTCCCTGAAACAGATTTGACAACAATATCGTCAATATAAATCTTCATAAAAGTTTCAATAAAATCACGGAAGATGGAATTCATTGCCCTTTGATATGTCGCCCCTGCATTTTTTAGGCCAAAGGGAATCACTACCCATTCATAAGTACCTAAAGCTCAAGGGCATCGAAATGATGTTTTTGACACATCCTCTTCAGCAATGAAAATTTGATTATACCCAGAGTATCCATCAAGCATACTCATATATTCAAAGCCAACAGAAGAATCAATAAGCATTTCCGCCACATACATTGGATATTCATCTTTGGGTGTTGCAGCATTTAAATCTCTAAATTCAATGCACACCCTTAAGGTACCATTTTTTATTTATAACAGGTACTATATTTGAAATCCATTTGACATACCTGGTCGTTCAGATGAACTTGCATTTCAGCATTCTTTCGACTTCCGTCTTGATCTTCGACAAGATCTCTGGCGCAAAACTCCTTGGAGTTTGCTTGACAAGCTTTTTTCCAGGATTTTTTTGGTAGTTAAAGCTCCACCAATCTTCTGTCAAGACCAGGCATCTTGTCATAATCCCACGCAAAGCAGTCTTTAAACTCCTTCAACAATTGGATTATTTTGACCCTAAGCGTTGGATCTATCTTCGCACTGATGTATGTTGGTCTTTTCACCAAACCTTCGCCCATGTCTATTTCTTCCAGAGGAAATTTTGCCAACGGATCCTTTTCAAAACCCAAAGGCTCATCATCATAGATGGCATCTAGCCTCTAGCTTCTTTCTTCCTCCCTTCTTAAGTCAGGTGGTTCTGGTTTGAAGTCTTTCCCAGGACCTTCTGGAAGAAACACTTTCTCATTGGCTTCGAAAGCCATATACTTGACTTCAACCTCTAAGGCCGCTATCATTCTACTTTCAGCTATATATGCCGAAATATTTTGTAAAGCTTATGATTCAGTCATCATCACTGAATTCACTTCCCCAGCCTGTTGGCCGTATGTCATCAACTCCTCCATAGTCAATGTTTGATAAATCTTCTTTATCCCATTGGAACCCATGGTTTGAGTGTAGGTAGAGGGAGCAAAAGGAATTTGGTGCTGGTGCCAAATCAAAGTCTGGAGGATTGCATGGCCCTATATGAGCCAGATTTCTATCAAAGTTTGTTCTATCGACATTATTAGCTTCGACCATATAGTAGCTTTGATCTACTTCAATATTTTTAACTATACCATCTGGGCGCCAAATGGTAACATGTTGGTGCATTGATGATGGCACTGCTCCTATGCCATGTATCCATTCTCTACCTAAGAGTAGATGATAGTTGGGCTTCACTGAAATGACCATAAACATAGTTGGTCGAAGTATTGTTCCCACCTTGAGGTCTAATTGTATCACCCCCATAGTAGTTCCAATACCTCCCTCATAGTTCGATAGAACCATGTTGTGGGATTTGATATCTTCATCCCTTTTGCCTAGTTTCCTCAGCATACCTTGGGGAATTATATTTAGTGTGGCCCCACAATCAACCAGAATTTTGTTGATGGTTTCTTCCCCAACTTTTCCTCTGATGAACAATGGTTTGAGGTGATTCTTCATCGCCTCAGTGGGGCGTTCTAAGAAATCTTCGACATAGTTGTTGTTCATAACATAATAAAAAACTGGCCTATGTTTGGCCATATCCTGTTCGACCTCCCTGTCAGTCTCTTCGACTTCGACTTGGCGCTCGTATTCCCTGGGTAGTATTGACACTACATTCACCATAATATCCAAAGTAGCATCAAATTCAGAATTACCTTCGTCATTTGATTCACCTTATTCTGGCCACACCAATCTTTTAGCAATTAGTTTTCTTTCCAAAGGCTTTCTTTGTTTGCCTTTTTCCTTTCTTTGTGGCACATTGGTGCTTGATTCTGGTTGAGGCTCCTTTGTAGCCTCTCTTTTGGCTTTTCACTGTCATTGATATCTCCTCCACTGGGAGCGAAACATGGGGGTTTTTCCCTTGTACTTGCTCGACACATGTGTTAGAACAAAGTTTGAATCTACTACCCTATGTTTAAGTTTTGATGATAACAAAGTGAAAATATATATTACTTATATGATTCATGTATGAACTATATGCTGCCTAAATTATTATGTTCTAATTTGCAGATACTCTGATTGGTATAAGCAAGATCACACCTAATCAGCATCAGAACTTTGGTTTCTGACATCAGCATCAGAAGTTGCCATATCAGAATATCAGAATCAGAAGATTAATTCACGTATATGCTGAAGTCTGATGAACAGAACTGCGCTCAACACTCTGATAAAGAAACACAACAATTCATCAGCAGCTAAGCAGAATCAGAATGAGCCAAGCCAGAAATTGCATTAAGTAAGCAACGGTACTGTGCATTGAAAGCAAATTAATACCAACGGCCTCATTCCAGACAAGATCTGCTCGATAAGGAAAGTTTGTTATTAGCATTGAATCAAGAATATTGCTCCAACGTTCAACATCTCAGTGCTATATAAACAAGACTTTGAAGATTGAATTGGCTAATGCTCTCCAATCTTTACACGCCTAAAAGCTGATCATAATCTTCTTTCTCTCGTTTTGCTAAACACTACACATTCTCTTATTCAATCATTGTTTAGCAATCTAGTTTCTAAGCTTTAAGTTGTGTATACATCACAGTTGTGATACAGTTTTGTAGAAAACATTCACACACTCAGATTTATCTTCTTTGTAAGAAAGTGTTTCCTTGACAAACCGGGTTGTGGTTTGCATCAAGAAGGCTTTAGCAGTTGTTAAAGCAGTCTGTAATATTCAGTTGAATATAGTGGATTAAGACCTCGTTGGAGAGAGGCGAAATCACCTTGACGGGTGGACTGGAGTAGTTTGAGATCAAACGAACCAGGATAAAAATATCTTGTTCATTGCATTGATTTTCAGTTTTACAATTCAACCCCCCCTTCTTGTGTTTTTCACTACTTCAATTGGCATCAGAGCGCCTGGTTCTGAGCTAAAACACTTAACCGTGTCAGTACAAGATCCAGCGTCAGAAAAACACAATGGCAGGAAACTATTCTCACACCAACAATGACAACAATGAGGACAGAGACAGATTCAGCGGCAAACCTCCAGTCTTTGATGGAGAAAACTTTGATTACTGGAAAGACAAAATTGAAAGCTTCTTTCTGGCACATGATGCTGATCTGTGGGATATGGTGACAGATGGATACACGCACCCTGTGAATGCAAGCAGTCAGAAGATTGATAGAAAAAAAATGTCTGACCAACAAAAGCGTGACTTCAAGAATCACCACAAGGCCAGAACCATCCTCCTCAGCGCCATCTCCTATACTGAATATGAAAATATCTCCAACAGAGACACAACAAAGAACATTTTTGACTCACTCAGAATGACGCATGAGGGCAACGTTCAGGTCAAAGAAACTAAAGCTCTGGCGCTCATTCAGAAGTATGAGGCGTTCAAAATGGAAGAATCTGAATCCATTGAAACAATGTTCTCAAGATTCCAGATTCTGGTAGCTGGTCTCAAGGTTCTGGACAAAGGATACTCTACTGCTGACCATGTCAAGAAAATCATCAGAAGTTTACCCAAGCAGTGGAGACCAATGGTTACAGCTCTGAAGCTAGCTAAAGATCTCAACAAAATCACTCTGGAGGAACTTATCAGCTCCCTCAGAAGTCATGAGATAGAGCTAGAAGCTGACGAGCCTCAGAAGCAAGGTAAGCCTTTAGCATTAAAATCTAACAAAAAATTTGAGTCTAAAGTTTTGCAGGCAGTTGAAGAAACATCTGATGGATCCTCATCAGAAGAAGACGAACTCTCCCTCCTTTCCAGAAGAGTAAATCAACTGTGGAAGCAAAGACAAAGGAAGTTCAGGAATCCCAGAAGATCTGATCAGAACGAGTCTTCTTCCAGATACAAAAGGACAAATTCTTCCTCTGGATACAGAAGATCTGAAGGCTCCTCTAGCAGCAAAAAGCCAAACACCAAGGACATCATCTGCTATGAGTGCAATGAGCAAGGACACTATAAGAGTGACTGCCCAAAGCTTCAGAGGGAAAAGCCCAAAAAGAAGTTTGGAAGAGAGAAGAAGAAAAGTCTCATGGCTACATGGGATGACTCTGACTCGTCTGAAGCTGACTCAGAATCAGATGATGAGAGGGCAAACATAGCTCTCATGGCTAACATCTCAGAAGATAGTGAAACTTCTGAATCAGACTCAGAATCAGATACTGAAGAGGTATTTCCTAACTTTGCTGTTAACTTTACCAAGGCTGAACTTGCTGAAAGCCTTAATGAGATTCTGGAACGGTATCAGCAAATTAGAGTTAAATTCAGAGACCTGAAAAGGAATCTTGAATCTGAGACCAATAAGACTGAGAGTCTCAAATTGGAGAACTCTGAGCTGAGAAATAAGATTTCAAAATTAGAAAACACTTTACAAAACTCTCAGAAGGAACCAATTTCTGAAACTCCTAGCAACGCTGATGAGATCATCAAGGAGTATGATCACAGTTTCCAGAAGTTCCTCGCTAAAAGCATAGATAGAAGCAAAATGGCTTCAATGATCTATGGAGTTAGCAGAAACGGCAGGAAAGGAATAGGATACCAAGGTAAGGTTCCTACACCAAAGAATGTCATGGACTTAACCATTAAACACACTCCTCTAAATTCACATTTTGTGTATGGTCACACACATGATATTAAATACACTAGCAGTAAGCACTCTGTGAAACCAAAATTCAACCAGAGTTTTGGCAAAACTAACAAATCAGGACCCAAGAAAATTTGGGTACCTAAGGATAAAATAATACATGTTGCAGATATCTTTAGCAGCAAGTCAGAAACACCAGTCATGGTACCTGGACTCTGGCTGCTCGCGACACATGACGGGAAGAAGGCATATGTTCCAAAGCCTGGAACTTAAGCCTGGAGGCCACGTTGGCTTTGGAGGCAATCATAGGGGAAATATAATTGGCTCTGGAACTGTAGGTAATGGAAATCTTCCCTCTATTAATAATGTTCTGCTAGTAGATGGATTGATGCATAATCTGTTATCCATAAGTCAATTAAGTGATAACGGTTATGATATAATCTTTAATCAAAAATCATGTAAAGCTGTTAGTCAAAAAGATGGGACTATCCTGTTTAATGGTAAGAGGAAAAACAACATTTACAAAATCAAACTTTCTGAACTAAAGAGTCAGAATGTAAAATGTCTTCTGTCTGTTAACAACGAGCAGTGGATCTGGCACAGAAGATTGGGGCATGTTAGTATGAGAAGAATATCTCAGATTAACAAACTCAATCTGGTCAGAGGACTTCCTAATTTGAAGTTCAATTCAGATGCTCTGTGTGAAGCATGTCAGAAAGGCAAGTTTGCAAAACCTTCTTTTAAATCCAAAAATGTTGTTTCTACCTCTAAGCCATTAGAACTTCTGCACATTGACTTATTTGGACCAGTTAAAACTGCTTCAGTCAGTGGCAAGAAGTATGGGTTAGTAATCGTAGATGACTATAGCAGATGGACATGGGTAAAGTTCTTAAGACACAAGGACGAGTCACACTCTGTGTTTGTTACCTTCTGTAACCAAGTTCAGAATGAAAAGGATCTTAGAATCGTTAAAGTCAGAAGTGATCATGGTGGAGAATTTGAAAACAAAGATTTTGAGTCATTCTTTAATGACAGAGGCATTCTGCATGATTTCTCGTGTCCTAGAACTCCCCAACAAAATGGAGTTGTAGAACGAAAGAACAGAACATTGCAAGAAATGGCCAGAACCATAATCAATGAGACAAACGTTGCTAAGACCTTCTGGGCAGAGGCAATAAACACAGCATGCTACATTCAGAATAGAATCTCAATAAGACCTATTCTGGAAAAGACTCCATATGAATTGTGGAAGAACATAAAGCCCAACATTTCATATTTTCATCCATTTGGATGTACTTGCTTTATATTAAATACAAAGAATTATTTGAACAAGTTTGACTCTAAAGCACAGAAGTGTATTATGTTAGGATACTCTGAACGCTCAAGAGGGTACAGAGTATACAATACAGAAACACAAATTGTGGAAGAATCAATCAGTGTTCGTTTTGATGATAAGCTTGACTCTGAAAAGTCAAAGCAGAATGAAGTTTTTGCAGGTATGGAAATTGAATTTACAGGTTCTGAAGACAAGTCATCAGAAGCTCTCAACACAGACACTCCTTCAACGTCTGAAAGGAGCACTGCTAGCAATCCTACAACAGCTGCTGATCAACCTCAGAAGAGATTACCCAGAAGCAGCTTGGATCACCCAGAAGAGACTATCTTAGGAAGAAAGGAAGATCCAATCAGAACAAGAGCAAGCTTCAGAAACTCTGAAGAAACTCTCATGGGACTTGTGTCTCTGATTGAACATTCTTCTATTGATGAAGCACTTCTGGATAATGACTGGATTCTGGCAATGCAAGAAGAGCTGAATCAATTCACCAGAAACGACGTATGGGATCTCGTTCCCAGACCAAAAGGATTCAACGTCATTGGAACAAGATGGGTGTTCAGAAACAAGATAAATGAACAAGGTGAAGTCATCAGAAACAAGGCACGACTAGTTGCACAAGGTTATAGTCAGCAAGAGGGGATAGACTATACAGAAACCTTTGCCCCAGTCGCCAGGTTAGAATCTATCAGACTTTTAATTTCATTTGCTGTTAATAGAGGCATCACTCTGTATCAGATGGATGTCAAAAGTGCATTCTTAAATGGTTATATAGAAGAAGAAGTCTATGTACACCAACCCCCTGGTTTTGAAAATACAAAACATCCAGAACATGTTTTCAAACTAAAAAAGTCACTATATGGTCTGAAACAAGCTCCCAGAGCTTGGTATGAAATGCTAAGTAACTTTCTATTAGAAAATGAACTCACCAGAGGGAAAGTGGACACTACTCTATTCTGTAAATCAGTTAAGAATGACATCTTAGTCTGTCAAATTTATGTTGATGATATTATTTTTGGTTCTACTAATCCTTCTCTTGGAAGAAAATTTGCTAAGTGTATGCAGGCAGAATTTGAGATGAGCCTCATGGGGTAACTAAAATTCTTTCTAGGAATTCAGATCAATCAAACTCCAGAGGGAACTTACATTCATCAGAGCAAATACATCAGAGATCTTCTGAAGAAATTTGACCTCTCAGAATGTAAGCCATCAAAGATTCCAATGCATCCCACGTGCATTCTGGAAAGAGAAGAGGTAAGCAAAAATGTAGAACAGAAAGTCTACAGAGGTATGATTGGGTCTCTCCTCTATCTGACTGCTTCAAGACCTGACATATTATTCAGTGTTTTAATTCCATATATTTACCTTCAGAATGTAATTGTTTTACTGTGAACTTCTGATCAATCTTCTTTCAGAAAGATAGAACATGCAGATTGTATCAGATGCAAGTCTAAAGATCTGAGAGTCTAAGCTCAAAGACAGACGTGCTGATCACTACATCAAACAAGTGTCATCCAATCATCAGCAAATCTCTGAAGCAGAACGCGTGCACGCTTCTGAGAAGGCAAAACGCTGATTGGGTGCATTGAGACACATGTCTGGTAACCGTTTTTAAGTATCTTTCTAAAATCCCCCAAAATCAGCAAGCATTTAATAAAAGTAATCATGCTTTTAAAACGCAATCATGATTTTTCTCTTTCTTAAAAACGTTTATTTTTTCAAAATATTCTGAAACTCTATTTAAACACATTAACCTCTCATTCTAATACTTTACAGTTTCTCACTAATACTCAAGCATTCTCTGCATTTTTCTGTGTTCATCTCTTGCAAGACCTCTTTTTCTCAGTTTCTTCTCAAAATCTTTTAGTGTGAACATGGCAACCTCCAGCAGTGCTTCTGCAGGTCCTCAGAAGAAAGCATCATCTGAGCAGTATCAAGTGCCATTCAGAACACTCCTCACTCCGGTGAAGAATCTTGAAGTGTTATATGAATTGATCATTGATTTTGGAAGCTTGAAGGAGAACGGTTTTGACCTAACAGAAGAAGTTAGGGCACAGAAATGGGAAAGGTATTTTGACAGATTGGTTGGACCAACATTCCCTATGTTAGTCAAGGAGTTCTGGATTCATGCGAAGGCTTCAACGCATCTAGTCACCTCCTTCGTTATGGGGAAGAAGATTGTGATCACTGAGGATCACATAGCAAGGTTAATCGGTTACAGTGGCGGTGGCGTCCGCTATGTAGATATGGCTGAGAGATGTGCTGACGTGGGCGTGATAGCTCAAAGGATTTTCACCCATAGGGTGCCCAGCAGCAAGATCAAAGATCTGAAGGATCATCACAAAGTTTGGGCTAAGATAATTCTGGGGTGCTTCAACCATAGGAAGCCAACTAGTTCACCTGATTACATAAATGTGGATCAGCAGTTTCTGATCTACTTTATTGATCAGAAGGTAAAAATCAACTTGGCTCATCTTCTGTTCAACCACCTCAGAACAAGTGTGAAGGAAACCAGGGAAGAAGAAAGAACCAAGAGGGGTTGGATACCCTTTGGAAGGTTGATATCAGATATTCTGACAGAGAATAGGCTGATAGAGCATCTGATAGAAGCTCAAGAGTTAAGCACCATTGAACCAACAGTTGGGAAGCCTCTAAACGCGAAGAACTTGAAGAAAATGAAGTTGATAGAGAATATCAAAAAGGAACCCAGGGCTACTCCTATTGCTGATATCACCAGCAGAAGAGTTCCACTGAGTGACTTTCCTTTATTTTCTGAGATAAAATCTAAACCAGAGGTGGTTCTCAAATACTTAGACGCGTGCAAAGCAGATGGTACATATCCAAATCTGATTATCAAAGATCTGCATCAACCTCAACAAGAAGTGACTCTGAAGAAGACTAAGAAGAGGAAGGCACCTTCAGAAGGATCATCCCAGCAGACACCCAAGAAAAGAGGCAATTTATCTGCTGCTTCTGTTTTAAATTCTTCTACTATTCCAGCATCTATTCCTCCAACAACCTCTCATAGAATCTCAATCCCCATCCTAACAATAGATGAAACTGAACCAAAAGATGACCCTTCTGAGGCATTAAAACTCAGAAGACCCAGAACCAAACATCCCAAACCAATCTCAACAACATCAGCAATTGACAAAGTGCTGTCTGACATTGATCAACACACTTCTGATCACTCCGCCAATCCAAACTCTGAACCACAAATTGTCCCTCCTCCACAACCAGAACAACAGCAATCTGCTGAAGAACCAGAACAACAACAACCTCTCTCATCAATTTCAGAAGAACCCCTTATCCCTGAACAACCAGAAATTCCAACAACTTCTCCTCAACCAGCAATTTCGTCTCCCTCTCCTCAACCAGAAATTCATCCACCATCACCTCAACCTGAGTTTCATCACTCTGAAACTCAAACTCCTCCACCTTCTGAACCCCATTCACCTCTGAAATTCTGGCTGCAGATACTCAATGTCACGTTCAATGTTATGACACCGTATCTGACTTACTATATGACAGTAAATACAAAAGCAATAAAGAACACAGTCAATTGTTTACCCAGTTCAGTGTGCAACAACACCTACTCTGGGGGCTACCAAGCCAGGGAGGAAATCCACTATAAGAGATGTTAATTCAGGAATAAACCAACCAGTTTATCTCCTTCACTTAAGACCTACCCAATGCAATTCCAATCTAAGTACAACTTAAACCTGAGTTCCTACTCACTCCCCCTCAATCACAGCAGTGATACATAAACCAATTTGACTTAAGAATTGATGAAGACACTCTTCAAAAACAAACACTTGATTAAGCTTCACAGCTTTTTAATCAAGCAACACAATCACTCGTGCTTCACAGCTTTGAGTGATGCACACAACTAACTTGACTCTGCTTCACAGCTTTAGTCAAGGAACATTCAAACACTCTTGCTTCAAAGCTTTGAGTGCTACACAACCCTTACAATTAGAAACCTATTCCAAGGCACTTATCACAATGATAATTGCTTGGAGTACAATAATCAAATCTATACAGATTACAAATGATCTTCTGATCAAATAAAGAGCGATCCTTGAAAAACAGCAGCTCTGTTGAATATATAGCAGCTGCAACTTCAGTTAGGGTTTCCAAAAACCTAGGGTTAAATCCGTTTGACCTAAAGACCAGGTCACAGGACTTTATTAACCAGGTTAGGGTTGAGCTAGGTTATCCCTCAGAAAACGCAGGATTCTGTTCAGGAAGGACTGAGTTATTTCCTGAAAAAACTCAGACTTATCCAATCCTGCAATCCTGTTAGTTCAGAACAGGATGTCATAACATCTGTTATGACATCTGAGAAAACCTGTCTACTGATTTAGCAAAATGTGATCATTTTGCAAAATGCTCAGATACACACTTATAAACATCAGTATTTGAATTACAATATTTTTCTGCAAAGGTACCTAATGAGTCAGTACAAACTGAACTAGAATGTTATGACATCAGTCATGACATTCACACATACACTTGGGATTTACCAAAAATGCAAGCCAATACCTAAACACCTACAAACTCCCCCTTTGGAAGATTTTTGGCTAAAGACCCTAAACAATCAGAGATAGATAGCAGCAGAAATAAGTGACAGCAGAAAAATAGAATGTCAAGTACTAATTAAGTAAGTACCAAAATATTCTCCCCCTCTTTAGCCACAAATGGGCCAAAGATACATGTTCATAAAATTATACAGTTATCCAAAGCAAAATAATAAGAGCAGCAACAGAAAACAACTGAATACACTTCCAAACTCCACCAGATATCAGCACCAACCAGCAACACCACCAAACAGCAATCAACCTTCAAGCACTGTCATCAGACTCAGAGGAGCTAGTTTCTTCAATGTTGAGATGTCCTTCAGCTTCTACACCTTCTTCCCTTCTGTTTTCTTCAGCTTCCTCCTTTTCTAGCCTGGCAATTAGAATTTCTAGGGTCCTTTTTCTAGCATCCAGCTCTTTGCAAGTTTCTTTTAAAACAGCTATGACATCTGATGTCTTGGACTGGGTCTTTACAGACGATGTCTCAGCTGATGTTATGACAATGTCTGGAGCATGAGATCCTTGAAACAGTTTGTAGTGCAGGCCAAGGGCAGGAGCTCTCTTGCAGACTGTATCTCTTGCCACAAGGATATCAGGGTATTATGCAAGGATGATTCCACAAAGGAGGGAGGGAAAGGCAATTGGTCCTTTGACATCATAACTGCCAGCATGCTTTAAAGTTTGTTCAAAGATGTACCTCCCATAGTCAAAAGCAGTCTTGGTTCCCACAGCATAGATAAATCTCCCCAATCCTATGGAGATAGTTGATTTGTGATTTGTAGGTACCCATTTGGCTGCTCTTATTTTATGCAAGATGGCAAATTTCATGCTGAGTTTACTAGCATTCAGCTTCCCTTTCAAGGGCCAGCACTTTACTTGCCTGGCTGTGATGGTTAGACAAACTTCATTGTCAGTTGCCTCTAGATCAGGACAGTCCTTATTTGTTCTTCCAAGAAACTTGTTGATTTCTGATGGAGAGAACTTGACCCTTCTTCCTCTAACAAAAACACTTTCAAAGTCAGCTGACCTTCCATCGGCACAATCATTTGACAAGTTCACTACAAACTCCTTGACCAGATTTTCATAACATTTGTTAAACTTTATCACTGTCTTCATTAGCCCAGCATTCTTGATCAGGTCCATGATGTCTTTGCACTCCAAGGCATCATTGTTGAGTTCTCTCTCTAAGGCTATTCTCTTTAAGCAAACATACTTCCATCTGTTTGCATTGTCAGGATGATGAAAAGAGATGTTGTCTGTTGGCACTTCAGGCACTCTAGCAATCTTGCTGGAGGGGAGCTTCCTTCTGATGGGAGTTTCTTCAATATCAATCTCAAATTCTGATTCTTCATCAGAATCAGAAGTTTCAGGTTCTTTACTCTTCTTAGAGATTGGTTGTCTAGCAGTATGCACCTGGGCCTTCTTCCCTTTTGTCTGAATACTTTTCTCAGCCATGCCTTCAGCCTTGGATTTCTTAGCATCAGGTTTATCATTCTGACTACTCTTTCTTTTCATCAATCTCCTAGCTATGCTAGGGTTCACATT
The DNA here is from genome assembly GCA_948472305.1 of Vicia faba. Taxonomy (NCBI): domain Eukaryota; kingdom Viridiplantae; phylum Streptophyta; class Magnoliopsida; order Fabales; family Fabaceae; genus Vicia; species Vicia faba. The sequence goes on from OX451735.1 coordinate 235,469,270, forward strand.
AGCAATCAGTTCATTATCTGAGTAATCTTCATCCACATCAATGATAGGTGGATCAGCAGCCTTTTCAGAGGGGTTCTGAATGTTGTCTTTTGGTGTCACAACATTCTTTGTGACATCTACATTTTCAGAAACTTCCACATTTGGACTTTCTGATTGATTTAAAGGGATAGAAATCCCCGGTACAGATTGGTTGCCACTCAGTATACTAGTAACAAGCCTAGCAATAGCCTGGTGAACTTGAACTGATCCTTCTCTATTAGGTACAGAAGACGAAGGATGAGAAGAATTACCAGAGGCTGTAGCTTGAGCTCTTCCTGCATGTCTGGTTCTGAGCTTTTTGACTCTGGCTGGGTCAGTTGCCATCTCCCTGAGAGGAGTGACCTCAAGAACTTCAGATTCTATGCATGTAGTGATTGCCCTAGAATCTTGGTCAGATGATGACGATGATGAGGAAGACGAAGTCGCCATGGTTGAAGACGATGTCTGAGACATTTTGATTGACTTTGAGTAATGGTAGCAGTTTGAGAAAAATCTTTGATTGGGAGGAGGAAACAGGTTGCAAGGATGAGAGAGGTAGGGGGTAAAAGGGAGTCTCTTCAACTTCTTAAAGCTTTTGAAGGGATTGTGAAAGAATATGATTAACCCACTAAATATGGACTTAATAAAATTAATCCTTTCAACCCTTGTTTTAAGCAAAATTAATTGCTATAATTTCTCATGTAGGTGAATACCCAACCTGCCCCTCAAATTTTCAAGTTTATTTCCCACAAGAGCCTTGGTAGAAGAATCAGTCAGCTGAAGCTTAGAGAAACTATGTTCCAGTTTAAATGACTTCTTCTCTTCAAAGTCAATAGGGTTCAAGGAAATGTTGATTGTTTTCAGATTGTCACAACACAATGTCACAACATCTTGTGTAACATTATACTCAGGGAGCATCTGTTTTGACCAGATGTTTTGAGAACAGATTTTATTAGACTTGTTATTTCCAACATCCTTGTCAAGATGACTTAAGGTTCTGACAACACATTCTTCTTCAAGTTTATTTGCCACATCACAAATATTATCAACCTGTAGTTTTGGAGTTCTTCTGACAGCTTCCATAGAAATAGCTCTTTTCATTCTTCTTAGATGAAGGAGACCAAGCTTATGCTGCCACAGTTTCATCTCTTTTTCTTCTTTGATGATTTGACACATAGTGGAGATATCAGTGTTCTCAGGCTGCCACACGTAACAGTTATCTTTGGATTTGATTCCTCTCATTACAACTTCTAGTTTTTCATTAATTACTAGACATTCAGATCTTGAGAAGTTGACTTTGAATCCTAGATCACATAATTGATTGATACTAATGAGATTAGCAGTCAACCCTTTTACCAGCAGTACTTTATTCAGACTTGGAACTCCAGGGCAGTCCAAATCACCAACTCCTTTGACTTCACCTTTAGCACCATCTCCAAAGGTCACAAAACTGGTGGTGTGAGGCATAACATTATTGAGGAGATTTTTGAATCCAGTCATGTGTCTGGAACATCCACTGTCAAAGTACCAATCTTCCTTTGCAGAGATCCTCAGGGAAGTGTGAGCTATCAGTGCAGTAGCCTTTTTCTTCCATTTAGGAGCATGAGGTACCTTTTTAGACTTAGGTTTGACACCTGAGTTCTGATTAGGATATCCATGTAGTCTGAAGCAGAAGGGCTTTATGTGACCATATCTCCCACAATGATGACATTTCCATCTTTGGTACCTCTTCTTCATATGTCTCTGTTCCTGATGTTGAGAGTTGTGTTGAGACATCCGTTTTGACATTTGCTTACCAGTACCAGATTTCTTTGCTTCCATAAATCCTAGTCCATATTTATTTCCCACATTTTGTCCAACCTGAAGGATCTCTTCCAATTTGTCTGTTCCATTGGTCAACATCTTGACAAATTTGGTCATTTGATTCAGTTGTGAGTTCAACAATTGAACTTCTCCTTCTAGATGACTTATAGTTTCAAGATTTGCCCTTTTTTCAGCCTCCAGCTTTATAATGAGTTTTGATTGTTTCTCATTTTGCACACAGACTTCAGCACTTCTGATACACAATTTCTTGTAGGTATCAGCCAGTTCTTCAAATGTCACTTCTTCATCACTAGTGTCACTTTCAGAAGTACACACACTAGTTAGGGCAGTAACTAGTTTGGCAGATTCTTCTTCAGAATTACTTTCTGAATCATAGTCAGACCAAGTAACAGTCATTCCTTTCTTTTGCTTCTTAAGAAAGGTAGGACATTCAGCTCGAATATGTCCATATCCCTCACATCCATGGAATTGAATACCTCTGCCTTGGTTTCCCTTATCTTCTGACCTTGGTCTTCTGTTGGAACTGTCAATGTCAGAGGGAATGTTATGAACATTAGACCTTGACTTTGGGTCCATTCTTTTGATGAGCCTGTTGAACTGTCTTCCAAGCATGGCAATAGCTTCTGATATGTTTTCTTCTTCATCCTCCTTGTATTCAACATCAGTGTTGGATACAAGTGCTATGCTTTTGTTCTTCTTGTCACCATTATCAGTGATCCCCATCTCAAAAGTCTGAAGAGACCCAATAAGTTCATCCACTTTCAACTTGCTAATGTCATGGGCTTCCTCTATGGCAGTTACCTTCATTGCAAATCTTTTAGGCAAGGATCTGAGAATCTTCCTCACCAGTTTTTCTTCTGACATCTTTTCTCCCAGTGCTCCTGAGGTGTTGGCAATCTCCAAGATGTTCATGTGAAACTCATGAATGGTTTCATCTTCCATCATTTTTAGATTCTCAAATTTGGTAGTCAACATCTGAAGCCTTGACATTTTTACTTTGGAAGTTCCCTCGTGAGTAGTTTTGAGAGTGTCCCAAACTTCCTTGGCCAGTTCATATTGATGTACTAGTCTGAAAATGTTTCTATCAATTCCATTGAACAAGGCATTTAAAGCTTTTGAATTTCCCAGAGCTAACTCATCTTCTTCTTTACTCCAATCTTCCTCAGGCTTCAGACTGATTGTCCCATCTATCTCAGTTATGGTGGGATGAATCCATCCTTTGTCAGCAGCTCTCCAAGCCTTTTTGTCCAGAGATTTTAGGAAGGCAATCATACGAGGTTTCCAGTAGTCATAATTGGTTCCGTCCAGAATAGGTGGTCTATTTCAAAAAACTCCTTCTTTGTCCATAGTGCCAGAAAGTGATATCCCTAGATCTCACCCAGTAATACAGGCAGGGTGCCTGCTCTGATGCCAATTGAAATTCTGGCTGCAGATACTCAATGTTACGTTCAATGTTATGACACCATATCTGACTTACTATATGACAGTAAATACAAAAGCAATAAAGAACACAGTCAATTGTTTACCCAGTTCAGTGTGCAACAACACCTACTCTGGGGGCTACCAAGCCAGGGAGGAAATCCACTATAAGAGATGTTAATTCAGGAATAAACCAACCAGTTTATCTCCTTCACTTAAGACCTACCCAATGCAATTCCAATCTAAGTACAACTTAAACCTGAGTTCCTACTCACTCCCCCTCAATCACAGCAGTGATACATAAACCAATTTGACTTAAGAATTGATGAAGACACTCTTCAAAAACAAACACTTGATTAAGCTTCACAGCTTTTTAATCAAGTAACACAATCACTCGTGCTTCACAGCTTTGAGTGATGCACACAACTAACTTGACTCTGCTTCACAGCTTTAGTCAAGGAACATTCAAACACTCTTGCTTCAAAGCTTTGAGTGCTACACAACCCTTACAATTAGAAACCTATTCCAAGGCACTTATCACAATGATAATTGCTTGGAGTACAATAATCAAATCTATACAGATTACAAATGATCTTCTGATCAAATAAAGAGCGATCCTTGAAAAACAGCAGCTCTGTTGAATATATAGCAGCTGCAACTTCAGTTAGGGTTTCCAAAAACCTAGGGTTAAATCCGTTTGACCTAAAGACCAGGTCACAGGACTTTATTAACCAGGTTAGGGTTGAGCTAGGTTATCCCTCAGAAAACGCATGATTCTGTTCAGGAAGGACTGAGTTATTTCCTGAAAAAACTCAGACTTATCCAATCCTGCAACCCTGTTAGTTCAGAACAGGATGTCATAACATCTGTTATGACATCTGAGAAAACCTGTCTACTGATTTAGCAAAATGTGATCATTTTGCAAAATGCTCAGATACACACTTATAAACATCAGTATTTGAATTACAATATTTTTCTGCAAAGGTACCTAATGAGTCAGTACAAACTGAACTAGAATGTTATGACATCAGTCATGACATTCACACATACACTTGGGATTTACCAAAAATGCAAGCCAATACCTAAACACCTACAACCTCAATCATCTGAACCACAACCTCTGGCAATCCAGCTGCCATGTGGAACAACAGTCACCATGGCACAATTGCCATCTTCACCAGAATCTACACCACCAAATACTCCCAAAACACCAAACAGTCCAATCATAATTTCTGATTCTCCCACTCCATCTCCAAAACAAACAGCTGCCAAGCAAACCACCGAAATCCCCAGCAGGACATTCATAGACTTAACCAGCCTTGACCGTCTTGCTGATCTGAAACACAAAATAGCCATCCCAAAACCAAAACAACCAGATGTTGGCTCTGGTATTATGAATTTTGAAACAGGTTTGCAGCAATGGATTGCTTCTCTGAAGCAAGTTTGTCCTGGAATGATTGACCCGGCTGCTTCTGACCAGCTCTGGTCACAATTCAGACTTTGGGTACGTGCTGAAGCCCTCAAGTTGCAGGATATCAACTATGAGCAGGCACAACAGAACTTCAGCAAGCTGCTGAAGGAAGTTGAAAGTCAGCTGCCTCAGGAAGCTGTGCTCCCTCTGGATAGTGAACCTTGGTCTGAGAAACATCTAGCTTCAAAGGTGCAACCAGAAGAAGACAAAACCATTCAAGATGAAGCAAGTCAAGCAGAAGATGTTGCAGAAAGCTCTTAGAAGCTTCCTGCTTCTGATGTTACTCAAGCTGCCTTGGACAGGCAGACTCTGGAAGAACTGAAGCTGAATGACATGCGTCTGCAGCAGAGGATGGATGAAAACGACCAGAAGATGAAAGAAAGAATGGATGTGCAGGATAGCAAGATTGACACTGTTGTCAGCATGGTGCACAAGAAGAATGAGACTGCTGATCAAATCAAAGCCATGCTGGAGAACCTGTTCACACACTTTCCTCCCCAACCTTAGTTTTTTTTATTCATGTCATTTTCATGTTTTCTTTAATTTTCTGATGTACTGTTTGAATATGTTTTGTTTGATTCTGAACCCTTTCAATATGATAAGTTTTTCTGATCTTAATTTGTTTTAGCACATCACCTACACTTTTTGATTGCTGACAAAAAGGGGGAGAACAAGAATGATATTTTAAACAATAACGGTTTACTAAGACAGAAAGTCTCGAACATTCTAACTCTATTATACTTGAAAATGTTTTCTGTTTTGCTTAAAGTCTACAGGCACAAGGAAGCTCCTGGACACTCTGAAGACTAAAAGCTCTGATCCGCTCTGATACTCTGATCCAAAGCAAAGCTCTGACACGAAAAGCTCTGATACGCTGATCTGAAGCTCTGCTCTGATATGCTGATCCAAAGCTAGTCAAAGACTCTGATAATCTGATGTTCAAAGAAAGGCAAAAAGATCTGATCCTGAAGAACACTTGTAATCAAAAAGGGAAGTAATAAACTCAGGGGGAGTGTCTCTCAACTCTGATATCCTGTTATCCCTTATCTTTGATAACCTCTTACTCTGATGCATCTCTCTGACACCTTTTCACGTTATTTTCATTTAAAAATATCTAGTTTTTGTCATCATCAAAAAGGGGGAGATTGTTAGAACAAAGTTTGAATCTACTACCCTATGTTTAAGTTTTGATGATAACAAAGTGAAAATATATATTACTTATATGATTCATGTATGAACTATATGCTGCCTAAATTATTACGTTCTAATTTGCAGATACTCTGATTGGTATAAGCAAGATCACACCTAATCAGCATCAGAACTTTGGTTTCTGACATCAGCATCAGAAGTTGCCATATCAGAATATCAGAATCAGAAGATTAATTCACGTATATGCTGAAGTCTGATGAACAGAACTGCGCTCAACACTCTGATAAAGAAACACAACAGTTCATCAGCAGCTAAGCAGAATCAGAATGAGCCAAGCCAGAAATTGCATTAAGTAAGCAACGGTACTGTGCATTGAAAGCAAATTAATACCAACGGCCTCATTCCAGACAAGATCTGCTCGATAAGGAAAGTTTGTTATTAGCATTGAATCAAGAATATTGCTCCAACGTTCAACATCTCAGTGCTATATAAACAAGACTTTGAAGATTGAATTGGCTAATGCTCTCCAATCTTTACACGCCTAAAAGCTGATCATAATCTTCTTTCTCTCGTTTTGCTAAACACTACACATTCTCTTATTCAATCATTGTTTAGCAATCTAGTTTCTAAGCTTTAAGTTGTGTATACATCACAGTTGTGATACAGTTTTGTAGAAAACATTCACACACTTAGATTTATCTTCTTTGTAAGAAAGTGTTTCCTTGACAAACCGGGTTGTGGTTTGCATCAAGAAGGCTTTAGCAGTTGTTAAAGCAGTCTGTAATATTCAGTTGAATATAGTGGATTAAGACCTCGTTGGAGAGAGGAGAAATCACCTTGACGGGTGGACTGGAGTAGTTTGAGATCAAACGAACCAGGATAAAAATATCTTGTTCATTGCATTGATTTTCAGTTTTACAATTCAACCCCCCCTTCTTGTGTTTTTCACTACTTCAACATGAGCCACTTTGTTTGTTGTTGTAGTTTGGAATTCCTTCCAATAGGCCAATGATGTTCCTATTGGCACATCAAATGTTTGCCATTTCTCCTCTCTGGGCCTTTTTCTGCTTGCTGTTTTCAGCCATGTGTCCACATAGACATTTGTTGGAGGCCTGAAAGTTGATGGCCTCTTCACCTGGGTCATTGGTCCCTTCTGATATCCTCTTTTAGGATCATATCTGACCTCAGGGTCCATGTTGGGTTGGGCATTGGTGCCCCATTTCTCCTTTGCTTCCCTCACACCCTGTATGTGTTATGCAGCCTTTTTTTCGAAGATGGAGCTACATCTTGGACACAACATCACTTTAGACTTCTTTTTCTGGCATCGTTGCAGAAAATCTACTAGATTCTCATTCTCTTTAGGAAATGCAGTTTTATTGACTTCCTCTTGTCTGATGGCATCTTCTGAAGCCTTCGCCCCATATACTTCAACCATATTGACTTCTACGTAGCTCTTGGCAGCGAGATTCAGCCTTTGCATTTTAGCTTCTAGGTCCCCTGTCGAACTCGTGACGGCAGCCAAATAAGAACATGCAGTAGTCCCTTTATTTAAGCCTTCAGCGGCTCCTTTGTTTGAGCCTTCAGTAGCTCCTTTGTTTAAACCTTCAGTAGCCTTTCTCACTCTTTCGACAGTATTTCTGGAGATATTCCCAGTGAAACTGCCAAAACAGGCTTATTAATGAAGTCTTCTGAAACTCCGACCATGTTAATGCCTGGTGGTTCAGCATAGCAGGCATCAACTTGTAATGGGTTTACATCGATTTTCATCGGAGGTTTGTTAGAAAACTTGAGTCTGTCTTCTTTGATTGCTCCTTCAACGAGATCCCTGAAAAGAAAATATTGTGAAGTTTTGTGGCCCAAATAATTATGATACTTACAAAAACCTCTTTTTTTTCTTTGTTCTAAAGGAGGCATTTTTTCCCCTGGGAGCACTATCATTTGGCCATCTTTAACTAACAAGTCAAATATCTCATCACATTTTGTAACATAAAAACTATATGTTTTCTTTGGGAATCTATCACTGTTCTTTTCAGGCTCAGTAGGATTCTTCCCATTTGAAGGCATTAGCAATCTGCAAGAGTACGGTGGCCCTTGCTTTAATTCTGCTAAATCTATTTCGCTTTCTTCGACAGCTATAGGATCACTAGATGTCTCTGGATCGTCATCATCCATTTTGACATAAGCTACCCTTTCTCTTCGATGAGTCTTAGTTTCTTTAGCTTTTTCAGCTTTAAGACATTCTACCTGTCGAACTCTATCGGCCAATTGGGCCATATCCCTCAGGTATTGGGTATCTAATTTTTTCCTAATAGAATAATCTAGGCCCCTACTGCCATTTTGACCAACTAATGCGCATGTGCTTGTGTAAAGCATCTAGCTTTGAGCAGTCAAAATCAATTTAGATATTCATCTATTGGCTCAATGAATCTCCTTTTCACACTAGCCAGTTCTTTCAGACTTATTTTGGTTTGTCCCATGTAAAATTGTTCATGGAACAATCTCTCCAATTGATTCCAGTTATGGATCGAATTGGATGGGAGGGGTGGTGAACCAAGTAAAAGAATTTTTAGTTAGGGATCTTGGAAATTACTTAATCCTAAGGCTCTCGTTATTTGAGATTTCCCCAACTTCTATCAAATATCTCGCCACATGTTCGACCGTAGAATTTGTTGTATCCCCAGAAAATTTGGTGAACTTTGGAACTTTCCAACTAGGGGTAAGTCTGTTTGAAAGATATACTCTAACAATGGGGATGTAAAGTTTGGCCTATGAAAGCCAATGTTCATTCCATTTTGTATCATCATTCTTTCGATCATGGTTGTCAGACTATTATCTGTTCCATAATTATGGTGTCGAACCTGTTGTATCAATTCATCAGCATTTTGGTTTCTATTTACCACAATTACATCCTAATCAACATCTATAGGGATCTGCGGGGGAACTTTGGGTATTTCGACCCTAGGTTTTTCAATCTCCATTCTATGGTTCATTCCAACTGGCTGTAGATTTTGGTTAATGGTCACATCTTCCTCAAAAACTATACCCTGATTCCCTCTTATAGGCGCTCTTTGGGGTTATCGAATAGGTTGAGGGACCCCAAAAAATTCAGCCATGCGCGTCATTTGAGTTGTCATTTGCTGATTCGAATGGGTGGTATTTTGTATTAGAGGGTTCAGCACTGTACTCAAAGTTTGTGCCAACATTTGCACCATATCATGGTTACTTTCGTCCATTTGTTGCCTTAAAATTGTCGTAGAAGCATTTGTGAGGCTTGGTATTGCATGGGATTCCCCTCCTAAGAGTTGGTTTCTACCTAAATTCTCCATACTGGTTCAAGATCCTTGTAATGGCGAAGATGCACTCACCAAAGGTTCTGAAAATGTGGACGCAACGTTCATAAGACTAGCCATTTCAGTAGTTGGCATGCCATAAGGCTGGTCTCGACCCATCCAGGTTGTCGAAAATCCTGGGGGAATATAGGGTCGAGATTCTGGATTTACCCTTGGTGGGGGTGTTCCTAATGGACCTCTGGGGCCTACATATGAAAGTATTGGTCCCGTTTGTGCTACTGTCAACATTGATGTCGAACCAACGGTTGATGGGATAGTTTCACTAACAGTTGGTATAACCACTGTTTCCGTATTAATTGATGGAGGTATTTCTCCATTATTTGGCTGATTAGCCATTTCACTATTTCTTCTCCTAGTTGTACACTCGTTGGTGGTTAATTTACCAATTCTTAATAACATACAACACTTTGTAAAAGAAAAGAAATTATGTAAAGCATTCATATTAATATAAATAAGCAAACAAAAATTAGCAACGTCCCACCGGGCGTGCCAATTTATTTACCATGAAAATTGGTAAACAACCGTTGATCTTCCAAAAAAGGTGATTTTTTGTTACTTGCATTATCGATCAGATTGATCCTAAGACATATGCTAAATATTTGTGTTGTTTTGATAAAAATGCTAATTCTAATAAAGAACATGTTCGACTGACAAAAGGTGGAGGTTAGAGGCAAACGAAAACTTGATAAAAGTGCAAGTAAAAGTAAGTAGAAAAGGGTTGAGAAGAGTAGAAATCTGGTAAAAGTGCAAGTAAAATGCAAGGGAAAATAAACTTTACAAGTAAGATAAAAGGCTGTAAGCAGGAACATAAAGGAATTTAAAAAGGACTGCAAAATACTTTGATTATAAAATATGGTGTTTCAAACGTACATTCTCAGTATTCTTTCTCATGCAGCGGGTACTCAAATAGTATTGAGTCACTTGTACAATTGGTTGAACACACGAAAATCTACATAAACTTCCTATATTTATATTAGTAAAAAGAAACTGCTAGACGATTAATTCGATCCAGGATTAGGGCAAGTGTCCTTTGCATGTTCTTGGATCTCCAACTTCATGCCACATTGCTTTCTTCAACTGCCAAGCAAACTTCCTTTCCCTCTTATATTCAAATTAGAATTCAAATTGTTGTTGATACGAACGCTTCCAGGTCGAACGTTCTTACAAGATCGAAGCCTCTGGGTCGAAGACCATTTCTAACTTAGAGAATTCTCTAAGTGTTTTCTCCTCTTTAACAAGGATGACTTCAATAGGCCTTTTCAAAGGCTCTCAATTCGAAGATCTTCGAATTAAACTATGTTTCCAAATCGAAGGGTCATTAATTTAGATTTCTTCAATCTCTTAGATTTCTTCAATCTATTTTTAGCTGATAAGGCCAATGTGTCTGGGTGTCGAATTTAGGAGCTAACAGATACATGCAAGGAAATCAAAGGGATGATGGGAAAACAAGAAGAGTCAAACAATTAGAGTAAGAACTTTTTGGAAGCCCTGTTCACACGACTTCCTCCACCTCAATCTTAGTTTTGAAATTTGTTTTTTATACTGTGTTCATTTTATTTGTTTCCTTCTGAATGTTTTTCTTGCAACCTTTTGAATACAAATCCTCTTTTATTGTTTATAGTGTTTTTATTGCTTTTTGATTCTTGACAAAAAGGGGGAGAACGTAAGATATTTATAATATAACAGTATCCATATGCAGTCTCAAACATTTTGAATATCTTAACTTCTATTTTTTTATGAAAGCAAAATAGGAACAAACTCTATTGAGGACAAAAGTGGGCGCATCAAATACTCTGATCAAAATAAATTGCAGGGAAGTATTTCTTCTCTATCTGAGTATTCAACTCAACAGGAGACCTTAAATAATTTATGTTCTTTATATGTCTATTTTAATATCCAAGTTTTTGTCATCATCAAAAAGGGGGAGATTATTAGAACATAGTTTGATTCTATAACCCTTGTAATAGTTTTGATGATAACAAACACTCAATGAACAATTATGCTCCCTAAATTTGTATTTTTTTTTGCAGAGAAGTTCTGATGGAAGAAGCATAGAATATGAGTTAAATAGTTATTTCAACTATGATTCTATACATCTCTCAAATAAGTTCTAACGCTGCAAACAGGACTCTGTGTTTCAGATCCATAAAGTTCTGGAAAGAAGCAACAGTTACTTTCATCTTCTGAATCAAGCATGTTCTAAAGTGTTACAATTCAATTATTGCCATTTCAAAAAGTAACGGCTGAAAGGGAACAAGGATCTCTATTTTTGGAAAGCTCTTTAATTATAATTGATCAACATTCCAAAAGCTACTATATGCATCGCCTATTTAAACAGATTTTGAAGGAGAAATCGTTCATGATTTTTCACGAACAGCAAAGAAGTTATCTTCATCATCTTCAAACGTCCTAAATCTAAATTGTGTAAAATATCACTTGTGATACTGTTTTATTAGAAAACATTTTTGTACACTCTCTTGAATATTGTTTAGTGTATTTCCTTGAGAAAATCAGATTGTGGTTTAAGCTCAAGAAGACTTTGACAGTTGTCATAGTAGTCGTGTAATCAAGTTTGATTAGTGGATTAAGACCTCGTTGAGAGAGGCGAAATCACCTTGGCGGGTGGACTGGAGTAGTTTGAGTTCAAACGAACCCAGATAATCAATGTGTTCTTTCATTTAAGTTTTAAAAACCCTAATTCAAACCCCCTTCTTGTGTTTTTCCATTCTTCATAGAGGACCATAAAGAAGCATATGATAACCTTGAATCAAGTTTCAAATCATTAGACCAAGCTTTAGGTCAAAAGTCAACATTTAGTCAACTTTGATCAAAAACCCTAATTTAAGGTGCATATGAATTTGAAACTTGATGAACTTGAAATGTTGCACACTTGAGCTTGACTATTTATGAAGGGAAACCACTTGACCATAATGAATGAATAAGAATCTTGAATAATTAAGGAACCCATATGTCTCTGATCAAAATAGCTGAACTTCTTGATCCAACACACCTATCTTGTGAAATACAAACCTTTGCACATGCATGAGGTTAGTGATGTAAAGATGGATAATATGATCTCTTGATGCTATGCAATGATGCAAAAATAGGTGGGATCTTAGGTCAAAAATTAGGGTACAACACATACAATAATACTAACGATAATATTTTAAGTAATACCGTTGACATGTCAAAGATTTTCTATTGATGTTAAATTTTATAGACATGATCTATGTGATAATACATTTCAATCCAACTAAGGATTTTAGATATGCAGTAAAGAGTTACCGGACGTGTCATGTTACTGAATTATATATGGACATCTGTAGCTTTTAACATTCATTTGACATCTCATTTTCTTCCTCTACATGTTATGGTCACATTATTTGTATATCACATTTATCGCATGAACTCTCTATTTATATTTTTAAAATTAACACAATTTCAAGTCAAGGTGGAGAATATTGATGTATGCCTTAAAACCTTTGTTGATGAAGAGAAACAAAACATGTTTCGAGATTGCCAAAAAATTCAAGAAGCCGAAAAGCAACAAGAATGCTCGGTTTGAGCGGTTCACAAATTTTGGATTTGACAGGTTCGATTTGCGGACACGTTTATTTAATGTTATAATATTAAATATATATTAATTTAGAAATAGTCTAAATTAATATAAAATATATTATAAGATATTTATAATATTTTATTCTAATAATCAATGGTTGTGTTATTGGGCTTCGTTTGCTGGATTTTTTGATATTATAAATATCTATCTCTTTAGTGTTTAACTGTGTAAAAATCTTAGAGTTTACAGAAGAAAGATAGAGCAAAGGGTTTATGATCTTATCAAGGGAAAGTTTGGAAAGACAAGGATTTCGGGAAATCTTTGGAGTTATCTAAGAGGATTGAGAAATACTTGTTTACACCTTGGATTTGTGTATATACATTATTCAAAGTTATAGAGGTTGGAAAACACTTGGTAGAAAATAGGGTTTGTTCTTGGGCGCCTTCAGGGCTGTTCTTGGGAACTCTGAAGGCGAAGACTATTTTCTTGTAACTCATCTGCAATCTCTTGTAACAACTTTTTTTACTATAGTGAATTAGAGAGCTACTCTCTTCCCTGGAGTAGATCTTTTGATCGAAGTGGGTAAACAAACCTTTCATATTTTCTCGCTTTATTCTATTATAATTTCAGCTTATTGGTTATTATTGTCGAAGGCCATTTATTTTGGTTGCTAATGTTCTTTACCACAACACCTAACAATAGTTACAACTCCAATGAGGGAAACTCCAGCTATAGAATTCAAGTTTGGTTACTAAGACAAAACCATAACAACACAGGTAAAAACCAAGTATCATTTCACTGTAGTTATAGGTTAGAAGTGAGTGAAAGTACTACGTGTTTGCGCTGGTAGGTATAATACTAGAAATAATAATTAGGACAACTACCTTACTCTGCCACAGTGAGTCTTCCTCGTTTCAGCTTTTGATTATGCAATTAACCCATTATTCCTTCTGGTTGTTTTGTGTTTTTTTTCTTCTCATTTTTGATAAAATTGTGATTCCTATTTGTGCCACCTATTTCTAAGTTGTGATCCATATTAAGTTGTGTATATTGTCTTTGTTGTTTTTGATTTTGTGTTAATAGTCCCTTTTCAGGTTATTTATCGCTTTTGAGTTAGATTAATTTTTGCTGCTGTTTATTTTTTTCTTTTAATTTGTTGGCTTCTGATTTAAGTATTTTGCTTCTATTTCTACCGTTTTTACCCTTAGAAATTAGAAATTGGGTTGTGTTATTTCAATATGAATACCCGTGGTGCTGAAAAAGTATAGATGCAACAAAGATAATTGTGTTGTGATCGCTAAGTTGGTCTGTATTTCTCAAAAATGTATTATGACTTATGATATATGCAACAAAGATAGATTACTGCTTTTTTGTTTGCAATTTTGCACATTTAAAAGCCGATTATATCACCCAAACTAAACAAAATTATATATCATTGGGTTAGCTTGGTTTGGTTCCAGTCACAAATATTGAGTTAAACCGAGTCAAACCAGCCCATACATATTTGATTTTTTTTTACTTTCTTGTGAATAATCACAGTTATATGTATCCTCATCTCCAGACTCTGCTCTTCATCTACATCTTCTAATATTATCTTTATTTTTAATGATAACTTTTCTCTCTAAACACACATTATGGATAAACCATCTAACTCTTCTCCAAAAAAAAAAGAAGACTAAAGGTGTGACCTCTTCTCCAAAAAAAACTAAAGGTGTGACAACATTTCTATGTTTCATTATCAAACTCCATAATGGTAAGAAATACAAGATTAATTTTGATTCGAATACTTTCCAACTTATTGGTCAATATGCTATAAAGTTTAAGAGTTATTTGTCGTTCATTATACATAGCAAGGTTACTTTAAATGGAAAGCAATGGAAAAAGATAAGCGATAACTTGAAGGAAGTTGTTCTTATCGGTGATCAGAACTTGTAAGGGATGATATATTCGTCTTCAAAGATGGTAATAAGGAGGAGATGGTGTACCTGCAAGGAACTCTGGCGCTCAAGTAAGAAAGAGTGCAAAGAGATACAGATAGAAAAGTCTAGGGTTTTAGAAGTGAGTGATGAATATTGAATACTTAACCCTTACAAGTGTGAGGATTTATATAATGCCCCCGCGCTTGGCCATTGGTCCCTATTTTTTGGTCTGGATATCATATTCCTTAAAAATAGGTAACTGCCAGGAACTAGCCGTTATGATGGGAAAAGATGCTTAGAACTAGCCGTTATAATAGGCATAAGAGTATTCATGGGCAAGCGTGATTCTCATCGTTCCTGGGTGGCTATCCTCGTGTGGTTGGTAGGTTGAGGACTAGCTTGTTTGAGAGGGAAGGAGTAGTCTTGTTGACCATGGGGGTCAACCGACCACGACTTCTCGGGTGAGGGGTAGAAGGGAGAAGTATCTCCTGTCTATTCCAACCGATTGGGTCAAGGTCATTGGGCCGTTCTAAACGCAGGAGTGGATTGGGCCCTGCATAGCTATTGGGCCAGTCTAGTACAGGATCCCCCCAAGTCGTTGCTCCTGGGCATATGAGTGGTAACTTTAGAGTCAACTTGTGTGTAGAGGAGGCGACTGTGCTGTTGGTGTTTGTTCCTTTAGACGAGGACATTCCCAGATTCCCCGAGGGCATGCATGAACGAAGAACCTAAACATTGCCTTACGTGTTCGGTGCACGGGGAGCCAAATCGTTGATTGGATTTTGAATGGGATGTGTATCATGCCTGCATTGAGGCACACATTGTAGTAGTGTGTAATGGTGGAAGTTTAGGGGTTAGGGTTAATGATAACCCCTACTCTACCCTAGGTCGGGCGTGGGCATGCACATGTGTAGAGGTTTCTCTATAAATAGGGAAGAGAAAAATTCATTTCCACTTTTGCTTCTCTCTCTTCTTCGCTTCCTCTGATTACTTTCTCATGTTGTCATCACTGTACGCTTCTGTCTGCCGCCATTATAGAGTCGTCCAAACATAGCTTCAAGTTCTTCGTCCATGTAAGCTCCATATTTCTATTTGTTTTAAGCTAGATTAAGCTATGTTTTTTATTTAAATGTATGTGGATAGGATAGATTAAGCTAAGATGAACGTTGCTCCAACGATTTGTTGGTGTCTGATGGCAGTTATGCCATTTTATGACGCTATAAATGGCGAGAGGGTGAGGTAAAGTAGAGATGCATGTGCTTTTGGATACTCTAGGGTCATAGTCATGGTGGAGAGTGAGTTTGTCGCTGTCGGAACCCCTGAGTTTCCTGGTGTACCCATGAGTTTTCCGGTGAGTTTATGTGTTTCCGAATGAAGGTATGAAGTTTTCGATGAATCTTCAAACAAATTTATGGGTAGTACGCCAGGGAGATCATCCTCGGGAGATTTTAAGGACTATCCTGTCGGGGAGGCTTCAAACTGGTCGAGGAAGAATTAGTCCTTATCTTTGTTTGCTGTTAGAGTCAGGGCTTTGGCCGAGGACATCGTTCTCGTGTCTCTGTATGCCCTTTCACTTGACTAGCGATGGAAGGGTGATCAGTGCATTTTGATGCACATTCTTGCATGTTTGTACTTAAGAATTTCTATGTTTTACTTTGTTTATTTTTATATTTATAATGTTTTACTAATTTAGTTTATTTTTGTTTTAATTTGATTTTTGTATTTAATTTTTAGCATTGGCAGATTTCATTAAAAAATTCATAATTGGAGCTACAAAAATCGGATCGAGGTGTTCTAATATGTGTTGGAAAGCTAAGAGAAAAATTTACAACTTTCATGTTGGAGCCATAAGCTAATTCAGATTGTAGTAGACTTGAATAATTCGTTGAATTTGAAGCATTATAATAATTTGTTTTTGGGTCTTTTTAGTGGGTCTTGGTTATGTTTTTGACCCGATTCATTTTGCAAGTGGAAACCCTTATTTTACTTTATAAGGCTTACGGCCGCTAGAGAGGTTGTTACACAACGATCTATTGTTCATGTTCCCACCAAAACTTTGAGGTTTTATAATTTCAATCCAATTTCTTTTCCCTTTCAATATTATTCTATATTTATTGTTTTCTCAATTCAACTTATATAGAATGTTGTTGATTTAATTTGATTGGTTTATGTTTCCTTGATCTATTTTGCATTTTAGTGTTGCTTTACCGTTAAATTGTGTATGTCAAATCATGTTTGCTTAATTCATGAGTGTTGAATCTGTTTGCTTAATTCGGATAATAGGAATATAAACCACATAGTGTCAATTTCACTTGTTAATTGGTGTTGTAATCGAATAGGGATTAGAATTCGCTTGGGGATTGGATTTATAATTGCCGATGATAAGTTGGGAACCCGAATAGTAGGTTGATTTGTTTTACCTTATTTGATAATAACTTTTTTTGCATTATTTTCTTAATTGAATCCTAAACCACCCCCTCCAATTCAATTCCTATTAGTTAATAATAATACAAGAATCCTCGCGATAAGATACTCGAGCCATTGTCGCTAAACCACCGTCTTTCAAAAATACTCATTTTGATCTGCACGCGATAACAGATCAAATTGGCACCATTGTCGGAATTTCTTTTCAATATTAACTAATTTTAGATTCATAGGTTTAGTGTTCTCGCGTTTAGCCACTAGTTTCCTTACGGTAGTGGCTAATTCACATTGTAGAGTAAAAAAAAATACTAAAAAAAATCAGTTTTTGGGAAAATTGAGTCTGATTGTAAAACTTTTTTGCCTACTAGGAGCAGAAAAATCCCAAGGTCATTAATCCATTGCTTTTGAAAAGAGTTATTGGGGTCCACCCTCAAATCTCCAAATTCTTCTTTTTTTCTATTTTTAATTAATCTTTTACTGTTTTCAGTGTCAAAAAAATTCTCAAAATTCTTATTTACTTCATTAGATTAATTTTGGTTTTTATATTTTTATGATTTCATTTTAATCATTTTTCCTCTTTCTATTTGTTTCTGCCTATTTGGGATATAGTTGGTATTTTTGTATTTGTTGATAACATGGCTGAACAAAGAACTTTGAGGCAGATGGTTGTCCCTGATGTAAACTATAATGGTTTATGTATTGATTATTCTGCAGCTGATGCACCTTTTGTATTGAAATCTGGTTTAATACATTTGTTGCCTAGGTTTAATGGTTTTGCAAGTGAGAATCCGCATAAGCATCTTAAGGAATTCCAGGTTGTGTGCTCTGCACCTTCTGGACCTTCACTAGAGGACATTATCAACCAAATGGCTGCAAATAAACTCTAGTCTCAACAACAAATATATTCTAATTTCCATACTCTGCAAACACAGATTGAATAGCTTGTCTCTATGGTGAATGCCATGCAACAAGCTCAAGGATCAAACCATCAACCCTTGGAAGAGCATTTTGTTTTTCAAATAGAGTTGCTTTCTGAAACTATTGATGATACTTGTACTGATTTGTTTGCAGCTGATTTTCCATTGTTGTCTAGTTTTGATGATGTTTACTCTTGTGATGTTTGTACTAATACTAAAATTTGCTTTGTTTGTGCTGAAATTGAGGCTGCCTTGCAAGTTGATATTCTTACGAAAAATGAGGTTGCAAATGAAGTTGTTCATGTAGACGAAGCTCTCGACACCCCGACTTCCCAGAGCAAACCATCCATCGAACAACCATATTCACAAGAGTTGAAACCACTTCTTGACAACCTAAAATATGCCTATTTAGAGGGGAATGAAAAGCTACCGATTATAATTTCTTCTAACCCTAATTTTGATAAATAAAATAAGCTTTTGTAGGTTTTGAAGAAGCATAAGAAGGCGATTGGATGGACTTTGGACGACATTCTCGATATTAGCCCATCCATGATTTTGCATAGGGTCTCAATTGAAGTGGAAGATGAAACAAAAGTAGTGAGGCATCCCCTCAATCTTTTGATCTTTGGTCTTATGGAAAAGAAGATCACGTGCCCATTCTACACTTTTACTTATCAAATATTCTTCTTTTATCCTGGAATAAAAGGCAAAGGCAATAATAGAAATTTCAAGTTCAATGGACATTACCCAAAGCTACTCCATGAGAGCCCCACTTTGGAAGAAGAGAATGTAGAAGATCTCTCTTTGGAAAAGGCTGCTTATGTGATCACTTGTCCTCCTTGACTATTTGGGTGTGCTCTTTCATTTATCTCACTCTTATTTAATAGTCATGTCCTTTCATTGAGGATAATGCATGTTTTAAGTGTCGGGGAGGGAATAATTTATTTTCTTTATTTTCTTTGCTTTTGTTTGTTGTTTTGTTTTGTTTTCAGTTATTATAAAATAATGCATCTTTTTGTAAGTTTTGGGATATAAGATTAATCCGAGGTTAGTTGTGGACACTTGGGAAAAGTTCGCAAGATCGGTATCGTCTTAACACCGTAAGTATCTTGCATATGGAAATTAATTTGAATAATTATTATGACATAGCCTTGAATTATCATTCTCTAACAGCTCTTGAGTAGTTTATCTTAGTAGTCAACACCATCTCACACATGCTCTACATAGGGAAGCCGATGAATATAAGTGAATGATCCAGCTTTTTATTTGAAAAAAAATAGGGAATGCACCTTATAAGTTTGGTAACCCTCACCCGGTCACTTAACCCAACGGTTGTAGAACCTAAAAAATTTGATTATCAGACCCGTTATTGGTCGGTTCAGAGGTTTCTGGTGCTGAACTTGGTAGGGAGGATTACAGTTCGATCCCCCACAACTACAATTGGGTAAGCAAAGGGTTATACCACTCATGCACCAGAACTCCATGAAAAAAGGATCAGAGTCACTAATCGGTCGCCTTACTATAAGTGTATGGAGATAACAGGCTTAATGTGATTGTTCCATAATGAAAGAGAGCAAAAAGGAGGATGAGTAAGTTAGAATTTGGTATAATAACATGATTCGAATTTGGTTGTATATTCAGGAGGCTTATGAATGCACAATTATGGAGTAGTGTTCCTACGATATCACTAGTATGCAAGATTATTACCTACTGATGCAGTCTTAACCGGAGAAGAGTTTGTAGCTTGGAATGAGTAACTAATGATGTTGTTGTGTTTCTTGAGTTTTTGATTTTATTTTGCTCGGAGTGCAAACATTCAAGTATGAGAGCATTTGATCAGTGCATTTTTATATACATTCTTTCATGTTTGTACTTAAGAATTTCTATGTTTTACTTTGTTTATTTTTATGTTTTATAATGTTTTTCTAATTTAGTCTATTTTTGTTTTAATTTGATTTTCGTATTTAAGTTTTAGCATTGGCAGCTTTCATTGAAAGATTCATAACTGGAGATACATGAATCAGGCCGAGGTGTTCTAATATGCATTGGAAATCTAATAGAAAGTGCTACAACTTTCATGTTGGAGCCAGAAGCTAATTCGGACTGTAGCAGGCTTGAATAATTCATTGAAATTGCACCATTAGAATAATTTATTTTTGGGTCTTTTTAGTGGGTTTGGGTTATGTTTTTGACCTGGTTTATTTTGTAATTTGAAACCCTTATTTTATTTTATAAGGCTTTCATCCGCTAGAGAGGTTGTTACACAATTCTCACGAGAAAAAATATTTGCTTGTACGAATCCTTCATGAGGAACTAATCTTAAGGATCAATCTACTGTTCATGTTTCCGCCAAAACTTTGAGGTTTTATAATTGTAATCCAATTTATTTTCGCTTTCAATATTCTTCTATATTCCATGTTTGCTTAATTAAAGTTATATAGAATGTTGTTGATTTAATTCGATTAGTTTATGTTTCCTTGATCTGTTTTGCATTTTAGCATTGCTTTACCGTTAAATTGTGTATGTCAAATCATGTTTGCTTAATTCATGAGTGTTGAATCAGTTTGCTTAATTCAGATAATAGGAATTAAACGGCATAATGTCAATTTCGCTTGTTAATTGGTGTTGTAATTGAATAGGGATTAGAATTTGCTTGGGGATTGGATTTATAATTTCCGATGATAAGTTGGGAACCCGAATAGTAGGTTGATTCATTTTATCTTATTTGATAATCACTTTTTTGCATTATTTTCTTAATTGAATCCTAAACCACCCCCCCCCCCCCAATTCGATTATTATTAGTTAATAATAATACAAGAATCCTCACGATACGATACTCAAGCCATTGTCGCTAAACTACCGTCATTAAAAAATACTCATTTTGATCTACACACAACAGAGAATCAAAGGGTGGATTTGATTTGATCGACAAATTCGCTTTTTTCCTCTGCTTTTCAGGTGAAAATGGCTACTGACTCTATGGAAAAAATTATACTCAAGCAGACAAAGGCGTCCGAGGAGGAGCGGACGACCTCGAAGCCCAGCGAGTGGATTGCCCCGGAGCCACGGAGGATCGCCTCACTTTTTCTTCTTTCTTCGAGGAGGCGTTCACGAATGTTGGAGGGGAGATAAGTTCCTAGGGTACCGAAGAGGATTGGAGATTCCTCTTCCCAATGTAAAATGAAAGGATCTATTTTCCCTTTGACGCATATCAATTTCCTATGTACGAATACATTTTCAAGGAGATGGGGCTTTGGTTGCCCTTCTCAGATCTTCAGGTGGCAGTTCTTTCCCATTTGGATTTGGCGCCCTCGCAGCTTAATCTCAACTTGTTGGCCTTTACTCGGGAATTTGAGATTGTTTGTGACTATCTCAGGATTAGGGGCACAATCCCTTTATTCTTTGCCTGCTTTAATCTCCAGTGGCAGATGGTCTCAGAGGGCGCGTTCAGATGAGTTTTGATAGGAAAATAACAAGTGTACTATTTTTCCTCTTGTAATAATAGAGAGATTCCCCGAATGTTGATCTCAAGGACTGCATGCAATTATCGAGTTAAATTTGTAGTTCAATTAAACAAAAATTGATATGGGTTTATGTTTTGGATTTGTCACTTAACACGTAGAAGAAATATAAGATGGATTTTCACAGATATGAGGAGCATGCAAGGGCAAGGTGTATAATTTTCTCAGTAACTATCTTGAATCTTAATTTGTTCAACAAGTTCATATCCTTCAATTACCATCCCTTTAGGTTATTTTCCCCTAAGTCGTTAGTGGGAAAACCTTTGAACATTCGTCCTAAATCCTAAGTCCTTAGAGATATCTGATGGATTCAAGCCTTTGTTTTATTAAGAGTTATCTGGTAACTATAGGGTATCCCTAGTCCTAGGTGATATCTACTACAGCTTAATCGTACAAAAACCTTAACAACCACAGTCCGGCTGGTTGTTAACCGTAAATCAATTCTAATTGGTCCAATCAGGAAAGAATAAAAATGTTGCACGATTAAATTGAATAGAGAAGACTATTGTATTAAAGAAATTCAGGAATCAAAATCATTTACAGAGTCAAATCAGGGACACCCCCTAGCAATAGGGGGTTTAGCTACTCATATTGTTCAAAATAATCACAAGATAAAGATTAGACATTACAAGTAATTGGATAACTTCGAATCTCCAATTGCTTCCGCTCATGACAATCTACCACTCTCCAAGAACCTTGATCTCCCCAATATTCAGTCGTGTAAACTATTCTTTGCTCTAGAAAAGTCCCATAATTCCTCTTTTAAACTTGGCTAAATAGTGAACAATCCATTTGTCTCGGTCGAAAATGCCCAAAATGCCCCTCTGGGTCACAAATCATAAAAAATCATAAAACCACTCAAAATCGGAATCCTGGCCAACACGGGCTGTGTCACCTGACACAGGCACCCGTGCCAAACTCTGTCCATTGCTCCAACAAAACCTATCGCCCATACCTTCTGACACGAGCCGTGTTTGCTGACATGAGCACCAGTGTCAGCCTTTGCCTTCTTCTCCCAAATTGCATTGTGCATCCTCTCCTGACACGGTCCGTGTTGGGTGACACGGGTGGCCGTGTCAGGCAACCTATGGCTTGGTTTTTGAGACTTCCTCTGAAACTCTGAATTTGCACTGTTCGCGCTGATTTTCCTGGTTTTATTCCTCTAAGCCTAAAAATAACAAAATACACAACCAACGTATAAAACATAGAAGAATGAAATAAAACACTTGAAAAAAATAAAGAAACTATAACAAAAAGAGATTGTAAATTAAGGTGGAAAAACCACTGATCAAACTCCCCCAAAATTAAATCGTTGATTGACCTCAAGCGACCATTACAAGAACTCATGAAAATCACAGCAGCCCGACACTTATGAGTGAGACATTCGTTCTAATTGATCAAAAAGAAGTTTGTCTAATGTTCACATGACGTGAAGAGTTTGAGTAAGAACCTTTAAATATCAAGCTTCCTCTTCAAATGCCTTTCTAACTATGCTCTGTACTTAAGTCTTTTTCCGATTTCTTCCTTTTTCATTCGGACAGTCAAATTAAGGCAATGCAAATTTTTGATGATCATCACACGCACAAGACTGATCAAGAAATTTTTTGTTCATGCACCAAATAAGAGCTTTTGCTCCTTTTTAATTTCAGATGAAATTTTCAAAACTTTTTCAATTTATATACTGTCTTTTATGGATGACTATTGTACCCCAAAATTTTCCCTCCCTTTTTCTCATCATTTCTCATCACAAAGCCCTTGGAACTCAAGATCCAGTTAGGGTTTCATCTGCTCAAGACTTCTCCTTGCACTGTTGACCCAGATTAGGGTTTGTGTTTGCACAAAGATATTTTGATCTAAAATGCCTAAGATTAATTTCATGCTTCATGTTCGAATCCCAAGTTTATCCATATCAAGTTTCAAGCCTTGATTCCAAACTTTACCCAGTCAATTGGACAGTTGACCTAGAAATCAACTGTATTGGGGAAAAAGTCAACTGTGGCCAATTGACAGTCAAATCTCATGAAAATTGACCCACATCAACATTATGAACTCACATGGACCATTTGATCAAGTTTGGATCACAATTCCACAAGAAATTTGATCAGATCACCAAAAGGGCAAAATGGTCATTTTTAGGGTTTTGACTGCACAAAGGCAATTTTTGACTGTTTGACCTAGCCAATGGCAAACCAAGCTCACATATGGACTCAAGGACCCCATGGAATTGTCTTGACATACTCAACAAGTTCAAAAGATCCCAAATACACAAGATTGGCAGTTGAATTTCCCAGTCAATTGATCAATTTTGACTGTATACTGAAAAGTCAAACTTTGACTTTTTGGTCAAAATCAAGTGTCAAGATTCATTTTTCATTAAAACATGACAAATCATGAAATTTGTTCATCAAGAAATCAAGAATTGCAAATTAGGGTTTGAAATGAAGATTTTTCATAACTTAGAATTTTTCTAAGTTATGAAAAACCCTAATTTTTTCCTAACTTTGCCCCACTTTCTCACCAAGATTCATTTGGATTCACGCAAAAGTCAAAACATGAAAGTTGTAGCTTGTTGCAAAATCTACAACTTTGATTCACAAAGTTTTCCCAAAAGAAGCTTGTAGCTCAAGATACAATTTTTGGAACAAGGGTACCAAACCATTCTTAACTTAGAGAAAATTTGACCTATTTTAGGCAGGATTTTTGCCTAACTTCAAGACCATTTTTCACATACTTCCACTTGGCATTTCAATTTGCATTTCAAATATGGATTGTAGTACACATTCCAAGCTTTCCAAAATGTCCAAGAACTCATCAAACAACCTCATGGTTAGAGAGAATCGAATTTGGCAATATGGGAAAAACTCACTTTGTTCATGACCAAATTCCATGTTCATACACTTAGGCAATTTTCAAATCAGCATGCATTTCTTGATTACAGGCCCTAAATCTCTTTTACACTCATAAATTTAATGCATACTCATTGTGCCAAGACCATATTTTTTTGTTCAAGCATTGCATAATGGTTTAGTCCCAAATTGGAAAAAGCATTATATCCATTTTTGTAAAAGTGAACTTTATGTCTAAAGCAAATCCAAGCAAGTACAGTTAAGATCTCTTTGGCACAAGTTTATGGACTAATTACACTGATCAAGACTAAGTGGTTCATCATAGAATGGGGGCCTGTACAGGCTAGAAACACCAACTTGCCATCTCTTGCTTAAAGTGTAAGAAAGCTTGCATTTTGTACACAACTCTCATTTCCTGTAAAACCAAGCTGAAGCAAACTTGTCAAACACTTTCTAATCATCAAACCCAAGCTGAAACACGAGCTATCCACCTCCATTGCCCTCTCAAACACATAATCACTCTCAAACTGTCCAAACAGAGCACCTGCTGCAGATTGAATCCCACAACTCATTTCCATCGTGCATCTTGGCCAAAACCAGTTCAAACACTTTCCTTACCATCAATCCAAACTACCCAAAGCATTAGAAGTGAAGTGTAACTCCTCTAATCAGTTTGGTCATTTTCATTTCTTCCTCTTGCAGGTTGACTTCTGCAGCTCGGTACAGAAGGTTTCAAGGCATACCAAGTATTGGAATAACATCCTCACACTTCAAGGAAGCTGTACAAATCATCATCTTGCCCTGAAAGCTCCCCCATTGCCAGACACGATTCCAGCTAAACAGGTATATTCTTGAACTTCTATCTCCCAATGTAGGCATCATTAGCTCTAAGTTTGTGAATAAGAAGTGTTCTACTCATGCCCCTGAAACTGTACATACCTTTACTTTCCATTTATTTTGCCTGTGCTATGAGAATTTGAGGTCTGAACATTGATAAAAAGTTAGGTTAAGATTTGGGAATGATGAAATTCTCTCTCATTTCTGAGAGTTAGGATGAGTTCTTTACATATTCAGAATCGTGGCTTGATGATTAACATTTCTTATGTTGTAAGTTTGTGCTAAAAGTCCAAGATCCAGGTGTTTGAATCATTGTACAAGCGCGCGTTTTTTTGTCAAAGTTCTGGCCAGAGGTTGAAGAAGGTCCTATTGGACT
This sequence comes from Vicia faba, assembly GCA_948472305.1. Taxonomy (NCBI): domain Eukaryota; kingdom Viridiplantae; phylum Streptophyta; class Magnoliopsida; order Fabales; family Fabaceae; genus Vicia; species Vicia faba. Next base: position 235,494,900 of record OX451735.1, read on the forward strand.
GGGCTTGTTCTATTTTTCTTATTTGCACCTTGCTTTTGCTTTTACACCCCCTTGGCCCATTATGTTTATTTTTATGTTTTTTTGACTTTTTCTTTTTTGTTCTGACTTATTTATTTTTTCTAATAATATTAAAAATATAAAAAGTATTGTTCACACCATTTTTATATTTTTTAGGCATTTATTTGTTTATATTGATATTTGTATGTAAATAAATACATAATACTTTTTTAGAATATTAGGAATAAATACCAAATACATTCATTTTTTTTTTCATTTTTATTTTATTTTATCTTCTGAAAATATTTGATATAAAATATACTTTTTTTATAAATATTAAATATTATTATTTTTGTACATATAATATATATTTAGTAAATAATAATAATACATCTATATCTATTAGAATATTTAGGTAAAAAATATGAAATATATACATTTTATTTTTATCAATATTTGACATTAAAAATACCTTTTTTATAAATATACTTCATTTTTATTTTTATTTTTTGTATATAATAAATAAACATTGTACACATTAAATAAATAATACCTTTTACTTAATAAAATTAGGGTTTTACCCTAAACATAAAAAAATCCAAAAAATTAATACTTTTTATTTTGTTTACTTGACATATAAATACTCTTTTTCATACACATAAAAACATTTTTTTGCATCTTGCATATTTATTTTATTTCCATTTAATTTGTGCAATTAAAAATCTTGTAAATAATTCCAAATTGATGTAATAGCTAGGTTTAAATTCCTTGTCAAATACCCCCCCATATGAACATTTGTACCCCCTTCCCATATTGTGTTGTAATAGCTTAGGAACTTTATTTTTCGCACTTTAACGCTTTCTAAATATACCATGATAGAATTAGGGTTTGTATGCAAATAAAAACAACAAAATAGTTTGACCTAATTTCAAGATAATCAAAGCATGAAAATGGACAACACTAATCACACTTGCACCCCTAGGGTATTCCACTTGTTGCCTTCAATAAATGGGCCATATTGCATGTTAGGTCTCTTTGGGCAAAACAAAAACAATCAAATGATCATAGTCCCTCGACGACGCTTTCGAAAGTTGCCTAAAAAATGATCAAGTCCCTTAAAGGAAAATTGCCCAAAGATACTTAGCACCATTGTAATTATGGTCTAAACGATGACCCGCGCCCGTCCCTTTCACATCCTAACACAAGTTTGTCCACCAAATGCAATGGTGGAACAAAATTGTTAAAAGGGTTAAAACATAGCAAAAATCTTTGAGAATTTTAGGGTAGATAGCTCTTAAGTACTTGTCAACTTGCAAAACAAAAACACTTGCCTATTTTTCAAACCACACTTCACAAACACTTTCAAAACAAACTTTCAAAAAAACCTTGAAACATCTTTTCAAAAAGACAAACACCTTTTGTAAAACATTCGAGTAAAGAATTGTTACAAGGGTAGCCTAGACAAGGCATCTTTTTCAAAACATTTTCAAAACCACACACAAAGCACCATTTCAAACAGTTGAAAACCAAGGCAAGTTGATCTAAGTAAGTACCTAAGAGCCCATGGATAACCATGGATAGAAAGGGTGCTAATACCTTCCCTTTCTATAATCTACTCCCCGAACCCAAGAAAATATCTCAAAGGTTTTTGCTGTGCTTTTTTAAACCTTTCCTTAGGATAAAATAAAAAGTCGGTGGCGACTCTTGCTCAACCGAAACATTTGCGAAAACAAACGCAAAACCCATAGTCAGTTCTCCCACCGTATCACAGAATTGGCGACTCTGCTGGGGATTATTTTAAAAGTGGAGTAACCTTAGGGCTTAGATCACCCTCTTGCATGATTAATTGTTTGTCTTGATTGCTTTATATCTTGGCTCTCTTGTTTGGGTTTGTAATCCTCCACCCGGATTTTGGGAAACATTCATAGATATCAATACGTTGTGGAAACTGTGCGGGGTATACCGACACGGTTGAAGCAATAGCTATATTAGTGCGACATATTTGTGAGTACCGGTAACCCTTGAGTTCAATCAAGGAGAGTACGGGGCCGCTGAGTGATGTCACTAAGCACTAATGACCTAGAACCTTACTTGACCATCTTGGCCTTTTATTAGGGGTAGTGAGATGACCGGCTTTGGTGCAGTCCGAAGTTGGTAGATACTCGATACTACACTCATTGAGGGTTTTTTTCTTGGAATATTTTGGTCGCTAGTTAAGTGGCTAAACCAAAACAATGAACATTGAAAACAATCCAATGATATTGAGCTCCTTAGAACCCGGTTACTATTTATAGGACAGGTTTTTAAGCCAACTACACTCAAGAGGGTACTTACCTATGAAACCCCATGCAAGCCTGAAACTAGGGTTTGGTGTGAATTGCTTGTACATATGTTTTGTGCATACATCATAAACATCATAAAGCATCATATGCATTCACTAACCATTTCAAGGGTTTGGATCTTCATCTTTGTTCTTGTTTTGTAGGTCATGGAAATTCCTCGCAGAAAAACCATCCAAGTCAACCTTGTGAGAATCACTCCTCAACTCAAGGAGCTCACCTCAAGAATTCCGGAAAGCTCATCCTTCAGTGAAAGACATGGTAGACTGCTCAGCTTAGTCAACACCAACATTGAAGAAGACATGATGAAGGTGCTATTCCAGTTCTTTGACCCTCTTCACCACTGTTTCACTTTCCCTGACTACCAGTTGGTACCCACTTTGGAGGAGTTTTCTCAACTCCTAAAAATCCCTATCCTTAATCAACTACCCTTCAACGGTACGGAAAAGGAACCAAAGCCTGAAGATATTGCTCGAGCATTACATCTACAGCCGTCTGACATCAAGGGGCATTAGGAAACTAGAAGCGGCGTCAAAGGATTCTTAGCAAAATTCTTGTTTGAGAAGGCACAAGAATGTTGGAATTCATTGGACCTACAAGCCTTTGAAGAAATTGTGGCACTCCTTATCTATGGGTTGGTCCTGTTCCCAAATTCTGACCAATTGGTAGATGTCAACGCCGTCAAAATCTTCTTGTCCAGAAATCCAATACCAACATTGCTTGGGGACATTCTTCACTCATTTTACACACGAACAATGAGAAAGAGGGGTGTTCTCATGTGCTGTACTCCTCTCCTTGCAAGGTGGTTTATTTCGCACCTTCCACAATCTGTCTTAAAGAATGATCAAGGCTCAAGGTGGTCCCAACGGTTGATGACTCTTACTCACTCTGATGTACATTGGTGTTCTCAGTCCAGAGAAAAAGTCATCATCGTCGATCGTTGTGGAGAGTTCCCTAATGTCCCATTACTTGGCATTAGAGGGGGCATCACCTACAACCCTTGCCTAGCTTTGAGGCAATTTGGATATGCACGGAGGGATGGCCCTCACGACATGTTGATTCCTGACCTAGTTTTTGACTTCGACAACGATGCGCAAGGACTTCACCAAAGATTCATCAGAGCTTTGAGGATGCCCAACAAGGTTGATAGAAAGACACTGGGACACAAGAACTCCATCCCTCTTGAGCCTTATCTCAAGTGGGTACGAGCCCGAGCCCAGAGTCTAATGATGCCTTATCCTCATGTTCTCCCTATGATTAAAGAGCCCGTCAAGGAAGGGGAGGTTCCCTACACCATCCTACATCCTGACATGCCTACATCGTGGGAGGAAATGCAGAAGAGTTGGATTCAGCTCAAGGAGGAACGAAACACTTTTGAAGCTAGCTTCTACGCCAGCGAGAAAAAGGTTTTAGAGCTTACCCGCCGACTCCATGAGCAAGAGGCCCTCAACACCTACATCGCACCAAAGAGGATGCGCAATGTCTTTTTATCTTGAGAAGTTGTTTTTGTAATATTTGGCCCATGGGGCATTTATGTACTAACAAATTTCTTCTTATTAATATGACGTGCGTTCCTTTTTGTCTACAACAATTTTGAATATTCTAAATCCTTGAATGCATTGCATACATAAGCATACCATTCATCATGTGCATAAGCAGGTCTCACTCTAAGTTTCCTTATCTGTCTGTTGTTTATTTTAGTAGGATGGATCTCGAGCAAACAGTCAAAGACCTACAAGCTCAAAATGCACAGTTCCAGCAACTCCTGATGACCTTGGCTAAGGGTCAGGAGGATCTCAAGACCTTGCTGGGGAATAAAGACCCAGTGAAAAAGAATAAAAAGAGACTCGGGGTGGCTACTTTAGGGAGAAGATTTGACGGAGAGGCCAGGAGAGTGCTTGAATTTCCTCCTAATTCTGATGAAGGAACCAGTAAAGGAGGTGGGGTTGCGGTACCTTCCGATTCTGATGTGGAAGAAGAGGAGGTCGAAGAGGATGAAGACTACTCTGATCAATAATACCCTCCAGCTGATGATAAATACAAAGGTTTAGAAGACAGGTTGGCCGCCATGGAGCTACAGAGAGTACCGGGTTTGGATTTTGAAGACTTGGGTTTAGTTGCCGGGATTGTGATTCCCCCAAAGTTCAAAGTGCCAGTTTTGTGAGGTATGATGGGCTGTCCTGTCCAAAAATGCATCTCAGGTCCTACGTAAGAAAGATCCAACCTTATACGGCAGATAAGAACCTTTGGATCCACTTCTTTCAAGACAGCCTTTCTGGAGCTCAACTGGAGTGGTTCTATCAGCTAGAGGGAACCAGCGTCCGAAACTGGGAAGATTTGGCCACCGCCTTCTACAAACAATATCAGTACAATTCTGACCTTGCTCCTACGCGTACCCAACTTCAGGGTATGTCATTAGGAACCGGCGAAGGATTCAAAGAATATGCACAAAAATGGAGGGATTTGGCTGGCAGGGTGCAGCCTCCTTTAACCGACCGTGAACTTGTTGATATGTTTCTAGGGACCCTATCTGGGCCATTTTCCAATCATCTAATTGGTAACTCTTCCGCAGGGTTTACCGATTTGATCTTAACAGGCGAAAGAATAGAAGCAGGCATCAAGTCAGGAAAGATTCAGAAGGGTGTTGCTGCAAGTGTTGAGAAGAAACCTTTCAAGAAGGAAACGACTGTGGTATATTCTCAGAGAAGACCAGGGAAGACTGAGCGCCGTCCAACTGTGGGGGCCGTAATGATTCAAAACCCTTCAAGTGAGCAGCCTCGCTATAACCAACCCAGACCAAATCAGCAACGGGTGGAATGGCCACAACGGCAGTTCACCCGCATTAATATGACTCCAGCGCAAGTACTTCCCCATCTGTTAAAGTTGAATCTCGCCACTATCAAAGAGGCACCAAAAAATGTGAATACGTCCTCTCCGCATTACCATCCTAATGCTAAATGCGCCTACCATTTTGACAGTGTCGGGCACGACACCAACGATTGTTGGGCACTCAAGCATAAAATCCAAGACCTGATAGAGGCGAAGGAGGTGGAGTTCGACGCTCCAGAGAAGCCGAACGTGATATCTGCTCCAATGCCGAAGCACGGATGAAATGTCAATGCCATTGAAGAAGATTTGTATGTTGCTGATGTCAATGATCTGATAACTCCATTGTTAACCATCAAGTTGAATCTGTTAAGGGCCGGGATCTTCCCGGGATGTAAAGAAGATTGTTATTGTTGTTACTCTCTGCCGTTTGATTGTCCATTACTGAAGAAAGGCATCCAAGGCCTAATGGACAATCGACAAATTTTGTTTGAAAAAGTTTCCGCTATTCCAACCCCTACTGAAGATGTCTCAATCATAACCATTCACGCCAATCTTTCCAAGGCCATAAGAAAGCCTGTTAAGATTACACCGGCTACGAAATCTGTTCCTTTGAAGATAACAATGCCAGGGCCTGTCCCCTATGTTTCTGAGAAGTCAATACCATGGAACTATGGCGGTGACGTCTACTACCATGGTATTAAACAAATCGAAATAACTGAAGAAAGTTCGGATGATGAAGAAGCCAGCATTGGAAACATTGCAGGCACGAGCAAAATCACCCGAAGCGGGAGAATATTTTCTCCAGAGATTGCCCCTCCAAGAGCAATCTTTGGACCCTCATCTACTGACAAGGTTATCCCTGCACCAATAAAACTCTCCACTAGAACACCATTGATTGAAGATGTTGTTGTTCCTAGTTTTGTCCCTCCTACCGCTGCTGATAAAGGTAAGGGAATCCAAGATGAGCTCGTCAGGACAAGGGCTCAACCCTTGGTCATCCCGGAAACCTCCAAGAAAGAAATGGATGAGATCTTGAAGATAATCAAAAGGAGTGATTACGATGTGGTAGAACAACTGGGGAAAACCCCCTCAAAGATCTCCATGCTGGCACTACTACTTTGCTCGGAAGTGCACGCTAAGGCTCTGATAAAATTCCTAAAGGCAGCCCATGTGCCCCAGGAAACCTCTGCGGACCAATTCCAAAATTGTGTGGCTAGCCTTACTGCGGACAATGGATTAGGTTTCTCTGATGTCGACCTAACTCCTAAAGGTAGAAACCACAATGATGCTCTGCACATTTCAGTCGAGTGCCGAGGAACTACTCTCGTACATGTCTTGGTCGACACTGGTTCGTCGCTGAATGTACTGCCTAAGAAGGCCTTGGACCGACTAGATTGTGAAGGGTTAGAGTTGAAGCCGAGTGATATTGTTGTCAGAGCTTTCGATGGTTCGAAGAGGATGGTCCATGGGGAGGTTGAAATCCCCATCAAGATAGGCACTGAGGTGTTTAAATCTACTTTCTATGTGATGGACATCCGTCCATCATACTCTTGCTTGTTGGGTAGGCCTTGGATACACAACGCTGGGGAAGTCACCTCTTCCTTGCATCAAATGTTGAAGTACCCTGTCAAGGGGAAGATCATTACCGTCCATGGTGAAGAGGAGTACATGATCAGCCACTTGAACTCCTTCCGGTATGTGGAGGTAGAGGGGGAGTTCATTGAGACACCTTTTCAGCATTTCGAAGAAGTCCTCCCTGAAATAGCAGTAGCAAAGTTGGCAGCTGAAGTACCGAGGCAGATGGCCAGGATAGCATCTCTGGAGGATGCAAAAGCCGCAATAAAGGAGGGGAAGAATTCAGCATGGGGGCAGTTGCCTGATATACCACATAAAACAGACAAATTTGGATTAGGATTCACTACCGCGGGCCAGAAGGCTATGCGCCGTTCGAAGATTGAAAGAGCGCCAGTCAAAATTTCTCCCTACGGAATCAACGCTTTGGAGGATGAAGACAAAGAGAGCAACATCGAAGAGTGGATTTACCCAACTGTCAAAGGAGGATTGTGCAACTGGGAGGCAAAAGACTTTGTCCCCATCACTTTTATTCATCAGTAATTTATCTGTCAAACATTTCCTATTTGGTCTGTAATATTTATTTTCGAACAATCCGTACACTATCTTTTCACCTCATGCCTTTCCCGGGGCATGTAGGTCCATTTGTAAGGGTTTTGATTATTTTTCATATCCATATGCCATGTTTAATGATTCATTGGACGTTTTTCATTTGATAAACTGCTTGTGTTCATTTTCTTTCCTTTTGCATTTTTTGTTTAAAGATGGCTATCCCTTACACACACCCACACTCACAAATGCAGGTACCCATCCACTCCGGATTCCATGGGTGACTATTCTGCTATATCCTTCAATAACTCTGAAGATCTGGTCAATCAAGCCGAGTATGAAGATGACGAAACTTGTGAAGTACCAGGGGAACTAGCCAGACTCCTACAGCAAGAGGAAAGGGCCATCTTACCGTACGAAGAGTCATTGGAAACTGTCAACTTGGGGACCGAGAAGACCGGAAAGAGGTGCAAGTGGGTGCCAATCTGGAACCAAGTGTCAAGGAACGCCTGATACAGTTGTTGAATGAGTATGTTGAAATCTTCGCTTGGTCTTATGAAGACATGCCGGGTTTAGACACAGACATCGTGGTTCACCGTCTCCCCACAAGAGAGGATTGTCCACCGATCAAGCAAAAAGTCCGCCGAATGAGGCCTGACATGTCTGAAAAAATCAAAGCAGAAGTGATGAAGCAATTCGACGCTGGCTTTCTGGCTGTTACGTCCTATCCTCAATGGGTCTCTAACATCGTGCCAGTACCTAAGAAAGATGGCAAAGTCAGGATGTGTGTGGACTACCGGGATTTGAATAAGGCCAGCCCCAAAGATGATTTTCCACTTCCACACATTGACATTTTGATCGACAACACAGCTCAGCACAAAGTGTTTTCCTTCATGGATGGATTCTCGGGCTACAATCAAATCAAAATGGCCCCCGAGGATATGGAGAAAACAACTTTTGTCACACAATGGGGCACTTTCTGTTACAAGGTGATGCCGTTCGGGCTGAAGAATGCAGGGGCAACTTATCAACGCGCCATGGTAGCTTTATTTCATGATATGATACATCATGAGATTGAAGTTTACGTAGACGATATGATAGCTCGGTCACAAACAGAGGAGGAGCACCTTGAACATCTAGAAAAGCTGTTTGCCAGGTTGAAAGAATACAAACTCAGGCTGAATCCAAGTAAGTGCACTTTTGGAGTTAGGTCTGGTAAACTTCTAGGATTCATTGTAAGCAACAAAGGCATTGAAGTCGATCCAGCAAAAGTGAAAGCAATACAAGAGATGCCTGCTCCCCGTACTGAAAAGGAGGTTAGAGGGTTCTTGGGGCGCTTGAACTATATTGCCCGATTCATCTCTCATCTGACTTCTACCTGTGAGCCAATTTTCAAACTCTTGAAGAAAGATCAGGTAGTCGAATGGAACGACGATTGCCAAGCTGCTTTTGATAAAATCAAGGAATATTTGCTAGAACCTCCTATTCTGATGCCACTCGTCGAAGGAAGACCATTGATCATGTATCTGACCGTCTTGGATAACTCAATGGGCTGTGTTTTGGGCCAGCATAACGAGTCTGGTCGAAAAGAGCATGCTATTTATTACCTTAGCAAAAAGTTTACCGACTATGAGACTCGCTACTCACTGCTCGAGAAAACTTGCTGTGCTTTGGTATGGGCTGCTCGCCGACTAAGACAGTATATGTTGACTCATACTACCTTGTTGATTTCCAAAATGGATCATATCAAGTATATCTTCGAAAAGCCCGCTTTATCTGGAAGAATAGCCAGATGGCAGATGATCCTGACTGAGTATGACATCCAGTACACCACCCAAAAAGCTATAAAAGGGAGTGTACTAGCTGACCATCTGGCTCATCAAGCTATCGAAGATTACCAACCCATGAGATTTGACTTCCCAGACGAGGACATCATGAATTTGGACAACATTGAAGGTAACGGACCGTATGACGGACCCGAAAAGGGATCCCGATGGACCCTGTTATTTGATGGTGCTTCAAATGCACTTGGAAACGGTATCGGCGCGGTACTCATTTCTCCGGAAGGTTGTCACACACCTTTCACGGCCCGACTTTGCTTCAGCTGCACAAATAACATGGTTGAGTATGAAGCTTGCATCTTTGGTCTCAAGGCTGCTATAGACTTGGGGATCAAATCCTTGATCGTATTTGGGGACTCGGCTTTGGTTATCAGTCAAATCAAAGGAGAGTGGGATACCAAGCATCCTAATCTTATCCCATACAAAGAACATGTCTTGACATTGTTGCCTCATTTCGAGCAAATTACCTTCGAGCATTTCCCGCGAGAAGAGAATCAGCTAGCAGATGCTCTAGCTACAATGTCCTCCATGTTTAAACTCAACTGGGATAACGAGGCTCACAAATCACCATCGAACGAATGGATGAACCTGTGCACTGTCACGAGATTAATACCGAAGAAGTAGTGGAACAACCTTGGTTCCATGAAATCAAAAGGTATCTCCAGACTAGAGATTATCCCGAAGGAGCTTCCGTAAATGACAAGAAGTTCTTAAGAAAATTTGCTGCCAAATTCTTCCTGAGCAACGACATCCTTTACAAACGAAGCCATGATTGTGTATTACTCCGATGCGTAGACAAAGCTGAAGCAGAGTTGATCATGACTGAAATACACAGCGGCACATTTGGCATTCACTTGAGCGGGCATACAATGGCTAAGAAGATCCTAAGGGCAGGCTATTACTGGTCTACCATGGAAGCTGACTGCCATCAACATTCCCGTACTTGCCACAAATGTCAAGTCTACGCTGACAAAGTTCATATCCCTCCGGTTCCTCTCAACGTTCTGACTGCTCCTTGGCCATTTGTAATGTGGGGCATTGACATGATTGGAAAGATCAAGCCCACGGCTTCCAACGGACATCGCTTCATCCTAGTTGCCATTGACTATTTCACCAAATGGGTCGAAGCAGCTTCCTTCGCCTCTGTTACTAAAAATGTGGTTGCCCGCTTTATCAAGCAAAATCTCATATGCCGGTATGGTGTTCCAGACAGGATCATCACAGACAACGGTACAAATCTGAATAACACGATGATCACCGCTTTGTGCGAACAGTTCAAGATTTATCATCACAATTCATCTCCCTATCGGCCGAAGATGAACGGTGCTGTTGAAGCTGCGAACAAAAACATTAAGAAGATCATTCAGAAAATGACAGTCACTTACAAAGACTGGCATGATATGTTACCGTTTGCTCTACATGGATACCGTACGACGGCACGTACTTCAACCGGGGCAACCCCATTTTCGTTGGTATATGGCATGGAAGTTGTCCTGCCTATGGAAGTTCAGATTCCTTCTCTAAGGATTATGAAGGACACAAGTTTGAATGAAGATGATTGGATTCAGACCCGACTTGATCAACTCAATTTGATCGACGAGAAGCGACTCACTGCTATATGCCATGGTCAGACGTATCAAAAACGGATGATCAAGGCCTTCAATAAGAAAGTCAGACGTCAAGTGTATCAAGTCGGAGATCTCGTAATCAAGCGGATTATCTTGCTGTAAAGTGATCCCAGGGGCAAATGGGCTCCTACATATGAAGGACCATTTGTGATCAAGAGCATATTTTCTGGTGGTGCAATGATTCTGACCACCATGGACGGCGACGATTTGCCGCACCCTGCGAACGCAGACATAGTCAAAAGATACTACGCATAAAATAACCCGACAAGTCGAAAACCCGAAAGGGCGGCTTGGGCAAAAATGGGCATCCCGGTGAACCGAAAACCCGAGAGGGCGGTTCAGGCAAAAATTAGGGATAAAAACAAAAAAAATCTGTACACCCGGCAAGTTGAAAACCCGAAAGGGCGGCTTGGGCAAAAAGGGGTTTCCCGGTGGATCGAAAACCCGAAAGGGCGATTCAGGCAAAAGTTAGGGAATTAAAGCGTATGACTATGTCTCGTCGGATCACTTCAAAGACAATCTCTTCATCAACCAGTTCCAGGCTTCTGATCAATCCTGTCATCGGCAGACGAAGCATTGAATGGACAGATATTCAGAGTTGTGAAGGCTATAGCGGAATGGAATCCCATGGAATTATTTCACATAGCCATATTTATTTTGTATAAATCTTTCAATATTTACGACAAAATCCTCTTACTAGGATGATTGTCTCCTTTGTACAAATATACTCAGAGAAAGTTAATACAAATACTCTTCCCAGAAATTTGTGTCATTTCCTTTTTCTTTTTCTCTTGCACTAATTGTTTTATTTTGAGAAACGTCCAATGTTTTGTTAAATAGGCATATGCATTTGAACATAATCATTTCCTTATGAATCAAGAAAGAGGATTACTGATAGGTTGAAGGTGCAGTTGGATATCTTGATACCCTTTCAAAGAAAACCCCCAGGAGATTTGGAATCCATATCCCCAGCAAGTCTTGAAGCTTATCCCCAGTAGATTCTGGAAGCTTATCCCCTGCAGAATACGGACGTCTCTCCCGAGCTTTATTCAAAGTTATTCCTCACAAGGGCTTATAACTGGGTTATCCTCAGCTTATTGCCACAGAAGATCGCACTCGGCAAATTTCTTCCTATCCCCAGTGGAGTTCATCAGAGTTCCCCAACATAACTTATCAATACAATCCCCAGAGGAGTTTATCTTTGTTATCCCCAGCCAGAGAATCCTCCAGAACTCAATTCCACTCAGAACTAAGTTTCAGTATCCCCAGCAAAGCTAAAACTTCAAACTATCAATCTCCAGCGGAGCCAGACTAGTGAACCTTCTCCCCACAGAAATGCTTCTGTCTAGACTAGAGATTCTCAGTCTTATCTCCCCAGCTTAAGTCTACCAGGTTCTAAAATACCCAGTAGAAATCATCAGAAATTCTTTTACCCTGCAAGTCACCAAGGAAATTCCAAGTCCCCGCAAGTGGTTCTAAGGCCTCTCGACGTTTGAAGGTCTGGTATTCCCCAAGAAAATTTGAAGACTTTCAGTGTTCGGTTCCTCATGGTATATTCGAAAATTCTCCAGTGAAGATCTCCTTAAGACAGGGATTCCCTAGAAGATTGGTATACAACCCAAGCTCCTTATTCCCCAGCAACAACCAGGAATTATTCTTCCCGGCAGCAGTCAAGATGCTTTTATCTTCAGCCATCTCGGATTCATCTATCCTTTGCAAGACAGCTCTCCAACTTACATGCGCATTCATTTACATTCATATAATATAACATACATTGTATCATGCATCATGACATTGCATATAACTAACTCTTTACCTTTTCAAATATGATCAGTCGACAGACAAAAATCATTATCTTCCGAGATTCTCTCTAGAAATAGTTCAGATGTGACCCAGACATGGCGACATTCTGATGCTTATTCCAGATTCATCCAGATGCAGTTTTATACGAGCAGATCATCAGGAAGCCCTACACCGGTTCCTCTTCCACTTCAAGATTTCTGAAAACAGTTTATGGATTCTTCCCAACAACAGATGTTAATCTATCGCTTGTTCAGATGCAACTTTTGAAAACAGTTTACGGACGCTTCCCAACAACGGATGCTGCTCTATTGCTTATTCAACTTCAAGATTTCTGAAAACAGTTCACGGGTTCTCCAGTAACGGATGTTAACCTATCGCTTGTTCAGTCTCTTCTCAAGACTTCTGAAAACAGTTTATAGATTCTTCCCAACAACGGATGTTAATCTATCGCTTGTTCAGATGCAACTTTTGAAAACAGTTTACGGACGCTTCCCAACAACGGATGCTGCTCTATTGCTTATTCAACTTCAAGATTTCTGAAAACAGTTCACGGGTTCACCAGTAACGGATGTTAACCTATCGCTTGTTCAGTCTCTTCTCAAGACTTCTGAAAACAGTTTATGGATTCTTCCCAACAACGGATGTTAATCTATCGCTTGTTCAGATGCAACTTTTGAAAACAGTTTACAGACGCTTCCCAACAACGGATGTTGCTCTATTGCTTATTCAACTCCAAGATTTCTGAAAACAGTTCACGGGTCCTCCAAGTAACGGATGTTAACCTATCGCTTGTTCAGTCTCTTCTCAAGACTTCTGAAAACAGTTTATGGATTCTTCCCAACAACGGATGTTAGTCTATCGCTTGTTCAGATGCACCTTTTGAAAACAGTTTACGGATACCTCCAGATACGGATGTCAATCTATTGCTTATTCAGACCCCAGTTCAGAGTTGGTCCTAAACACGGACACCTTTCTGATACTCATTCCAGATGGAATCTTTAAGCCCATCCCCGACAAGTTTATGTCACTCCTCCCGATGGCATCGTTAAGCCCATCTCCAAATGGCATCTCTAAGCCCATTCCCGCATCCATTGCTTTGACGAGTGCAAATTTAAGGGCACTCTAGTGTCCAATCTCCTTTTACCCTCGAGTCGCGAAAGGCAAATTTGCCTATCTAACTCTTCGGATTCAAGAAGATTGAACAGGGGCAACTGTTGTACCCCAAAATTTGCCCTCCCTTTTTCTCAACATTTCTCATCACAAAGCCCTTGGAACTCAAGATCCAGTTAGGGTTTCATCTGCTCAAGACTTCTCCTTGCACTGTTGACCCAGATTAGGGTTTGTGTTTGCACAAAGATATTTTGACCTAAAACGCCTAAGATGAATTTCATGCTTCATGTTGGACTCCCAAGTTTATCCACATCAAGTTTCAAGCCTTGATTCCAAATTTTGCCCAGTCAATTGGACAGTTGACCTAGAAATCAACTGTATTGGGGAAAAAGTCAACTGTGGCCAATTGACAGTCAAATCTCATGAAAATTGACCCACATCAACATTATGAACTCACATGGACCATTTGATCAAGTTTGGATCACAATTCCACAAGAAATTTGATCAGATCACCAAAAGGGCAAAATGGTCATTTTTAGGGTTTTGACTGCACAAAGGCAATTTTTGACTGTTTGACCTAGCCAATGGCAAACCAAGCTCACATATGGACTCAAGGACCCCATGGAATTGTCTTGACATACTCAACAAGTTCAAAAGATCCCAAATACACAAGATTGGCAGTTGAATTTCCCAGTCAATTGATCAATTTTGACTGTATACTGAAAAGTCAAACTTTGACTTTTTGGTCAAAATCAAGTGTCAAGATTCATTTTTCATTAAAACATGACAAAATCATGAAATTTGTTCATCAAGAAATCAAGAATTGCAAATTAGGGTTTGAAATGAAGATTTTTCATAACTTAGAATTTTTCTAAGTTATGAAAAACCCTAATTTTTTCCTAACTTTGCCCCACTTTCTCACCAAGATTCATTTGGATTCACGCAAAAGTCAAAACATGAAAGTTGTAGCTTGTTGCAAAATCTACAACTTTGATTCACAAAGTTTTCCCAAAAGAAGCTTGTAGCTCAAGATACAATTTTTGGAACAAGGGTACCAAACCATTCTTAACTTAGAGAAAATTTGACCTATTTTAGGCAGGATTTTTGCCTAACTTCAAGACCATTTTTCACATACTTCCACTTGTCATTTAAATTTGCATTTCAAATATAGATTGTAGTACACATTCCAAGCTTTCCAAAATGTCCAAGAACTCATCAAACAACCTCATGGTTAGAGAGAATCGAATTTGGCAATATGGGAAAAACTCACTTTGTTCATGACCAAATTCCATGTTCATACACTTAGGCAATTTTCAAATCAGCATGCATTTCATGATTACAGGCCCTAAATCTCTTTTAAACTCATAAATTTAATGCAAACTCATTGTGCCAAGACCATATTTTTTGTGTTCAAGCATTGCATAATGGTTTAGTCCCAAATTGGAAAAAGCATTATATCCATTTTTGCAAAAGTGAACTTTATGTCTAAAGCAAATCCAAGCAAGTACAGTTAAGATCTCTTTGGCACAAGTTTATGGACTAATTACACTGATCAAGACTAAGTGGTTCAGCATAGAATGGGGGCCTGTACAGGCTAGAAACACCAACTTTCCATCTCTTGCTTAAAGTGTAAGAAAGCTTGCATTTTGTACACAACTCTCATTTCCTGTAAAACCAAGCTGAAGCAAACTTGTCAAACACTTTCTAATCATCAAACCCAAGCTGAAACACGAGCTATCCACCTCCATTGCCCTCTCAAACACAGAATCACTCTCAAACTGTCCAAACAGAGCACCTGCTGCAGATTGAATCCCACAACTCATTTCCATCGTGCATCTTGGCCAAAACCAGTTCAAACACTTTCCTTACCATTAATCCAAACTACCCAAAGCATTAGAAGTGAACTGTAACTCCTCTAATCAGTTTGGTCATTTTCATTTCTTCCTCTTGCAGGTTGACTTCTGCAGCTTGGTACAGAAGGTTTCAAGGCATACCAAGTATTGGAATAGCATCCTCACACTTCAAGGAAGCTGTACAAATCATCATCTTGCCCTGAAAGCTCCCCCATTGCCAGACACGATTCCAGCTGAACAGGTATATTCTTGAACTTCTATCTCCCAATGTAGGCATCATTAGCTCTAAGTTTGTGAATAAGAAGTGTTCTACTCATGCCCCTGAAACTGTACATACCTTTACTTTCCATTATTTTGCCTGTGCTATGAGAATTTGAGGTCTGAACATTGATAAAAAGTTAGGTTAAGATTTGGGAATGATGAAATTCTCTCTCATTTCTGAGAGTTAGGATGAGTTCTTTACATATTCAGAATCGTGGCTTGATGATTAACATTTCTTATGTTGTAAGTTTGTGCTAAAAGTCCAAGATCCAGGTGTTTGAATCATTGTACAAGCGCGTGTTTTTTTGTCAAAGTTCTGGCCAGAGGTTGAAGAAGGTCCTATTGGACTGGGCTTGTTCTATTTTTCTTATTTGCACCTTGCTTTTGCTTTTACACCCCCTTGGCCCATTATGTTTATTTTTATGTTTTTTTGACTTTTTCTTTTTTGTTCTGACTTATTTATTTTTTCTAATAATATTAAAAATATAAAAAATATTTTTCACACCATTTTTATATTTTTTAGGCATTTATTTGTTTATATTGATATTTGTATGTAAATAAATACATAATACTTTTTTAGAATATTAGGAATAAATACCAAATACATTCATTTTTTTTTCATTTTTATTTAATTTTATCTTCTGAAAATATTTGATATAAAATATACTTTTTTTATAAATATTAAATATTATTATTTTTGTACATATAATATATATTTAGTAAATAATAATAATACATCTATATCTATTAGAATATTTAGGTAAAAAATATGAAATATATACATTTTATTTTTATCAATATTTGACATTAAAAATACATTTTTTATAAATATACTTCATTTTTATTTTTATTTTTTGTATATAATAAATAAACATTGTACACATTAAATAAATAATACCTTTTACTTAATAAAATTAGGGTTTTACCCTAAACATAAAAAAATCCAAAAAATTAATACTTTTTATTTTGTTTACTTGACATATAAATACTCTTTTTCATACACATAAAAACATTTTTTTGCATCTTGCATATTTATTTTATTTCAATATAATTTGTGCAATTAAAAATCTTGTAAATAATTCCAAATTGATGTAATAGCTAGGTTTAAATTCCTTGTCAAATACCCCCCATTTGAACATTTGTACCCCCCTTCCCATATTGTGTTGTAATAGCTTAGGAACTTTATTTTTCGCACTTTAACGCTTTCTAAATATACCATGATAGAATTAGGGTTTGTATGCAAATAAAAACAACAAAATAGTTTGACCTAATTTCAAGATAATCAAAGCATGAAAATGGACAACACTAATCACACTTGCACCCCTAGGGTATTCCACTTGTTGCCTTCAATAAATGGGCCATATTGCATGTTAGGTCTCTTTGGGCAAAACAAAAACAATCAAATGATCATAGTCCCTCGACGACGCTTTCGAAAGTTGCCTAAAAAATTATCAAGTCCCTTAAAGGAAAATTGCCCAAAGATACTTAGCACCATTGCAATTATGGTCTAAACGATGACCCGCGCCCGTCCCTTTCACATCCTAACACAAGTTTGTCCACCAAATGCAATGGTGGAACAAAATTGTTAAAAGGGTTAAAACATAGCAAAAATCTTTGAGAATTTTAGGGTAGATAGCTCTTAAGTACTTGTCAACTTGCAAAACAAAAACACTTGCCTATTTTTCAAACCACACTTCACAAACACTTTCAAAACAAACTTTCAAAAAAACCTTGAAACATCTTTTCAAAAAGACAAACACCTTTTGTAAAACATTCGAGTAAAGAATTATTACAAGGGTAGCCTAGACAAGGCATCTTTTTCAAAACATTTTCAAAACCACACACAAAATACCATTTCAAACAATTGAAAACCAAGGCAAGTTGATCTAAGCAAGTACCTAAGAGCCCATGGATAACCATGGATAGAAAGGGTGCTAATACCTTCCCTTTCTATAATCTACTCCCCGAACCCAAGAAAATATCTCAAAGGTTTTTGCTGTGCTTTTTTAAACCTTTCCTTAGGATAAAATAAAAAGTCGGTGGCGACTCTTGCTCAACCGAAATATTTGCGAAAACAAACGCAAAACCCATAGTCTTTTCTCCCACCGTATCACAATGACGTTTGGGGATCCACCCCCTTTGGGCTGAATAACTTGGTGAGGGTTACCCAACTTAGCGAGCTAGTTGCTTTTTATCTCCTTTTCATCATTTGGTGCCAACTTTTTTTATTTTTCAACCAATCATACCTTCATGTGAATCTATATTATGCCAAACTGTAAAAATAAACTACTCAAGGAATACTTCTCAAGATTCAAGTACTATGGTACAAATGTACATGTTAGACTTGTATCCCTGTCACGTTATTCCGAACTTCCTACCCTAAACCAATCATTCCTTTGTCCCTATATACTATTCCCGATCTCTATGAACTGCATGCTCTTTAGCAAACGAAAATAAAAAATTTTGGTCAAAATTTAGGAAAGACTTTAACTCTTGGATTTACACAGCAAATAGCATGAGAATATAAGTAAGCCTAACAATAAAGCAAACATCCCAAACTTGAACTAAACATTAACCCTAATATTTCATAACAAGCGCGAGGAAGGTGACTCACTGAGGGAAATACAACACCAGCTGCTACCTCCTAGCTTTCACCAATAATACTCCTTTTTTATCACCTGCAAACAAAACAAAAATAAAAACTAAGTTATTAAAAGCGTGGGTTGCCTCCCACGAAGCGCTTCGTTTAACGATGCATGGCTTGACAGTTCTTCCCCTTATGGGGGATACTTCCTCTTCCAAACCTTGTTGCTTGTCTCTTCCGTAATCCAGAACTTATTCAGATCAAAAGTATCAATCCATTTGTGCTTCCATCCACTTCTAACTTCCATATTCTTAGGTTAGTGTTCCTTCTTCTTTCTCTTCTTTCCTTCTTGACTAAGCTTAGGAATTTTTATTGATGCCACCTGAGAGATTATGACCGAGTGTTCTTCTGGGAGTAATTTTGAGATTTTTCTTTCTCCTTCTACTTTGATCATACCAACTAAAGATTTATTCATTCCACTTGCACCTTGCTTGTTGACTTCCAGCACCTTCAAGGTTATCTCCTCATCAAATGATTTTAGTGTCATATTACTTGTCTCAATATCAAAATTGCATCGGCTAGTAAGCAGAAATGGCCGACCAAGAATGATAGGAGTCTCTTCATTTTCAGGAATGTCCATGATCTGGAAATCTACTGGAAAAACAAAATTGTCAATTTCCACCAACACATCTTTAGCTATCCAATGTGACTTCTTGATGGTGTGATCAACAAATTTCAATTTTGTCCCACTCCCACTTATCTTCTCAATATCGAGCTTCTTGAAAATCGATAATGAAATTAAACTCACACTAGAGCCATAATCAACCAGAATTATCTTGAAAGTTCTGTCTTTTATGATGCATGGTATTGAAACTGACCCTAGATCCTTCTGCTTGACAGGTATTTTCCTATCGGGTGCAATTACACACAATTTCTCATCACAGGATACCGATCCCTCTTCTGTTGATCTCTTCTTTGATAATACCTCCTTCATGAATTTTTGATGCAAATGAATCTTCTCGAGCGCTTCAAAGAATGGTATATTGATCTCTAGCTTTTTGAATAATTGTACAAATTTATCAAACTCTTTCTCTTTTGTGTCCTTATTTTCCACTCGAAATGGATATGGTAACTTGATCACTGGTTTAGTCTTCTCTTCAACTGGCTTCACAGGTGATACCACTTCTTCCTGTTTTTTCCTGTTCTCTCTCACTTCCAACTCTACTTCTATGACACTATCATCAACTATTACCTCATCTTTCTTCTCTTCAGCAGCTTTCTCATTCCTTGTTGTGACAACATTAACATTCTCATGATTTTTCTGATTTCCTTGTACGTGCAACGCTACCTGTTGTGCAATCTGTCCCATTTGAACTTCCAAATTTTTTATTGCAACATTGGTCTTTCTGTGATTGCTCCTTGTCTCTTCTTGAAATTTATAAGTGTGGGCTGCTATATTTTAAATAGCCACCTCCTACTTTGCCTTCTGAGGAGATTATTGCTACTGATCTTTCAAAGAGAAGTTAGGATGATTCTTCCACCCAGGACTATAGGTGTTAGAATATGGGTTATTTTGCCTCAATAATTTTATCCCCTCGATTTGTTGTGGAGTTGAAAGAAATTGCACAATAAGGTGTGGTCCACTACAAATTTCACAAACAACCTTTTGTACCTGTTGAACCTGAGCTACCTGTTGAGTACCCATGTTCATTGCTTTCAGATTTTTCTCTACTTCTACAACAATTGCTTCTTCAATTTTCAACTGCTTATTAATTTCTAACTTCAGATCAATCACCCCCTCTGGTTTACTCACAACCCTTTCATATAGCTCCAAATGCTCATTTGCAGTAATGGCTTCAATAAACTTCTTCACACCAGTGGCTGCTGTAAAGTTAGATGAGCCATCGACTATTGTATCAATAAGCTGCTTTGTCTTCATTCGAAGGCACTTTACAAGCATTTAAATTTTCTTTGTTTGACCCATATTGTGAGTGGGACAGGCTACTAATAACCTCTTGAACCTCTTATAATCATCACCAAGCGACTCTCTTTCTTTATGCTTAAAATTCACAATTTCATATCTTTTGCGAATGTAAGTAAAACTAGGAAAGTATTCATCAAGAAAAGTCTTCTCCATCTGCTCCCAAGTGGTGATACTTCCAGCAGGCAATGAGTAAAA
This sequence comes from Vicia faba, assembly GCA_948472305.1. Lineage (NCBI taxonomy): Eukaryota > Viridiplantae > Streptophyta > Magnoliopsida > Fabales > Fabaceae > Vicia > Vicia faba. The sequence continues at coordinate 235,515,445 of OX451735.1, forward strand.
CGACTCTTCAGCATCTTCAGATAGCGTGAACGGGAACATCCTTAATTTCTTGGATTCTTCATAGTGCCCCTCAATCTTCAAAGTAGTACTCATGGTGAGGAATCTCTGCAAATGCTTATTGGCATCTTCATTGATCTTTCCGGTGAAAGATCTGTTCTCGAGCTAGTGGATGGTTGAAGGTTGTAGTTGAAAATTTTGAACATTGACCGTTGATTCACAATAGTCAACTGAACTGCTGGAGCATTTACTCCTCCGTAATCCCCAATAAGTCTCTCTGGTGGTGGTGGGTTTTCACCCATATTTTCGGGTTCTGATTCTGAACCTGAGTCTGTATATCAAAAGGAAATTCAGATGAGTGTTTTCCTCACATGCAAAGGTTATGAAAATCAATAATAACAAAAATATAAAAATTACAGAAAAGAAATTTTAGTTGCAGAGCAACAAAATTCTAATTGAACTTAAGTTACACCCATGAACTAGGCAGTCCCCGACAACGACACCAAAAACTTGACGGGTAAAATAACAAGTGTGCTATTTTTGCCTCTTGTAATAATAAGGAGATACCCCGAATGTCAATCTCAATGACTGAATGCAATTATCGAGTTAAATTTGTTGTTCAATTAAACAAAACTTAATATGGGTTTTGGTTTTGGATTTGTCACTTAACACATAGTAGAAATATAAAATGACTTTTTCCCAGATATCTAGAGCATGCTGGGGTAAGGTGTCTAATTTTCTCTGTAACTATCTTGAATCTTGATCTCTTTAACAAGTTCATATCCTTCAATTATCAGCCTTTTAGGTTATTTTCCCCTAAGTCCTTAGTGGGAAAACCTTTGAACATTCGTCCTAAATCCTAAGTTCTTAGAGATATCTGATGGATTCCAGCCTTTGTTTTATCAAGAGTTATTTGGTAACTATAGGATATCCATGGTCCTAGGTGATAACTACTAGAGCCGAATCATACAAAAAACTTAACAACCGCAGTCCAACTAGTTGTTAACTGTAAATCAATCCTAATTGGTCCGATCAGGAAAGCATGAAAACATTGCACGAATAAATTGAATAGAGAAGACTATTGTATTAAAGAAATGCAGGAATCAAAATCATTTACTTAGTCAAATCAGAGACACCCCCTAGAAATGGGCGGTTTAGCTACTCGTATTATTCAAAATAATCACAAGATAAAGATTAGACATTACAAGTAATTGGATAACTTTAAATCTTCAATTGCTTCCGCTCATGAGAATCTTCCGCTCTCCAAGAACCTTGATCTCCCCAATCTTCAGTCGTGTAAAATATTCTTCGCTCTGGAAAAAAGTCCTCTAATTCCTCTTTCAAACTTGGCTAAATAGTGAACAATCCATTTGTCTCAGTCGAAAATGTCCAAACCTCCCCTCTGGATCCTAAATTATAAAAAAAATCATAAAAACTCCCAAATTCAGGGTCCTGGCCAACACGGACCGTGTCACCTAACATGGGCACCTGTGTCGACCTCTGTCTATTTCTCTAATAAAACCTCTCACTCATACCTTCTGACACAGTCACCCATGTCATCCTTTTCCTTCTTCTCCCAAACTGCAGTTGTGCATCCTCTCCTGACACGCCCCGTGTCAGGTGACACAGGCGACCGTGTCAGGCACCCTATAGCTTAGTTTTTGAGACTTCCTCCAAAACTCCAAATTTTCACAACCAACGCATAAAACATAGAAGAGTGAAATAAAACACTTGACAAAATAAAGAAACTATAACTAAAATCAACTTTAAGTTAAGGTGGAAAAACCACTGATCAAGTTTCCTTGAAGTAGTCGAGGAAACTATTCAAGGAATACTCGGAGTTCACCCGGATATTCAAGAATATGTACTATGTGATCTTTCCTGTATCTGAGTGGGCCATGAATTCTTTGCTCAGGTTGGAAATTATGAGGGATGCTGATGGGAATCCTCTCCTTGGCGAGGATGACCGGTAGAAAAGGCATCAGGTTTAAAGATTCCATTTTTCCTGGAGTCGCGATCATTTTGACCGATCGACCGAGGAGTATATTATCCTTTCGGAAGAATTAGAAGAGTATGACTGGGCAAGTTATAACAAGCTGGAGGCTTTCATCGACAGCTTTGTCCCCGCCAAATGCATGACAAAGCATAGGGAAATCATTCTTGACGAGGACATGGAGCCTATGCTCGAGGTTCGGCTTATTAATATTAAGTGGCTCCTTGATTGTGCTACCTACGTGGAAGCCCTAGCGCTTTTAGGTAGCTTTTACATTTGTTGTTATCTTCTTGTTTGTTTTCTTCGTCTTACTGACTTGTCCTTGTTGCTTTTTGCAGGTAAAATGTTGAACGCTCAAGAGTGTATGGTTAGGATGGTAGCTTCCAACAAGTTGAAGTAGTTAAAGAAAGGTCAGCTTCTGAATAGCAGCCTAGGTGGCGTTGTGGTTCCGTCTTCGATGGGTTCGAGGAACTCCTCTTCTACTCCTACCGGGGAGAATCATTCTCCACAGTAAGTGAGTTCAGCCAGAAAGTGTCATCGAGTTGGATGGGACACCGTGAACTTGACCTTAGATAGGTCTCTAAACAAGTATGAGTTGCCTCCTTGTTAGCTGCAAAGGAGCTACTTTGAGGGGGTCCCTCTTTGAAGGTTTCACGAGCATAGTCTTTGCACTTGGAGAATTTGGATACCCCGAGCAAGAGGAAAACTCTTGCTGAGGATGCTTCTGCCATGATGAGGATACTGGAGCTGGCGATGGTACATACCGAGGAGGGGACCTCTATCATCAAGGAGGTGAAGGACCTTCGTGCGGCCAACTGGGCTCTTCATGGGAAGATGACTAAGTTGAAGTCTGATAAGGAGGAGTTGGAAAAGCAGAGGACTGAGGAGGTGGCTCAACTGACCTTCGATAAGAAAAAACTCGAGGAAAGGGTTGTTATTTTGGAATTTGATACGGCCCTGGCTGAGGACGAAAATGAGGGGATAATGGAATTGAGAACTCGTGCTGAGCTGGTTGCCCATATCTACTCGTTCGAGGAAGACTGTGTGGCAATCATAAAAGATAGATTTAATAATGTGGTGGACCAACTTAGGATTGTGAATCTTGATGTCGATCTTAGTACGGTTGGGACCAGGTTTCTTTATAGCACGGTCGTCAGGAAGATCGTTATCCCTGATTTTCTCAATCTTGGAGATGATGAAGAGCATACTCAAGAGAAGCATGTCTGTGAAGAGCAGCCACAACCCGATAACTGATCAAATTCTCTGTTATTCTCTTTTGTTAGGCCTGCATGTCGTAGTTTGTATTATTTGTTTTGGGGGATTTTTCCCGTTTTAATGCAACACCCGGATAACTTCGGTCCTTATGGTCGTTACTTCATTCATTCTTGGATGGAAGCTTGGCCTTCTTTGTGTAATGCTTTGACAATTGCGGTCTCAGTGACCATTCTGATTTTAATTTGCCCTTTACTTATTTTTATGTATGCATGATTTGTACTTATTGCTTTTGTTAAGTTTCACATATTTGTATGCTGGTCTATTTGAGACATCTTATTTTTCTTAAGAGTTTAGGGGATTTTCTCGGTAGTATCGATATCCTCCAGTTTAGGGAACTGGTCGAATGGCAAGGATTGTTTTCCAGGAAGGGGCTGAGTCTAAATTTTGTTGACTGAGATTTGAACTCGGTGGCATGAACTTCCTGTTATGAGCTGGGTGTTCTACCATCATGGTACGACGACAGTGGAGCTCGTTTGAGTTTTCCCTGTTGGGCCGAGGATCTTCTTGTTGATGAGTGGAAACTCACCATTTCGTTCGTATTGAGGTGTTATGCTTGTACCTGAGAATGCACATGTGGTCGAGGCTGTTGTGCTTGTTGTTTTGTCAAAGCAAGCCGATTGTTTCTGCGCCTTAATTGGAATATTGTTTTAGTTTTTCGGTGTTCCATGGTCGAGCAAGTTCTTCCCCTTGCAAGTTTTCAAGGTAGTAGGCCTCTCAATTTGCTGCGAGCTTGACTTCGTGAGAATCTTTGTGATTTCTCCTCAAGACTAGGCTATCGACTTTGAATTCTCATCGTATGACCTCGGCGTCATAACTGAGGGAGACTCTTTGTTTTAGCGAGGCCTCTCGGAGGGCTTCCCCTGATCGAACTTCCTCAACAAGGTCGAGCTTCTCTCTCAGTGCCTCTACATTCACTTCCTCTTCGAGAGGAGCTTTAGTTCGCATAGATGGCTCTCTGATTTCTACCGGGATCACTACTTATGTGTCGTATGCTTGACGTAATGAGGTTTCCCCGGTGGTCGAGTGAGAAGTTGTTTGGTAGGCCTAGAGAAAGTTGTGCAACTCCTTGGCCAACTTCCTTTTTGTTTCGGAAAGCCTTTGTTTAAGGACTTGTAGGATAACCATGTTTGTAGCTTCGGCTTGCTCGTTTGTTTGAGGGTGCTCGACACAAGCAAAGTGTTGAACGGTGCTTTATTTGGTGACAAATTCTTGGAAATTTTTGTATGTGAATTGTGTCTTGTTTTCGGTGAAAATGGCTTGAGGTATGCCGAACCAAGCAATTATTTTTCGTTTGTAGAAACAGAGTATGTTTTGTGCCGTTATTTTGGCCACGACCTCTGCTTCTATCCATTTTGTGAAGTAGTCCACACTTACTATCAAATACTTGTTCTGGCTTGATCCTACTACAAATTTCCAGAGGATGTCTAGTCCCTACTGTTGTACCCTAAAATTTTCCCTCGCATTTTTTCACAAGAAATAACAACTTCAGGCTTTTCCTGATTTTTCAGATTGGCTCAAGAATCGGACAAACGGACTTTTCTCGTCAGTCAAATAAAATTAGGGTTTTATTGATTTTTCAGGACTCTGGATTGCTTCACACAGTTGGCTTAGGGTTTTGGTTGATTCTGGCTCAACTTTGATCAGGCGAATGCTCTTTGGCATTTAATCAGGAATTAGGGTTTGTGCGCGCGTTCTCAGAAAGATCTAAATTCTACAGTGTTTTGCAAGACCTTCCGAGATTTGGGTTGAATTCACATTATTTGACTTAATCAGTAAAAAGAAGGCAGTTGGTTTGAATTCACGTTCGTTTGATTGAACCAGTCAAAAGATATACGCAGTTTGGATTTACAGTGCTTGGTAAAAAAATCAGGGAAAAAAGGAATGCGCCTGATCAGTGTTTTGATTAACTGTTATTTTGCTTTGAACATTGGAAGCGTCAAGTTTATTAATGGATCAATACTGAAATATTGTTTAGTTAATTATTTATTATTCTAAAGATTAAATAAGTTGGAATTTATTTTCAATTTATTTTAATTTAAAGAACTATAAATAATAAATAAACAATTGAAGAAGAGAAGAATTAATTAAATAAAAGGCCTTTTTATTTATCTTTAAGTCATTTGTATAATTGTTTTTGTTTACAAAATGTTGACAAAAATAATGTTACATTTATTTAAAGCTAAATAAAAACTATCCTAATTATTTTTCTAATCTTCAAATCTTCATCCGCTATCCCTCGCTCCAGTGCTCCATTTTTCATCTGCAATAAATAAGAGAGAAAAGTCAAATAACAGTTAAATTGAATTGAAAAGACAGATAAAATTGCAGTCAACATTAAAGGCCACTGATTGGGATCAGTTAACCCTCTCTGCAAATCACGGGATTTCTCCCGGTTCACAAAGAGGGAAGAATTTTATTTGTCAATCATGAATGCAAAGTTGAGAAAAAATGCAAAGTGTCAAACTGCATAAGTTCAAAATCTCAAACTCCAAGTTCAAACCAAACTGAAAAATCCAAATTGCAACTTTCTGTCAAAATGCAAAGTGTCAAACTTGCTGTCAAATGCCAAAAGGTACAAGTTACTGCACAAAGACATCAAAGAAATTAGGTTTTCAGTGCAAAAATCATCATCAAACCCTAGGGTGGCAGAAAAGGTAAAAGTTACCACAGAGCAAGCTCAGCATCGCCTCCGCCGTTTTCCTCGTCGCCCCGGTCTCCTAAGCACGCTCCCACTCTCCTCCTCCAGGTAGCTTTTCCACCATTTTTTCCCTTTCATAAAAATATCAAAAAATCACATAAACGCAAACTCAGAATCATGACATGCGAAATCTAAAATGCCTAAACAAGTTCGAAACAGTACGCTACCATGTTTGAGAGCTGTCTAAGCCATCTGAGAGGAGAAGAGGTGGTAACGCGGGTAGCTCAGGCAAGGAGGCGTTGTCCCGTAGCCATGGCCAAAAGACGAAGAGGATGGATGAAAGCGAACGAACGGCGCGTTTCACAAACCCTAAGCGCTGTCTAACTGAAACGATTCTCACAAACCCTAAAACGTTTGTCTGCATTTCTGGGCCTTGCCCATTCCAATTGCCCAAGGCCCATTCAGAAGCTTAGCTCTCTTTTATTTCATAAAACAAGTTATTTTGATTAATTAACTAGGCATAATCCCTTTTTTATAAACAAGTCTTTTATTAATAAATTAACATTGACTTTTCTGTTTTTAACATCCTTAAACAATATATTTTTTCTAACTTAATATATTTTTTACAATAATACTTTAATAATAAAAATACACTCTTTTTTTAATATACATAATTAATTGAAAATACATCTTTTCTTTAAACATTTAATTAAAACGCTTTTTGTACATAACAAATCAAAAAATACTTTTTGTACATAACAAATAAAAATACTTTTTTTTCTAATTTAATTCTTGATATCTATTTAAAACATACTTTTTTATAATAAATAAAGATACATTTTTATACATAATATGATTAAATTGGAAACATTTTCTTTTCATTAAAACTTTCCTTTTGTACATATTAAGGAAATACGAGATTATTAATTAAATAAACATTTAATTTTTCTTTAAGTTAAACAATACTTAATACATGTTCAATTTCACATCCTAACCTGTAAATAATCACATACGCGTATACATGATACACTTACACAATACATTGCTCCTATGCGCGTTTGGTTATCTTATACATTTCACATTATACACTTGACACATATACAATTGCTATTTCCATACATTGATATACCTTATTTACATTTGATTGCGAATTTGATTTGGTTGTAACTTATTGGATACTATAAGTCTCATCCCCATTTGTGAATATTGTACCCCCACTCCCGGATACTTATTTTGTAATAGCGTAGACTTTAAATTCTCGCAATTTACCGCTTTCAATTATACCATGGTTAGACCTAGGGTTTGTATGTACATAAAATCAAACGCTAGATAACCTAATACAAGACAAATACATGAAATCAATACACAATCACACTTGCACCCTCTAGGGTAATCCCACATGTTGCCTTCCAAAATGGGCCATGCTTGCACGTCGAGTTTCTTTGGCAAAACAAAATCAAATGATCATAAGTCCCTCGATGACGCTTTCGAATGTTGCCTAAAACGGAATGATCATAGTCCCTTCAAAACAAATTGCCAAAGACACTTGGTATCATTGCATCCATGGTCCATACGATGACCCGCACCCGTCCCGTTAAACTTCCTAAACGCAAGATTGTCCACCAAATTCAATGGTGGAACAAAATTGTTAAAAGGGGTTAAAACATAACAAAAACCTTTGAGTACAATAGGGTAGACAAAACTCTTAGTTACTTGAGATCGACTTGCAAAAAAACGCTTGCCTTCTTTTCAAAAACCACAATCCACAACACTTTCAAACAAACTCTCAAAAACATTTGAAACATCTTTTCGAAAAGATCCACACTTTTGTAAAACACTCAAACACGAGTCAAATACATTGGTTGCCTAAGACAAGGCATCTCTTCAAAAACATTTTCAAAACACATACACACACCACAATTTCAAGCAATCGAAAATCAAGGCAAGTGATCTAAAAAACCAAGTAACTAAGTGCCCATGGATAACCATGGATGAAAAGGGTGCTAATACCTTCCCTTTTCATAATCTACCCCCCGGACCCACGAAATATCTCAAAAGGTTTTTTGCTGTGCTTTTTCAACCTTTCCTTTAGGATAAAATAAAATGTCGGTGGCGACTCTTGCTCAACCGAAACATTTGCGAAAACAAACACAAAACCATAGTCAGTTCTCCCACCGTATCACAGAACTGGAGACTCTGTTGGGGAATACTACTCAAAGTGGGGTTACCTTAGGGTTTAGATCACCTTTATTTTTAATTGATTACTTTGTTTGCTTTTGCATTTGTGGGCTTTGTATCGGAGTTTCATAGATCCTAACCCGGATCTGGGGAAAACCTTTTTAGGTAGCATAATCTGCGAGGGACCTGTCCGGGGTATACCGACATGGGTGAAGCAGTGGCTACGTTGGTGTGGCGCCTTGGTCTGTACCGATATCCCTCGTGTTGAAACGGGGAGAATATGGGTCTTCCAAGGAGTCATTAAGCACCAACTGACCTTAGAACCCTAAATTGACCCAACTTGGCCATTAGAACAGTAGCAGTATGCTACACTCATTGAGGCTAAACTCTCGCGATGGTTCCGACTGCAAGAAAAGATAGCGATGTTGGAGTTATGACCGATTGAGGGTAGCCAATGATTTGAGATCCTCTAGAACCCGGTTACTTTTGATAGGACAGGTTTTAACCAACGAACTGAAAGAGGGTAGCACCTGAACCCCATGCAAGCCTAAACCTAAGGACTTGTTTGCTTTGTGTGAATATGTTTGCCTGTATATACACTCACTTGCTTGTGCATACATGTACATAACATCATGACATCATACCATATCATTTTCAATAACCATTTCAAGGATCTCGAGGGTTCTTTTGATGCAGGGTTACGTTGAACCAGACGTCTACCAAGGGGCAAGAAGTTTCTCCTCTAAACAAAGTTCTCCAGTCAAAGTTCAAGTACAACAACTTGAATCAGTGGCTATGACCCACTCGACATGGTGAGCTTGATTCTCGTGGAAAGACATCCACCGATACAAAGTTCTCCAGTCAAAATTCAAATACAACAACTTGAGTCAGTGGCTATGACCCATTTGACATGGTGAGCTTGATTCTCGTGGAAGGACGTCCACTGGTGCAGAGATCTCCAATCCAAGAGCAAAGTTTAACCTCTAACATTTTCTTGTGTTTACCCCAAGAGATCCTTGAAAGCATGCATCCACATATCATGCATTGCATTTTGACGGTCTTTCCTTTTTCAGGTTTCCTTACTCTCCTGCTGTTTATTTCAGCAAGAGATGGCTCTAGAAAGGTCTGTCAAAGACATTCAAGACCAGACTGCTCAGCTGCAGGAGATGTTCCTGAACTTGTCTTTGGGGCAAGAAGATATGAAAGCTCTCCTCACAAAGGGCTTGGAGAATTCCAACAATGCCAGGAGTGATCAGCTTGCGGAGCTGCTGTTTGATCTGAAAACCTTGAGGACCCAAATGATGGGACAGTTGGTGGGCCAGATGGCTCTCATCCAAGACCTATCTCAAAGACAAGAGGAACTCAGAGTTCTTGTCCGCCAACTGCTCCCAAACAACCAACTGGGGCAAACATCTGAGGTTGAGGAGCAAGTCACCGCTCAGCTTCCATCCACTCAAGAAGACAAGGGGAAATCTCCTTTGCCTGCTTCAGGGTCACAAGCCCATCAACAACCTCGCCAGCGTCAACGGGGCAATCGGCGTAAGAAAGAAACGTCGGGAAGACAGTTCACGGAGACTGAGATACCATCATTCTTCATACTGAAGCGTCTGATGGAGGTCAACCTGCTTACCCTAAGGGATCCTCCTCAGAAGCTCAATACCTCCTCTCCTAACTATCATCCCGACGCATTTTGTGTTTACCACTCCTACAGCCCGGGACACGACACCAACGACTGTTGGGCCTTGAAGAACAAGATTCAAGATCTGATCGACATTGGAGTGCTGGAATTCATGCCAGACGGCGAGATGAAAATCTTCCGTTAAAGGGTTCTCCACTTGAAGTGACGAAGCTCAAGCTGAAAGACTTTTGCTTCTTTTATAATTTTCAAAGTTGTAATTTCTTTTGCTGTCAAACAATTATCTGTTGATGTTAAACTATGTTTTCATTAATGCATTGCATATGTTTGTCTTGAATTCATCCATTCGCTTCACTACTCTTATGCTTTTCTTTATGATATTATACTCTTGATAAAAAGCTGTAAGCCTTTAGAGTGAGGATGACGAAACAATACCATGATCTTATACAGTATGCTTTTGAACAGACCTTGCTGATGATGTACAGGCATTTCTTTCAATTCCCAAACACTGGAGTTATAAGGAATTTAATCCCTAGTCAACCCCTTCGAGCCAAAGAAGTAGGAGTTTTTTCTGTTCTAAACGATCAAAACCTTTGATATAAACCCGGGGCAGGGTAGTATCTCAGTTAATCCAAGAGAAAATGCGCATTGAAGTCGCAAGCTCTCAATTCTTAATACAACGAACGATGTCAAAAAAAAAAAGAAGCATTCCTTTGGAATCAAAAGACAAGGGTGGTTCCCTATCACATAGACAGTCAATCTCTCAAAAGAGAAAAAGACCACTGAGCCAAAACCTATAAAGGAGGCTTAAGAAAGCTGGGGCATCCCGCTGACAGTAATCTCGAAAATGGGAACAGTCAGGCAAAAGTTAGGGATAACAAATCAAAATCAAAATAGTGAGGTCGTGACAAAATCCTCAACAACACGAAAAATGTTGAAAAAGAAAAAGGAGATGATGACTGTCTCCCCAAATTCAACTGGTGAACCATCGCCCAAAAGTCGTTCAAAACTCAAAACAGAGTGTGACACACAATTAACTGAGCTTAGGTTGGAGAACATCACGAAGAGCGGGTGGGTACAAATATACTTTGAGCCTTTATCCTTTGTTTCTTAAACCGTGAACCAGGCCACGTTACAACCCTTCAAAAGTCCTAATTGAAGCATGGGTTAATTCGAAAGCATACTGTTACAAAAGGTATCCCGACTCCTGTAGGGCTTTGCTATAAATCTTGTGTTGATTTGTCTCATAAAAAGTTTTCTGCTAAAAAACGCATTTTTCAAAACTTCGAGACAAACATAAACTTTGCATTATTTGAATATCACTGTCTGCATTTGGCTTTTTGTTTGACAGCGAAGAAATTCATACATCGAATGTTCGGAGGAACGAAAACTCTCTCAGTAAGCAAAATCACTTCAAGAGGATAACACTTCCATCAAATCTCCTATCAACAAGGGGCATGACATGTCACCATTCAATTAACCTGGGGCAGTCCAGTCAAGGTCCAACAGATCTTTCAAAATTCGATTAACCTGGGGCAGTCCAGTCAAGGTCCAACAGATCTTTCAAAGTTCAGTTAACCTGGGGCAGTCCAGTCAAGATTTCAAGAAATCTCTCAATATGCAGAGTAATCTGACTCAAGATTCCTTCACCACCACTTGGGGCATTCGAATGTCAAAAGTGTTCAACAAATCAGCTATTACATTTCCAGACTCGATTCCTGTATCTAGCCAGGGCACGTCTGAAGAGTTTGAAGATTCGATTCCTGTATCCAGCCAGGGCATATCTGTTAACTATTACAATTCCAGATTCGACTCCTGTATCCAGCCAGGGCATATCTGTTGACCACATTTCCAGACTCGATTACTGTATCTAGCCAGGGCACGTCTGAAGAGTTTTAAGATTCGATTCCTGTATCCAGCCAGGGCATATCTGTTAACTATCACCTTTCCAGATTCGATTCCTGTATCCAGTCAGGGCATATCTGTTGACCATATTTCCAGACTCGATTCCTGTATCTAGCCAGGGCACGTCTGAAGAGTTTGAAGATTCGATTCCTGTATCCAGCCAGGGCATATCTATCAACCATCACAATTCCAGATTCGACTCCTGTATCCAGCCAGGGCATATCTGTTGACCACAATTCCAGATTCGACTCCTGTATCCAGCCAGGGCATATCTGTTGACCATATTTCCAGACTCGATTCCTGTATCTAGCCAGGGCACGTCTGAAGAGTTTGGAGATTCGATTCCTGTATCCAGCCAGGGCATATCTATTAACTATTACAATTCCAGATTCGACTCCTGTATCCAGCCAGGGCATATCTGTTGACCACATTTCCAGACTCGATTCATGTATCTAGCCAGGGCACGTCTGAAGAGTTTGAAGATTCGATTCCTGTATCCAGCCAGGGCATATCTGTTAACTATCACCTTTCCAGATTCGATTCCTGTATCCAGCCAGGGCATATATGTTGACAACCATTTCCAGACTTGATTCCTGTGTCCAGCCAGGGCACGTCTGAAGAATTCCAGATCAACACCTGTAACAAGCCAGGAAAACATCTGTGCACGACCGATTGTAGACCAACACCTGTAACAAGCCAGGAATTTATCTACATCACCACTTGGGGCATTCGAATGTCAAAAGTGTTCAAAAACCCGATGCAGTTTTACACGGACTCATCGTCAGGAAATCTTACACAGATCTCCTCAAAACGGGAAGACCCCAGTAGTTTGGCATACAACCCAAGCTTCTGATTCTCCCAACAGTGGTCCCAAGACTTCTCGTTTTCAACATTTGAAGACTCTTGCCCTCCACAACAGCAGCCAAGGATTTGTTCCCCCCGGCAGCAGTCAAGATTCTTTTATCCTCAGTAATCCAAGATTCATTTATCCTCAGCAAGATAGCTCATCAGCTCACATGCGCATTCATCACATTCATGTCATAAACATTGATGTCACATACATTGCATCATGCATCATGACATTGCATACAACTAACCCTTTGCTTTTTCAGGTAAGATCAGTCGACAGACAAAGATCACCTCCCGAGATTCATCCAGAAATAGTTCAGATGTGACCCGGACACGGCGACATTCTGATACTTATTCCAGATCCATTCAGACGCATCATCAGGAAACCCTACACCGGTTCCTCTTCAAGACCTCTGAAAACAGTTTACGGATTCTTCCCAACAACGGATGTCAATCTACCAACTTGTTCAGATGCCAACTTTTGAAAACAGTTTACGGACGCTTCCCAACAATGGATGCTGCTCTATTGCTTATTCAACTTCAAGACTTCTGAAAACAGTTCACGGGTTCTCCAAGTAACGGATGTTAACCTATCACTTGTTCAGATTCTTCTCAAGACTTCTGAAAACAGTTTATGGATTCTTCCCAACAACGGATGTTAATCTATCAGCTTGTTCAGATGCAACCTTTGAAAACGGTTTACAGACGCTTCCCAACAACAGATGCTGCTCTATTGCTTATTCAATCTCAAGATTTCTGAAAATAGTTCACGGGTTCTCCAGTAACGGATGATAACCTATCGCTTGTTCAGACTCTTCTCAACGTTCTGAAAACAGTTTACGGATTCTCCAGTAACGGATGTCAATCTATCGCTTGTTCAGATTCCAAGCCTTCACCTGCAACAATCAGAGGGCTCTCGCAATCCCCAGCCAGAGAACCTTCCAGAAGCTAACTCCACTCAGAGTCAAGTTTCATTATCCCCAGCGAAGCTAAAACTTCAAATTATCAATCCCTAGCGGAGCCGGACTATTGAACCTTCTCCCCACAGAGTTTTGGGAGGGCAAATCTCGAGTTCCCCAGTGAAGTCGCCAGAGTTACTTCCCACCGAGTTGAAGATTCTCAATCTTACCTCCGCAGCATGAGCCTACTAGTTTGGAACTCCCTAGTGGAGGTCATCAAGAATTCTCTTCCCCAGCAGCAGCCAAGGATTTATTTTCCCGGTAGCGGTCAAGATTCTTTTATCTTCAGCCGTCCAAGACTCATTTATCCTCAGCAAGATAGCTCATCAGCTTACATGCGCATTCATCACATTCATGTCATAAACATTGATGTCACATACATTGCATCATGCATCATGACATTGCATACAACTAACCCTTTACTTTTTCAGGTAAGATCAGTCGACAGACAAAGATCACCTCCCGAGATTCATCCAGAAATAGTTCAGATGTGACCCAGACACGGCGACATTCTGATACTTATTCCGGATCCATTCAGACGCATCATCAGGAAACCCTACACCGGTTCCTCTTCAGGACTTCTGAAAACAGTTTACGGATTCTTCCCAACAACGGATGTCAATCTACCAACTTGTTCAGATGCCAACTTTTGAAAACAGTTTACGGACGCTTCCCAACAACGGATGTGGCTCTATTGCTCACTCAATATCAACTCCTGAAAATAGTTTACGGATTCTCCAGACATGGACGTCAATCTGTTGCTTACTCGGACCCCAATTCAGAGATGTTCCAAAACATGGATGCCCTTCTGATACTTGTCCACTCACCATTGACATACAGTTCAACATGTCCAGATGGCATCTATAAGCCCATCCTCCTACCAGCAGTCGCCAAATGGCATCTTTAAGCCCATTATCAGATGGCATCTCTAAGCCCATCCCCCGACAAGATTCTATCGCACCAGATGGCATCTTTAAGCCCATCACCAAATGGCATCTTTAAGCCCATTCACCTCTACCATCACATCGACGAGTGCAAATTTTCTGGGTACTTTAGTGTCCAATCTTCTTTTACCTTCAAGTCGCGAAAGGCAAACTTGCCAATCTCACTCTTCAGGTCCAAGAAGATTGAACAGGGGCAACTGTTGTACCCCAAAATTTGCCCTCGCATTTTTTCACAAGAAATAACAACTTCAGGCTTTTCCTGATTTTTCAGATTGGCTCAAGAATCGGACAAACGGACTTTTCTCGTCAGTCAAACAAAATTAGGGTTTTATTGATTTTTCAGGACTCTGGATTGCTTCACACAGTTGGCTTAGGGTTTTGGTTGATTCTGGCTCAACTTTGATCAGGCGAATGCTCTTTGGCATTTAATCAGGAATTAGGGTTTGTGCGCGCGTTCTCAGAAAGATCTAAATTCTACAGTGTTTTGCAAGACATTCCGAGATTTGGGTTGAATTCGCATTATTTGACTTAATCAGTAAAAAGAAGGCAGTTGGTTTGAATTCACGTTCGTTTGATTGAACCAGTCAAAAGATATACGCAGTTTGGATTTACAGTGCTTGGTAAAAAAATCAGGGAAAAAAGGAATGCGCCTGATCAGTGTTTTGATTAACTGTTATTTTGCTTTGAACATTGGAAGCGTCAAGTTTATTAATGGATCAATACTGAAATATTGTTTAGTTAATTATTTATTATTCTAAAGATTAAATAAGTTGGAATTTATTTTCAATTTATTTTAATTTAAAGAACTATAAATAATAAATAAACAATTGAAGAAGAGAAGAATTAATTAAATAAAAGGGCTTTTTATTTATCTTTAAGTCATTTGTATAATTGTTTTTGTTTACAAAATGTTGACAAAAATAATGTTACATTTATTTAAAGCTAAATAAAAACTATCCTAATTATTTTTCTAATCTTCAAATCTTCATCCGCTATCCCTCGCTCCAGTGCTCCATTTTTCATCTGCAATAAATAAGAGAGCAAAGTCAAATAACAGTTAAATTGAATTGAAAAGACAGATAAAATTGCAGTCATCATTAAAGGCCACTGATTAGGATCAGTTAACCCTCTCTGCAAATCACGGGATTTCTCCCGGTTCACAAAGAGGGAAGAATTTTATTTGTCAATCATGAATGCAAAGTTGAGAAAAAATGCAAAGTGTCAAACTGCATAAGTTCAAAATCTCAAACTCCAAGTTCAAACCAAACTGAAAAATCCAAATTGCAACTTTCTGTCAAAATGCAAAGTGTCAAACTTGCTGTCAAATGCCAAAAGGTATAACTTACTGCACAAAGACATCAAAGAAATTAGGTTTTCAGTGCAAAAATCATCATCAAACCCTAGGGTGGCAGAAAAGGTCAAAGTTACCACAGAGCAAGCTCAGCATCGCCTCCTCCGTTTTCCTCGTCGCCCCGGCCTCCTAAGCACGCTCCCACTCTCCTCCTCCAGGTAGCTTTTCCACCATTTTTTCCCTTTCATAAAAATCTCAAAAAATCACATAAACGCAAACTCAGAATCATGACATGCGAAATCTAAAATGCCTAAACAAGTTCGAAACAGTACGCTACCATGTTTGAGAGCTGTCTAAGCCATCTGCGAGGAGAAGAGGTGGTAACGCGGGTAGCTCAGGCAAGGAGGCGTTGTCCCGTAGCCATGGCCAAAAGACGAAGAGGATGGATGAAAGCGAACGAACGGCGCGTTTCACAAACCCTAAGCGCTGTCTAACTGAAACGATTCTCACAAACCCTAAAACGTTTGTCTGCATTTCTGGGCCTTGCCCATTCCAATCGCCCAAGGCCCATTCAGAAGCTTAGCTCTCTTTTATTTCATAAAACAAGTTATTTTGATTAATTAACTAGGCATAATCCCTTTTTTATAAACAAGTCTTTTATTAATAAATTAACATTGACTTTTCTGTTTTTAACATCCTTAAACAATATATTTTTTCTAACTTAATATATTTTTTACAATAATACTTTAATAATAAAAATACACTCTTTTTTTAATATACATAATTAATTGAAAATACATCTTTTCTTTAAACATTTAATTAAAACGCTTTTTGTACATAACAAATGAAAAAATACTTTTTGTACATAACAAATAAAAATACTTTTTTTTCTAATTTAATTCTTGATATCTATTTAAAACATACTTTTTATAATAAATAAAGATACATTTTTATACATAATATGATTAAATTGGAAACATTTTCTTTTCATTAAAACTTTCCTTTTGTACATATTAAGGAAATACGAGATTATTAATTAAATAAACATTTAATTTTTCTTTAAGTTAAACAATACTTAATACATGTTCAATTTCACATCCTAACCTGTAAATAATTACATACGCGTATACATGATACACTTACACAATACATTGCTCCTATGCGCGTTTGGTTATCTTACACATTTCACATTATACACTTGACACATATACAATTGCTATTTCCATACATTGATATACCTTATTTACATTTGATTGTGAATTCGATTTGGTTGTAACTTATTGGATACTATAAGTCTCATCCCCATTTGTGAATATTGTACCCCCACTCCCGAATACTTATTTTGTAATAGCGTAGACTTTACATTCTCGCAATTTACCGCTTTCAATTATACCATGGTTAGACCTAGGGTTTGTATGTACATAAAATCAAACGCTAGATAACCTAATACAAGACAAATACATGAAATCAATACACAATCACACTTGCACCCTCTAGGGTAATCCCACATGTTGCCTTCCAAAATGGGCCATGCTTGCACGTCGAGTTTCTTTGGCAAAACAAAATCAAATGATCATAAGTCCCTCGATGACGCTTTCGAATGTTGCCTAAAACGGAATGATCATAGTCCCTTCAAAACAAATTGCCAAAGACACTTGGCATCATTGCATCCATGGTCCATACGATGACCCGCGCCCGTCCCGTTAAACTTCCTAAACGCAAGATTGTCCACCAAATTCAATGGTGGAACAAAATTATTAAAAGGGGTTAAAACATAACAAAAACCTTTGAGTACAATAGGGTAGACAAAACTCTTAGTTACTTGAGATCGACTTGCAAAAAAACGCTTGCCTTCTTTTCAAAAACCACAATCCACAACACTTGTAAACAAACTCTCAAAAACATTTGAAACATCTTTTCGAAAAGATCCACACTTTTGTAAAACACTCAAACACGAGTCAAATACATTGGTTGCCTAAGACAAGGCATCTCTTCAAAATCATTTTCAAAACACATACACACACCACAATTTCAAGCAATCGAAAATCAAGGCAAGTGATCTAAAAAACCAAGTAACTAAGAGCCCATGGATAACCATGGATGAAAAGGGTGCTAATACCTTCCCTTTTCATAATCTACCCCCCGGACCCACGAAATATCTCAAAAGGTTTTTTGCTGTGCTTTTTCAACCTTTCCTTTAGGATAAAATAAAATGTCGGTGGCGACTCTTGCTCAACCGAAACATTTGCGAAAACAAACGCAAAACCATAGTCAGTTCTCCCACCGTATCACACCTACCATGCAAAGGGCCATGGGGAAGAAAGGGACTTGAGCTCGTTTGGTGGTGCTAAGTGCATATCCCATGTGGCGTTGGCATTTGTCACATCTCTTTACATGCTCTTTTGCATCGTGTTGCATGGTGGGCCAGTAATATCCTACTCGTAGGTGCTAAGTGTTAATTCCTTCATGGATTTGATGTAGGATGTTTGCGACTCTGGTCTCCTCGAGACATTTGAGGAAAGGAATGGAGAATCCTCGTCAATATAGTCTGTTTTTGACCAAGAAGTACGAATAAGCTCTTCTCCTGACCATGCTGGCTTCTTTTTAGTCAGATGGCAGTTCCCCCTTTGTGAGGTAGTTGTATACAGGGGTCATCTAGCAATTGATGTTGCCGATGGTGTTTACATTTATAGTCTAAGAAATTTTTTTGATGCTCGGTCGAGGGAGTATTTCCTGAATTACTAACTTGTTTCCCTCTTTCCTTTTCGTGCTCGCGAGTTTTGACAAAATATATGCTCGAGTGTTATTTTCATGGGGAACATGTTGAACCTCCACAAATTAGAATTTTGTTATTATTTTTCAAACTAGGGTCCAGTACTCATAGAGGTTGTCATTTTTTACCCTATATTCCCCCAGACCTGGGACATGATGAGTTGTAAGTCAGTGAAGATTTTCACTTCCTTGGCACCTAAGTCTTCAGCCAGGTATAATCCAACGAGGGAAAATTCATATTCTTCCTGGTTATTAGAAGTTAGAAAAGACAAGGTAAGGGAGACTTCGAACAGGATCCCTACCTTTTTCTCAAGGATGATGCCCACCCCACTCCCCGTCGAGCTAGAAGCTCCATCTACGAATATGGTCCATTTTCATGCCCTGGTTTCTAGGGACGTAGGGGATGTCATCTCGGCTACGAAGTCTGCCAGCGCATGGGCTTTAAGGGATTTTTTGATCACGTATTGGATGTCAAATTCAGACAATTCCAACGACCATTTGAGCATTCTACCCGCCATATCCGAGCGTCCAAGCAATTGCTTCACAAGCTGATCTGTTTGTACCACGATGGTGTGGGACAGGAAGTAGTACCTTAATCTTATTGGTGCATTTATGAGGACCAGGGCCACCTTATCAATCTACTGGTATATGAGTTTTGGACCTTGTAAGGCCTTGCTCGTAAAGTATATGGGCTTTTGTCCCTCAGTGGTTTCTCGAATTAGGGAGACACTAACGGCCTCTATGGCCACAGTGAGTTAAAGGTAGAGGGTATCCCCATTATCTGTTCGCGAGAGGACTAATGGTCAAAAAAGGGATTGCTTGAGGTGGAAGAGGGCTCGCTCTCACTCCTCGGTCCACTCAAAGGATGCCTTTTTGCAAAGGAGTTTGAAGAAAGGGAGTGTGTGTTGGGTAGATTTTGCCACGAAGCGGGACAATGAGGTCAACATTCCATTCAGAGATTGGGTAGACTTATTTGAGCTTGGCTTCAGGAATTTGGAGAAAGCTCAAAACTTGTCGGGGTTGGCTTTGATTCCTCTCTCTATTAAGTAGAAGCCGAGGAATTTTCCCACCCGCACACTGAATGTGCATTTCTCCAGATTGAGCTGCATCTTGCATTTCCTTTCCTGGTCGAAGACCCTCTTTAGATAGAGCGTGTGATCGGATTCCTCTTAGGACTTCACGATTATATCGTCCATATAGACCTCGAGCATGTCTCTAATATCTCCCCGGAAAACCTTGTTCATCATCCTCTGGTAAGTAGCACCGACTTTTTCAGGCTGACGGGCATTACATTATAGTAATAATTGCCCGAATCGGTCATGAAAGCCGTGTAATTCTTGTCGCATTTTTCCATGGGGATCTGGTTGTAACCAGAGTACGCGTCCATGAATAATAAGAGTTTAAAACCTGTAGAATTATCAACCAATTTATATATGTTGGGCAAGGGATAAGCATATTTGGGAAAAGATCCATTAAGATCGGAGTAGTCAATGCACATGCAGCATTTTTCATTATGATTCTTTACAAATACGACATTAGATAGTTTGGTTATGTACTGGACTTCACTTATAAGTTTTTCCTCTAGGAGGTCTTTTATATCCTGTTCGGTAGCCTCCATTTACTTTGGAGACTGCTTTCGCCTACGCTGAACTACGACCTTAAGGGCATGATCTATAGTCAACTGATGACAAGCTATCTTTGGGTCCAAGCCGAGCATTTCAGATGCGCTCCACGTGAACAAGTATGCATTTTCCCTTAAGCAAGCCTTCAGTTGCCTCCTTGCTAAGTCAGGCAAACCTGTGTCGATCTTCACTACTTTGTTGGGATTGTCCCCGAGTGGAATGAGATCGAAATCCCCATCTGGAATTGATCACGAATGTCAGGAAGGATCCTCACTAAGGGAAGTCGAGGTCTAGGGAGTTCCTGCTAGCTAGATTTCTCTTCTCTTTTGCCTCTTCTCGCGCAGATCATCCTTGGAGAAACAATTGTCAAGGTCTATTGAGTCGACATGTTGCAACGAAATTGGCTCCTCGAAGATGCAGGGACGAGGTAGTCTGCTGGCTACTCTAGGAAGCACATTGATGGTGTTCATCCCTTTTGAGGCTGCTTCAAAGGATCTCCTTGCCGCTTCGATATTTCCGTGGAGGATGGCGACCGACCATCATGAAGTGTAATACTTCATCTCCAGGTGTACTGTTGAGGGCACAACTATGAGTTCGGCCAGAGTTAGCCTTCCGAAGATGCATTGGTCTAAAGAGGGACAGTCTACAACTAGGAACTGGGTTTTCATGGACCTGGCCTTTTGGCTGCCCTGAAAGTGATGATCAACTTAATGAAACCCCATGGCTTGGTAACCGCGCCATTGAAACCTTGAAGTTCCGAGCCTACGTAAGGTGTCAAATGTGTTTCGTTGAGTTGTAGTGTGATGAACATTTGGGAATACATGATGTCCACCTAACTCCCCTGGTCGACAAGGTTATGCCTGACATCAAAGTTGGCCATCTGTGCTCGTATAAGAATAGGGATGCTCGAATTGGGAGCCATACCCTGTAGTTCCTCATGGTAGAAAGCAATTGGGATGAAGCTTCCCTGAAATTTGTCGAGGGTGTGGAGCTTTTCAATCAGCTGCTCAAACCTCCTTTTCACTGAGCCCGCGGTGAATTTGTTAAAACCTCCACCAAAGATGACCATGGCATAAGCAAACATCTCCTAAGGATTGTGCATCGTAAAGTACAGGGGGTGCTCGGTTTCATCGGGGATTTAGAAATCCTCGAGCTGCGAAATGCACATAGTGACGTGCATGTTAATGTTGTCTGAAGCAAGTTTCTCTTCCTCGACTTTCTTTGACTCATGTGCATCCTCGGGGGGGGGGGGCATCCTTCTTCTTGTAATGCTTTAGATACCCATCTCTGATAAGGATCTTAATGGCATCCTTCAGGTGGATACAGTTTTCTGTTGTGTGCATGTGGCTCTTGTGGAACCGACAATATTTTGATTTGTCTGTCCCGGGCTTGGATGGTTTCTGTCGAGGAAATCAAACTCCTGCCTAAAGAAAATCTAAATTGGCGTAGTAGATCAGGATGCACTCGCGAGAGGTGGTTAGAGGCATATAGTCATGAAATCGGACAGGTGGACCTTTGTATTCCTGCGAGTCACAGGGCTTGTTGTCTCTCCTCTTATCTTCCCTCTAAAGAGATGTTGAGGGATCATCGTGTTTTGAACCCTTGGCATTCTCCTGGTGCCTTGAGTACCAGACACAATTGGAGGCTTCCTTTTCTTCGTACTAAATATACGCTTGCGCCTTGAGGAGGAAGGCATCCAGGGTAGAGAGAGTTTCAATGCTGACGACTTTGGCAAAGTCGTTGAGTAGACGTAGTCCATGCTCGAGAAAGTATATCTTCATATCATCCATGGTGGAGACCTAAACGGCCTCGCGGTTGAACCTCTCGATATATGCCCGAAGAGATTCATCCTTGCGTTGGATGATCGCTTCGAGTGAAGCTTCTAACTTCGGATGCCGATGAGAAGCCGTGAAATGCCTGGAGAACTACTTTTTGAGGTTCCGCTAGGACGTGATAGATTCGTCGGGAAGGCTTTTGTACCATATCATAGCTTCTTTTCTGAGCATGGTGGGGAACAACCTGCCCTTTATGGCGCCTCGATGCCTCGATAATCGAGTAGAGCGTCAATTTTTTTGAGGTGATCATCTGGGTTAGCGGTTCCATCGTACATCCCTAGGATGGAGGTTTCTCCAGTCCGATAAAAAGTGGTATTTCTATGATTTCTCAGGATAACAGACTGCGGAGTCATCATCATCGCTCCAAATCTTGGACCAAGGTGGAGAGTAATTCCTTCCTCGTCATGGACTGTCAGCTCGCCTGGGAGATGGACTCCTCAGGTGAATATTTGACTTTGATAGAGGCGAATGGTCTTTGTTTGGTTGTGACTCGGCCTGTGTCTTCTTCGAGGAGTGACAGTCTCTACGAGGAGGTGAATGATTGTCCTTTTTATCGAGCACAAACTCTGGTTTTCCTTACGCTGGTCGATGACATAGGTTTGTGGCGAAGGACTACGCGACATGCATCGTAGATATCTCCAAGGAGGAGATTCATGATCGTTTCCTCTCTAATGCCTCGATCCTGTTATTATGGTGAAGGATTCAGGCGTTGGTTTGATTTAGGGCAGCAAGTAGAGATGCCATGGCCGAATCGACATTGTTTGACATTGGGACCGACTGGAGAGTGGTTAGTGCCTCTTCTTGTGTTTTCTTGGACCTGTCAGCTTCTAAGAAATCGATGTCATCATCTTCAGCCTCGAAGGAGGAGGGAGACGTCATGGCACCGCCTCTCTTGAGGGGATGTCCTCGAGGGGAGGGCATCTTTTGTCACTATCAACGTTACAAACTGGGGGTAAGATGGTTTTTCCAATAAGATCGTTGTCATCATGATCGGCCATGATCGGAATCTAGTGATGTTGCTCTTATATTTATTTTCCGGGGAAAAAAGATGGGGAAAGCAGTTTCTCACATTCGGTGCCACAGATCTTACCAGTGATCAGAACCTGTAAGGGCCGATATCTTCATCTGCAAAGCTAGTAATGAGGAGGAGGGGTATACCTGCAAGGCACTCTGACACTTAAGTAAGAAAGAGCACAAATAGATACAAGATAGAAAAGTCTAGGGTTTTAGAAGTGAGTGATGAATATTGAATACCCGACTCTCATAAGTGTGAGGGTTTATATAATGCCCCCAGCGCTTGATCATTGGTCCCTATTTTTGGGCCTGGATTCTTGGAACTAGCCATTATGACAGGCAGAGATGCTCGGAACTAGTCGTTATAACGGGAAAAGGAGTACTCACGGGCAAGCGTGATTTTGATTGTTCTTGGATGGCTATCCTCATGTGTATGGCAGGGCGTGGACTAGCATAATTGAGCGGGCATGAGTGGTCTCGTTGACCTTCGGGGTCAACCGACCACGACTCCTCGGGTGAGGAGCAGAAGGGAGAAGTGTCCCTTATCTATTCCAATTGATTAGTCCAAGGTCATTGATCCGTCCTAAATGCATGAGTGGATTGGGCCATGCTTAGATATTAGACCAGTCCAGAACAAAAGTGATATGGGATAATATCATGGTATGTAATTTTAATTAATTATTTATAATCTATTATCTATAATTGTTTTAATTACTAACACTTAGTATGTTTTATAGGGTAAGTCACTTGCCCCCTGATGATAAATCTAGGAAGCATTGGTTTTTTTATATAGAGGAACAATTGAAAAAATTTAAGACATTTCTCTCAAATGTCTATATATTTTGGAAAGACGATGAGGATGGAAATACAACGCCATTGAAAAGTATAAACTCATCAAACAAAAAGATTGTGATTTTTTTTGTCTAAACTCGAAAAAAGAATATTTTCAAGTTAGTTAAATTTATAGATTTATTTTTATGCTATCTAAATTGATTTTGTTATTGACGTTTAATTTAATGTAATTTATTTGTAATAAGAGAAAAGGCTAAAAGGAAAGATGCGTGCATCAAAGAATATCCATCCTCATATTTTGTCTTGTAGTGGTTATGAAAAGCTAGAGCAAACATAATGGAAGAGATGGGGAAAATGATTGAATAGGCCAACAGAGACAAAAGTTTAATGGTTGATCCTCCAGAACTAAAACAATATGAGACATGGTTGATGGCTCGATAGAAGGCATCTAAAGATTTTAAACCTGAGGCAACCGACTTACTAGCTTTTATGATTGTAAGTAATAAAAAATTCTTTATAAATTTTAATTTCACTTATAACTTAGTAATCATTTTATATCACGTGTGTTGTACCCCAATTCCCCCCCCCTAAGATTCCTCTATCATCTCATACAATCACAATGCAACAAGATCACACACTAGGGTTTGGTTCTTCTCCTTATCTTTAGCTTTGCTCATAGGGAATCACCAAGCACCTTGACTTGTATTTTGTGATCGTCTATGTCTTGTATTGATTAACTTTTAACTAATAAATACAATGAATGTTTTCTCTAATTATTGATATCATAGGTGAAAGCACAAGCTACTCCATCAAGTTGCTCTACAGGTTCATGAGCTTATTCCCATGCCTTTTTCAAACGAAGTTTCATTGAGATTCAAGCCCCATCATTAAAGATACCTTGAAGTAATATAATTGAAAAAGTCTATTATGATCCATCATGCCTCAAGTTGTCAAAGATAGTCCAAATATGTAAGGGTTGATGGAAGAAGTTTGACCTAATTAGATAAGTCTTTGATTTCTTGATCACGAGTGCATATCTCATTCAATTCTCCATATTTGGAAGTGGTTATGGTTGCTATGGTTCCTCATTATCATCCTTAACAACTTCCATTTACATGACAAAAGTATTTGTACAAGGAGGTTTATCAAAATTGAAAAGGGTTTCCAAGGCATTTTGTTGCTCTAGGAGCTAGGTTTTTTGAACTTCAAAGGGCTATATCTTGCTCATATTCTGGTATTTTTGATTGATTCCAAAGACATGATTCTCTTTAAAGGGTTATCAACAAATCACTTCAAAATTTCAACAAAATTTTGTGTGGAAGATACCCAATGACGAAGAAAGATTACAAGTCCTCTAAATAAGCCATCAAATTCCCTTATGTGACTTCAAAAGATCATAACTTGGTCAGTTTTAATCTCCTTAAGCCCATTCTTTTTCCATAATAATTTTAAGGAGGTGAAATTCAACTCTTCTTTTATGTGCAAAGTTTGAAAATGGATGGAATATTCCCTAAGAATGCAAAAGATTATAGGTCATCTCATGAATTTTCAGCAACTTCAACAAGTCATAAATTTCTCATTTTTAAATTTTTTTAAATGGTTCAAGTCTCAAAATGTAATTCAATATGTCTACTTCATGCCATCTTTTTTGGTCAAGAGCAAATTTTAAATGGAAGGCCATGTTTGGATGCAAAACATTATAGGTCATTTTGAAGAAAAAAACTTAAAATTTTTCTAAGTACACAAAGTTAGCATCTTTTTCTCAACTTTGACTCATCACAACTTTAACCTCAAGCATTCATTTGATTCCATTATTTTCACATTGTGAAGCTTGTGAACTCATCTTTCTAATGCATCAAGAATCAAGTCTTGAGATGCCCTGAATCATGCGCACCATTGATTTCAACATGGTACCTTAAAACAGAAGTTTCACTTCAAGTCAGAATATGAAATCCTTGATTTGGCTTCTAAACACAATTTTTTTGCGCGCTTTTGCTTATAATCATGTTTAAATAACTTCCAGAAGTGATTAGCACATTAAAACACAAGCTTTTGATGAGCTTTGATACAGATAGAAGTCACATTTTTCTTGTTTTTAACTTTACATGATTTCCATCCAAACTTCATCATTTCACACGCTTGAGCATTCAATCTGTTTCCCTATAAATAGAGGGTCATACCTCATTCATTTCTTCAAGCTTAGAGAGCCAGAATCACCCTGCCAAACTTCCTCTTGAACCCAATCTTCTGCAACTTTGAATTTGCTTTTATAACTTTCCTCAATCCATTTTCTTTGTCAATTCACATTCTTTGAACCTCACTAAAGCTAACAAAAGAACAATTAAGCTCTAAGACTTCCTAAATTGTGCTAGCCAAGTCAAGTTTCAGAGCTCTGAAATTGAACTTCAACAGGTAGATTTCCTCACCAATTCTCTCAAACTTTGATACTGTTATAAAGCTCTCATCATCCTCATTCTAGTCGCAACATTTATTTTCAACTGGAAGTGTGTTTTGACCATAAAATTTCAAATCCGTTTTCAAATCTTTCCTTCCGAGACGACTGAGCTACAACTTATATAAATTTTTTGCGAAGGTACCATTGGAATCGTCTTGAAGAGACAAAGCGAATGGTATCAGTTTCCTGTTCTAACTTTACCGTTTCAGGGACATGCAAATCTCGTGGCTGGAGGTTGAAGATGAAAAATGTGTCATCTCTCAACCAATGATAGCATGCCACACTTTTTTCTTCAAATTTTGATTTAATAAATGATTATGTGTTTTATTCACTAAAGAGCGTGATATGCACAGCGCGTCTGATCCATTGAATTAACTTACTGACGCGTTTTCACTCTCATCCATCAGTCCACATTTTTTTGACTTTATTTTTTATTTCTGATTTTTATATTTAAATTGTTTTAAACTTCAAAAAATCATAGAAAAATCATTTTAACTTCAAAAAATCTGAAAAAAATTTTGAAAAATACTTTTAATTTTTCTCTTTCTGATTATTTATTTTTCACAATTTTATTGTGTACTGATTTTTTTAATAATTTTTTACTTTATTTGAATTGTTTTAAATATTTAAAAATACTTTTCTTAATTTTTAAATTCTGAAAAAAATAGGGAAAGATCCAATGACCCCTTGACAAATATTGGTGACCTCATTTTACTTTTATTTATAATTTTATTATTTTTCATCATATTTGGTTTATTTTGCCTATTCTTTTTAATTTTAAAAATAGTTTTTGACTTTAAAAATTTTCCAAAATTTTTATAAAAATACTTAAGCTTATTTCTAATTTTTCTATGGTCTCATTGAATTTTTCTTGGATGTTTTGAATATAGTTTCTATTTTCTCCTCTTATTTTCATTTTTAAATCATTTAAAAAAATATTTTTCTTTATTATTAAATACAATCTTATTTTTGTATATATTCTGATTGATCTTGGACTATGAGATTTTGATCATGAGCTTTATTAACATCATTGGATCCATGGTGTTTAGTTTAACTCCATAAAAATGGATGAATGATTTTAATAATAGTTTGATTAAATTTTTGGTTCAAATGTGGTTTGAATCTTACCCCATCTCTCTTCATCTTATCCCTTTCTTATTGTACTAAATGTTATTGGAGAATGATTTATATATCATTTCTCAAAACATATGGTACATAGATTGCTATTGACCGACCTCAAAATAGGTGCGACTACTATATAAGTCCACTTACGATTGCTTAACATAGCGCTAAATTTTGTCTCGATTCGAGAAATGATCATTTGTGGCCCAAACCCATGTTTGTAAGACCAAGTGTGTTAATTTGAATCCTTTGATCCAATAACCTTTAGATCCATTGTTAGAAGGCTTTGGTCTTATTATTCCTCTAATAAATCTTCATAAGCTTTGGTCAAAGCGAATCACTTAAACATCGTTGATCATTATTTGTCGCTTCGAGAATTTTAAATAGTTGATATACTTGACAAAAAGCAAATGAAATTTATTGTTGAGAGGCTTTGATTTTATCAATCTTCTAATGATTTTCAAATGCAAGTTTCAAGATGATCATTCAACTAACCTCTAATTTCTAACAATTGACTTTATTTTATGCTTTTACTTTATGCCTTTACTTTAAGCACATTTATTTTAGCATTTACATTTCATGTTATTTTCATCTTTCCTCATTTTAGAATTTATCTTTTATGTCATTTTTATTCTTGCTCACTTGATATTTTCATTTCTTTTAAAGATACTTAATAACCAACTTAAAACATAAAAAACCTTAATGCCACTTGGACTACATGGTTACTATCCTTTGCATTATGGAGATTGTGATCTTCTTGGACTTAGGATTAGAAGCTTGACCTAATTTGAGACCTTGTGACATCAACTGCTATTTTTTTCTGGAGTTCTTGGGGTTTACCCTTAAGACATTGGGTTGTTTGTTTGCTTTGTGTGCAGGTTATTGTGACTACATGCTTTGTATATGATCGAGAATTCATTTGTATACAGCCGTTACTCTGCCTAATTTTTGTGAAGACTTAATGAAATTGAAGCTTGGTTTTCTTAAGAGGTTTATTATCTTTGATTTTTTGGTTTCAAATCTAAAGGATGGGAATTCAACATTGACTCATTGTGTCAAGTGTTGGATTCTTGTTGGTTAGACGGTTCTCTTCCCTAGATTTCACCTTGTTCTTTAGAATAGTCTCTTCATCTCCTCCCATCTCCTTTAATTTTAAAAATCTTCTCCCACCTTTTGAAAACTCTTCTTGTTTTTAAACTTAAATCACTTTCGTAATAAACTTGGACTTAGGTCCATGCTTTTTTCAAAAAAATATTTTCTTAATCAAACCTTAATCAATTTAATAATACTTTGACATTTTTCTGAGAAGACTAAAAGTAAATTAATCTCATTCAAACCATTTTTCCACTTTGGCTTTTTGATTTAAAATTTTCTCAAAATATTAGACTCCTGTCAATCCTTGTAGTGATGCGAACAACTATACTTCTATGATATATAGTGAAGTGAGATATTTTCCACTTGGATGTTAAGCGAAGCTTTGTTGATTTTAAAATCCAAGCTATATCCTCCACTTTGAGATTATGCAAATTCTCCTTTCTTATCAGTTGTTCCTATTTCCCAATATGGACAAATTTATGGATATCAATGCCATCAGGATCTTTATCAGTGGGAACCCATTCCCTACATTATTGGGTTATGCTTATTACTCTATTCATCTTTGGAATTCTTATCATGGAGGGATGATCATTTTACGTACGCCTTTGTTGTATCAGTGGTTTATTTCTCACTTACCTAGGTCTGATGCTTTCTGGGATGTCAGAAAGGAACCTCGTTGGGCTCCAAAGATGATGGCCCTCACTCATTCTGATATTGTTTAGTATCATTAAGTTTACCATGACATAGAGATTGTCGGCAGTTGTGGTAGTTTCCCCAATGTACCTCTTCTTGGTACAAAGGGAGGAATTAACTACAATCTTGTTCTTGCATGACGACAACTTATATATCCAATGAGGGATAAGCCAAATAGTATTTATTTGAGTGGTTTCTTCCTTAAAGAGGGAGAGGTTCATAAATAAGCTAAAGAGGAGATTGCGAAAGCTTGGCGTCATATTCACAGGAAGGCAGGAAGGACTTGGGACCTAGAGGGGTTGTTTCTTCGGAGCCTTATCTTCAGTGGGTACAAGCAAGAGCCATCCAGTTGAAGATACCGTATTCCCGTGAAGCACCTATGATTGATATGTTTGTGAAGACCACTCCTCCCCTTTTGGATGATGTGGGAGAGCTTCAGCTTTCCCTAGTAAGGATGCAGCAGGAAAAGGAAGCTTTGAAGATTAAATGTCAAACTTTAGAAGTGTCCTACCGAGCAGATTTAAAGGTGAAAGATGATCTGATTGAGATTCTCGAGAGTCATGCTATAGAGATGATGGATAATCAAGAGGATTTATTTTCCTCTAAGGCTCAATCAGGACCTAGTTGCTCACTTCTCGACTGTAGTGATTGGAAAGAGGTCGCCAATAGGTATGTAGAAGAGAATAAGCAGTTTAAGGCTCAAATTGCAGGACTCACAGGGTAGCATCAGCGTCTAGAGTGATCTTCACCAGCTTTGTTTTCTTAGGATATTATATTTTTTTATCTTATCTTGCACTTTGGATTATTAAAACTTGTACTAAAAAAGTTGAAATATGTTTTGAAGTTATTATAATGAGATTTTCAGTATTTCAAATATGTTAGTACTTTAATATTTGCAAATTGTCTATAATTCTTTGAGTTCCTTGAAATATTAATATAAAATAAATCATGTGCATTGCATATAATGCATCATATTATACATACTTCTTGCATTTCTGTTCATATACATGCGTCTTACTGAGCTTCTTTACTTCATATAGCAAGTTGTCTAATCAATACAATGCTCGGGCCAATTTCAAAAGGAAGATGGATAATCTTGAACAAGAGAATCGTGAGCTGCGCGAAGAAGTTTATGCTCTGAAGGCCGGTATGGATAAAATCACTGCTTTGATGGAATTGTTGGTGGCTGCTCAGAATCATCCACCACTTGCTCAGCCTCAACAGACAATAGTTACTTCTGAAGCTCCTATAGTTCCTGCTTCTGCTACTCCAGTCACTGTTGTTCAAAATCATATGCCTCCAGGTTATCCATGGGGAATGCCAGAGAACTTTATGCCAGAAGGTTATAATCAAGATGCTCAATTTTCTCCAATTGCTCAAGTTGCTGCTGCTCCTGCACCTTCTGTGGTTCATATTACTCCTGCTGCTGCTGGACATGGGATTCACTATGTTGAACCTCCCTCGGTAAATGTTGTACCATTTTCTAATGATGAAGTTTATCACCCTATTCCTCCACCAAGTGAAAGCTTGGGTTTCTATGACCAAACGGACGATTTTCAGGATCAGTTTGATAAAATATAGAAAGAGTTGAAGGCCCTCAGAGGAAAAGAACTGTTTGGGAAGAATATGAATGATCTGTGTTTGGTTCCAAATGTGAAAATACCTGCGAAATTCAAAGTACCAGAATTTGAGAAGTACATGGGAAATACTTGCCCTCGTTCTCACCTAGTGATGTATGTGAGGAGAATATCTACTCATACTGATGATCAACGCCTTGTTATTCACTTCTTTCAAGACAGTTTGACTGGTGCAACATTGAAATGGTACATGAGCCTGAATATTACCTACATTCATAATTTCAATGACTTGGGTGAAGCATTTATCAGATAATACAAATATAATGTGGACATGGCGCCTAACGGTGATCAACTCAGGGCCATGGTCCAGAAGGATAAGGAGTCATTTAAGGAATATGCACAGAGATGGCATGAAGTAGCTGCCCAGGTGATTCCTCCAATGGAAGAAAAAGAAATGATGAAGATTTTTTTGAATACTTTAGGTGCATTCTATTATGAAAGAATGGTGGCGAGTGCGCCAAGTGATTTTATCGAGATGGTGGGAATGAGCGTTCATTTGGATGAAGCTGTAAGAGAAGGTCTCTTGACAAAAAGTGAAAATTCTGGTAGTGTGAAGAAAACAACATACGGGTTTGATAAAAAAGAATGAAGGAAAGATAAATGCTTTTATTCAAGAGAGAAGGGTTAATCCTCCTAGAAGAAATCAGCAGCACCACCAGTAGGTTGCTTCAGTCACCCCAGTTGTCAATCTGGCTCCGACTACAATCGCTTATCAGGGGCCATCCCCTCAAGGAAATCAAGGGCAGAATCAAAGGAAGAGGATTTTGAATCTATTCCCATGAGTTATGTAGAGTTACTCCCAATATTGATTCAGAAAAAGTTGGTCCATACCAGGCCACCTCCTGCTATACCATCACCTTTGCCTTGGTATTACAAGGCAGATCAGACGTGCACTTTTCATCAGGGTGCACCAGGGTACAATGTGGAAAACGGTTCTCCCCTGAAATTGGTACAAAAAATGGTGAGATCTGGCCTTTTGTCCTTTAAAGATGTCAGCCCGAATGTAAAAGATAATCCTCTGCCAAAGCACGAAGGAGTAAGTGCTGTCAACATGGTTGCTGGTTGTCCAGGGGACTTCCAGAATTATGATATCAACTTGGTCAGAGGAGACTTGGTAAAGATGCATGCAGACCTTTGCGAGTTTAGTTATTATACACATAACCATACTGGTTGTGGTATCTGTTGTACTGACATACAAGGGTGCGATAAGATAAAGGCTGATTTGCAGGAGATGATGGATGAAGGTCTTATCCATATAATCAGGCCTAGGGCAGAATACGAGGAAGAAGTGAACATGGTCTTTGGATGTCCTGGAGAGTTTCGGATCATTCATGCGAACCATATGAATGATGATTTGGTGCAGTTGCACGATACTTTCTGCCACACGGATGGTGAGGTAGAACACTACTATGGATCTTGTCGTGTCTGCTACAGGGATTCTCGAGCTTGTTCCATTGTAAGAAGAGGTGTTGAATATTAGAACATATTAAATCATAATCATTTGATTCTGATTTGTCAAGCTGTTACAAAATAGTGGTGTAAATAGATTTATTATCTATTATTGTCATTTCCTTATTTAGGTAGAAGCAATTATAGGAAATTATTTCTCTGTTTATTAACAAACTAGTGCACTGTATTCTATATATACCTCAAAATGTAACAATTCTAAGATCAATGAAATATAAAACATATTTCTATATGGTATCAGAGCACAAGATCTGAACCATCACTAAGCCTTGAGCACCACCCATGGCAGATACTAGAGCAGAAAATTCAGCCAACAATTTAGCTAAAGGACATGCTCTTCTTGTCACTGGTCACAAATTGAATAGCCAGAATTACAATTAATGAGTGAACTCAGTCAAATTCTACCTTTAAGGAAAAGGGAAGGAAGGTTATATCACAGGAGACTCCAAGTGTCCAAAAAAGGGGGATTCCAACCTTGAAAAATGGCAACTAGAAAATAGTCTAGTAATGTCATGTCTTCTAAACACCATGACAAATGAAATTGGAGAAACTTTGTTGTACTATGACACTGCCAAAGAGATGTGGGATGCCGTAAAGGAAACCTACTCTAATGTCGACAATACATCTGTAATTTTTGAAATCAAGAGCATACTCCATGACTTGGGTCAAGATGACCGCTCAGTCACAAAGTATTTTAATACTCTCAATCGTCACTGGCAGCAACTGGAGGTATATGATGAAGTAGAATGGAGTTACACAAAGGATAAAAATAAGTACAAGAATTGGTTAAGAAAAATAGAGTCTACAAATTTCTCTTAGGTTTGAACACAGAGCTTGATGAAGTTCGTGGGAGAATCCTTGGAACCAAATGTCTTCCAAACATTCGAGAAGCATTCTCGGAAATACGAAGAGAGCAGAGCAGGAGAAAAGTGATGCTTGGAAAATCCAGTGCAACCTCATCTATAGAAGGATCTGCAATGGCAGCAAGTGGAGATCAACAATCTTTCCAAAAGAAAAATCGGCCTTGGTGTGACCACTGCAAGAAACCAGGTCATACCAAGGACACATGCTGGATCATTCATGGAAAACCATTGGGGCTAAAATGGACCAAAAACTGGGACAACAGAGGGAACGCAGCTGAGGTAAATTCTCACTCATCACCATTCAACAAGGAGAAAATGGAAGCCTTACAAAAAATGCTTCAACAAACAATTGGTACATCTACTGTGGCACAAAAAGGTAATTTTTTGCATGCTCTAAACACTAGTAGGGGAAAACAAAAATTATGGATTATTGACTCAGGAGCATATGATCACATGACTGGAGATTTGGTTGTCTTTGATATCTATTCTCAATGTCAAAATGATTTTACTGTTCGAATTGAAGATGGTACCCTTTCTAAGGTCATGGGTAAAGGTTCAGTCATTATTTCGCAAAATATTACTCTTAGTTCAGTTCCCTATGTGCCTAAACTTGATTGTTACTTGCTTCCCATCAGTAAACTTACAAAGGATTTGAAGTGTATCACTAAATTCTTTCCTAACCTGTGTGAATTTCATATTTTGGAGTCGGGGTGGACGATTGGCAATGCTAAAGAATGTGTTGGACTCTTTATCCTTCTGGCTGAAGCATCTAAACCAGAATCCGAGACAACCTCTTTGTTGTACCCTAATTTTTGCCCCTAAGATTCCTCTATCATCTCATACTATCACAATGCAACAAGATCACAGTAGGGTTGATTCTTCCTCTTTTTCTATCTCCTACCTTTATGTTTTCTCTTGAGGAATTTCCAAGCACCTTAGTTATGTATTTTGTATATGTATTGTTGACTAACTTCTAATCAAAATACAAAAAAATATTAGTCTTTGAATATTTGTGTTTTGTAGGTAATGAGTCAAAGCATCTGACAAATAAGGTTTTCCAATATTATTTTCCTAAAATCTCTATTTGTAAAGAAAATAATTTAAAATTTTTCATTTTTTTCATTGTACAATCGATTGCTCCTAGAGTGCAATCGATTGCACAAAGTGCATTTTACGCCATTTTTGAAAAAATACACTGATACAATCGATTGAGCCCAGAGTGCAATCGATTGCACAATGTGAAATTTTGAAAAAAAATCAGCAATTTCAAGCTTGTCATTTTTTTTGGCTCCAACTTTTCTTCATTTTTGAAAGATATATCATTAATTCAAAATTTGGCTCCAATTTTTCATTTTTTGAAAGATATATCATTAATTCAAATTTTGGCTCCAATTTTTCATTTTTTTGAAAGATATATCATTAATTCAAATTTTGGCTCCAAGAATTAATTACCAAACCACCACTAACCCCAAGCCTAAACTCTATAAATAGAGCCTTCATTTCATGCAAATCTCAAGCTTTGATAGCCAAACTCATTTTGCTAAAAAATCTCTCAATTCTCTCCATCTACCAAATTCATTCAAAGATCCATTTTCAAAACAAAAAAAAGGTTAGTAAGCTTTGCATTTAAGCTTACTAATCTTTGAGCTAAACCTTCATCCAGACACTTTTTCTTCATCAATTCTTTACATCCAAGCTTGGGAAATTGATTTATGGGGCTGAATTGAAGCAAATTCTTGAAGTGGTTTTGATAATTCTCTAGATCTACCTTTGGTAAGTTGGATTTTTCATCTTTCACAATGTGATCTCTTGTTGATCTTTGGGTTTGATTCATGGAGCATTGTTTTGTGATTCTATTGGTGCTATTTTCTCATAATTTGATAGAATTTTAGTGCTCAATTGAATCCATGATCATAAGGTGTTTGATGGAAAGTTCGAACAAGAATTTGGCCTTTTGAAATGCTAGTTTTCTGATTTTAACAAGGTGCAATCAATTGTCACAAAAGAATTTTTTGTTTTTTTTTTGAAAAAAATGCACTGATGCAATCGATTATTGTCTGAGCGCAATCGATTGTAACAGTGGCAAAATGCTTTTTCTGCCTTGTTTTGAGGCTGTTTTGATCCACATATATTTTTCTACTCACTCCTTTTGATTGTTGATTTGGATTGCAATTTTAAATGTCCAATTTCTCTTTAAATTCAACGGACTTTGGGTGTAGATGAAGTTGGATAAATGTGCATTGATTAAAACCTACCAAAGAGTGAATTGTTTTATTCATTTTTGGTGCTTTGGATTAATGATATTATTAGTACTTTAATCCATCTAGATGAGTGATTGAATTTAAAGATGAAAGAAATTTGAGGTAGTGATCCAAATTAGCTTATCATTCCCCTCCCTCTTCATCTTATCCCTTTCTTTTTATTTGTGCTACATGTTATGGGATGATGATCTCTATATCATTTATCCAAACATGAAGTACATAGATTGCTACTGACCGGCCTCCAAATAGGTGCGACTTTTACATAAGTCCACTTACGATTGCTTAACATAACGCTAAATTTTGTCCCGATTTGAAAAAATGATCATTCGTGGCCCAAACCTATGTTTGCAAGCCCAAGTATGTTAATTTTAACCATTTGATACAATAACCTTGAGATTCATTGTTAGGAGGCTTTGGTTCTACCAATCCTCTAATGGATCTTCATCAATTTTGGTCAATGCGGATCACTTAAACACCATTGATCATTAAATGTTGCCTTGAGGATTCTTAAATGGATGATATACTTGACAAAAATAAAATGCAACTTGTTATTGAGAGGCTTCGGTTCTACCAATCCTCTAATGAGTTACAAATGCAAGTTTCAAGATGGTCATACAACTAACCATTAACTTCTAACAATTGACTTTATTTTATGCTTTTATTTTATGCTCTTCACTTTATGTCCCATTTACTTTATTCTATCTTGACTCATAATGTCAAGTATTGGCTTCTTGTTGGTTAGATGGTTCTTCTCCTTATCTTTTACCTTATGCTTTAGGGTAGTCTCTTCATCTCCTCCCATCTTCTTTAATTTCAAAAATCTTCTCCCTCCTTTTGAAAATTCTTCTTGTTTCTAAACTTGAATCACTTTCATAATAAACTTGGACTTAGGTCCATGCGTTTTCAAAACATTTTCATAAATAAACTTCAATCAACTTAACAATACCTTGACATTTTTGTGAGAATACTAAAAGTCAATCAATCTCATTCAAACCATTTTGCCATTTTAGCTCTTATCTTTAAAATTTTCTCAAAGGATTAGACTCTTGTCAATCCTTGTAGTGATGCAAACAACTATATTTCTATAATATATAGTGAAGAGAGATATTTTACACTTGGGTGTTGAGTGAGGCATTGTTTATTTTAAAATACAATTCATATCCTCCAATTTGAGATGATGTAAATTCTCCTTTCTCATGATTGTGGGTAGTAAGTATGTTTTCCACACAGACAATGACGATGATGTCTTATATCAGAAAATTAACCAACACACTTGTGTTTTAAATTTTTTTTAAAGGTGAACTATATGTACCCTGATCCCCTATTGCATGAAAGGTGGTACATAGCCACTAAAGGTTCGCAACCGCAGCGGGTGCAAAAATCATTAAAAAAAATATTTCTTTTCTCACCTCCACCATCTATTTTTATACAACATTTTATAGCCAAAATATACAGATTTTACAAAGAGGTTCATGCGGAGTACCATAGATATTTAGGATGCTAATACCTTCCATTTACATAACCAACCCCCTTACCTTGAAGCTTTCCCCCTATTTTGGGTTATTCGCTCTTTTCCCATTCCTTTGGAAACAATAAAGCAAGGTGGAGATTTTTATTTTGATCTGAACAAGTCTAGCCAATCCAATGGCTTAGTCTTAAACATTTCTACCGCTACACTTTTGGACTGTAGTTTCTGCATGTAGTGAAAATTCTATAATGCTGTGGCACTATAGACTAGGCCACCCAAATTTTATGTACTTGGAAAAAATGCTTCCTAAACTATTCAATAAAAATCATAAGTTATTTCAATGTGAAATTTTTCAATTGTCCAAACATACACGCAGCCCCCACCCACCTCAACCCAATAAACCTTCCAAACCTTTTTATGTTATTAATAGTGATGTATGGGGACCATCACGGGTCCGAAATGTAACTGGAGCAAGATGGTTTGTCACCTTTATTAACGACCACACACGGATCACTTGGGTCTACCTTATGAAAGATAAATCGGAAGTTGGTAGGATATTTGAATGTTTCCATACCATGGTGGAAACACAATTTCAAATAAAAGAGTGCTTAGGAGTGATAATGGTCGTGAGTACTATAATTCTACACTAAGGTCATACTTTACGCAACATGGAATAATACACCAAACCTCATGCGTGGATACACATCAGTAGAATGGGGTTGCCGGGAGAAATAATAGACACCTCCTAGAAGTAACTTGATCTCTCGTGCTAGCTACAAATGTACCTAACCAGTTTTAGGCAACCTGTCTAATAAACAGAATGCCTTCCCGAATCCTTAACTTGCATACACCTTACTCCACTCTTCAAACCTTATACCCAACCAATTTTATTCTTATATCTATTCCTTTGAAAATATTTGGATGCACAACCTTTATCTATAATCTTGATCCCTAACACAGTAAACTTGACTCGAACTCTATTAAATGCATATTCCTCGGCTACTCTCCTCACCAAAAGGGACACAAATGTTATTCACCTCAAAACAAAAAATTCTACCACACCATGGATGTAACCTTTTTTGAGAATCAACCATATTACCCCAAAGTTGGAATTCAGGGGGAGAACACCTTTCCAATTGAAGTGGTAGAATCCCATCTTTTGGAACTTGAGCTAACCGAACCCAAACTCACTGTAGAGGCATCAAAACCTACTCCTGAACCAAATAAAAATGCAACAGAAACTGCACCAGGAAACAACGTGAAAGTGTACAACAGGAAGAGCAAGAAGGGAATAGAGTCCTGCACAGCTCCAAGGCAGAACCAAGAAACCTCGAAGACTCTAGAAAATGGCGTTCCCTCAGGTAATACTGCTCCTAACATTGTGAATGTTGATGATATTGATATTCCTATTGTGTTGAGAAAAAAATGTAAGATCATGTACCAAACATCCCATTGAAAGATTTGTATCTTATGGAAAATTGTCCCAAAGTTACAAGACCTTTGTAACAGCTCTTGAAAATACACATATTCCAAGCAACATCCATGAGGTGCTCCAAAATTCTAAATGGGCAGCAGCCGTAACGAAAGAGGTTAAAGTCGTAATTAAGAATGGCACTTGGGAGATCATAAGCCTACCTGCAGGGAAGAAGCCGGTAGGATGCAAATGGATATTCTCCATGAAGTATAATGTAGATGGGAGTGTAAATCGGTACAAAGCTTGACTTATAGAAAAGGGATTTACTCAATCATATGGAGTACATTATGAAGAGACCTTTGCACCGGTGGCAAAACTAAACTCCGTTAGAGTTATTCTCTCTTTTGCTGCAAGTTTAGATTGGCCACTCCATCAACTAGACATCAAGAATGAATTTTTAAATGGTGACCTAGAAGAGGAAGTTTATATACATATTCCTCCTGGACTTGAATCATCCAGCACCTCAAATATGGTGTGTAGGCTCCAAAAATCCCTTTATGGCCTCAAGTAGTCTCCAAGGGCGTGGTTTGATAGATTGACTCGAGTTGTCAAGAAAGATGGGTTCAACCAATGCCAATCAGATCACACTATGTTTGTTAAACACTCCATGGAAGGAAAGGTAGCTTTGTTTACTATTTATGTGGATGATATCGTTATTATAGGAAATGATTATGATCAAATTGATCATTTAAAGGAACTCTTGGCAAAGGAATTTGAAGTTAAGGACTTGGGAAAACTTAATTATTTTTTAGTGATGGAAGTTTATCGAACAAAGGATGGTATATATGTATCACAAAGGAAATACACCTTTGACTTACTTCAAGAAACTGGAATGCTTGGGTTCAAGACAACTAATACACCAATAGAACAAATAAATGGAAGAGAAGATGAAAGTCTACCAGCCCACAAAGATAAATATCAAAGTCTAGTTGGGAAATTAATCTACATATCTCACACTAGGCCCAACATTGGGTTAGCTGTAAGCTTGGCTAGTCACTACATGTCAAATCCAACCGAGTCTAACATGAAAATGGATAATAGAATCCTCCAATACCTCAAAGGCACACCAGGCTGAGGCCTCCACTTTAAGAGGAATTCAAACAGGGACATTGAAGTTTATACAAATTCAGATTGGGCAGGATGCTCCACAGGCAAAAAATTGACTACAGCTTTTTGTTCATTTGTGTGGGGGGACCTAGTAACTTGGCGAAGCAAGAAACAATCTATAAAGACCAGGAGTAGTACAGAAGCATAATTTAGAGCTATGGCTCTAGGTATTTATGAAGGAATGTGGCTTAAGAGCATGCTAGACGAAATCAAAATTCAAGTGAATCATACTGTGAGGTTACTATGTGATAACAACGCTGCTATAAGCATTGCAAAGAACCCAGTCCAACATGATAGAACAAAACATGTGGAAATTGACCGACACTTCATTAAAGAAAAAATTAATCATAAGATTATAAGTATTGATCATATCCCATCATGCAAGCAAACTGCAAATATCTTAACCAAGGCTCTTCCAAAGAATACTTATGTAAATATCAAATCCAATCTGGGTATGATACACATCTACCACCCAGATTGAGGGGGAGTGTTGAAGATTAGCACATATCAAATCATAATCATTTGATTCTGATTTGTCAAGCTGTTACAAAATAGTGGTGTAAATATATCTATTATTGTCATTTCCTTATTTAGGTAGAAGCAATTATAGGAAATTATTTCTTTGTTTATTAACAACTAGTGCAGTGTATTCTATATATACCTCAAAATGTAACAGTTCTAAGATCAATGAAATATACAACATATTTCTGTAAGAGGTATTCAGTTGTTATTGGATAATGGTACCATCAAGATTTCAGGCTAAAGACATGATCACAATATGATCAATGCAATTGAAGATTGCTTGGTTAAGACTAAGTCGGATGATGAATATGCTTCTGCAGATGAACTCTTTTCCTCAAACGAAGATATGTTCTTCGGTGATGATTTTACAATGACCAAATTTTATGAAGAAGGGGTGAACATAATTGTCCCTTGTTTCAATGAGTCCTCCCCTGTCAAGATTGAATGTTGTAGTAAGCCAGGTGTTGCTCCAGTAGTGATTTTCTTGCGGGACCTGTTCCTTACAAATTAGACAAAGTCGTACCGTACAAATACAATGCTACAATTTTAGAGGATGGTGTGGAAATTCTCATCCAACCTTTGTCTAATGTCGAGTATATTGCTGAGGCCAGTAAAGTGACCCGTTGTGGTAGTGTGTTCGCGCCTGTTATTCGAGGAGATGATAATGCTGGTAAGAAAGTTATGGAAAGTGTTGAAAATAAGAAAGTAGTAGGGGAGTCCAGTGCTTCTACTCAGAAGAAAGAGGTGGATGATATATTGAAGATTATCAAGATGAGCGACTACAGAATTGTAGATCATTTGTTGAAGACACCTTCAAAGATATCAATTCTGGCCTTGATGATGAATTCTTCTGCCCATAGAGAATCTTTAATGAGGGTTTTGGATCAGGCCTTCATGGAAAGTGATATGTCGTTAGACCAATTCAACAATGTGGTATGTAATATTGCATCTTGTAATAACCTAAGCTTCTATGATGACGAATTTCCTGATGAAGGAAGGAATCACAATTTGGATCTCCATATATCCACGAACTGTAAGAACGATTCATTGTCAAATATGCTGATTGATAATGGGTCCACCTTAAATGTCATACCGAGGTGAACGCTTATGAAGTTGAAGTATCAAGGAGCTCCCATGCGCCCAAGCGGTATAATTGTAAAATATTTCGATGGATCAAGGAAGTCTGTTATTGGGGAAGTGGATCTGCCTATTCACGTAGGCCCACACTTGTTTCAGATTACATTCCAAGTCATGGATATTGTGCCCGCATACATTTGTTTACTAGGACGGCCATGGATAAATGAGGCTGGGGTTATCACTTCAACTATACACCAAAAGTTGAAGTTCATGCATGAAGTAAAAATGGTTATCATAAATGGAGAGCAAGCATTGTTAATCTCTCATTTATCTTCTTTCAGTGTTGTAGAAGTAGATGAAGCTGTTGTTGGAACTCAATTCCAAGCTTTTTCCATTGATAACGTAAGGGAGAATGAGAATTCTATGGCTTCATTCAAAGATGCTCAATAGGTTGTGCGTAATGGCCCTAGTAAAGTATGGGGGCAGATTGTTGACCCAACAGTTAACAAGAACAAGGATGGTTTAGGATTTTCTGTGAAGAATGGTAAAGGTGGGAATTTGAAGTTGAAGACTGCTCTGGGCAAGTATCAGGATATTTCCACCTCAGAGGTTTCCTTCATCCAACTATTTCCAGAATCAATGCTATTGTGGAGGATGAAGAAGAGCAGAAGATGCCAAATTATGTGACGCCTGGAGTCAGAGTCTAGAACTGGGTTACTATTGATTTTCCCTCTTGCATCCATGTCTCAAAGTAATTTGTTTTTATTAATCTTTGCAAAAATATTTCACTCTGCCCAAGGTGAAAGTTAATATTGTACGGGCTTATATGTTTGCTTTGCTCATTAAAATCATAATAACAATTGTCTTTGATTCTTAAATTGTGTTTTTATTTTCTGCTTTTTCTTGGAAAAATGGTAATCATAAAAAACCCTTTTGAATAAATAAAAATTGTAAATAAATATGCATAATCACTTAATATATGTGTCATTTTCTAAAAGCAATCATAAATCATATGTGCAGATTAATTAAAAAACATGTTGAATACAATGACCCTGCACTCTCTCCAAAATTTGAATACCCTGTGTATGGAGCCGAAGAAGAAGAATATGATGAGATTCTAGAAGAGGTTTCACGGTTGCTCGAGCACGAGGAAAGTATCATTCAGCCATATAAAGAGCCGTTGGAGACAATCAATTTGGGTTCAGAGGAAGATCCGAAGGAGGTCAAGATTGGAGTATTGTTGCATCCCGACGTGAAGAGCAGGTTGACTAAATTGTTGAAAGAGTATGTTGACATCTTTTCTTGGTCTTACCAAGACATGCCTGGTCTAGATTATGATATTGTGGAGCATCATTTGTTGCTAAAGCCAGAGTGCCCTCCAGACAAGTAGAAATTGCGAAGAACGCACCCTTAT
The DNA here is from genome assembly GCA_948472305.1 of Vicia faba. NCBI lineage: Eukaryota > Viridiplantae > Streptophyta > Magnoliopsida > Fabales > Fabaceae > Vicia > Vicia faba. Next base: position 235,557,800 of record OX451735.1, read on the forward strand.
ATGGCAGTGAAAATTAAAGAAGAAGTGTTAAAGAAGATTAATGCAGGTTTTCTTGTGACATCAGTGTAGCCTCAATGGATTTCCAATTTTTCCTTGTACCAAAGAAAGACGAAAAAGTTCGCATGTGCATTGATTATAGAGATTTAAATAAAGCTAGTCTAAAAGATGATTTTCCATTGCCACATATTGATATGTTAGTTGATAGTACACCAAAGTTCAAAGTATTCTCGTTCATGGACGGATTTTCCGGATATAATCAAATCAGAATGGCTCCTGAGGACGAGGAAAAAAACAAAGTTTATCACACCCTGGGGAACATTCTGTTATAGAGTGATTCCCTTCGAGTTGAAGAACGCTGGTGCAAGGTACCAGAGGGCTATGACAACCTTATTCTATGATCTAATGCACAAGGAAATTGAGGTATATGTTGATGATATGATTTCCAAATCACAGACCGAAGAAGGGAACGTAGAAGATTTGTTGAAATTGTTTCAACATTTGAGGAAATATTGTCTCTACTTGAATCCAAATAAATACACCTTCGGTGTCCGATCAGAGAATTTGTTAGGTTTCATTGTCAACCAAAATGGATATGAAGTTGGCCCTAATAAAGTCAAAGAAATTCAAGAAATGCCTGCGCTAAGGACTTAAAAGCAAGTTAGATGTTTTCTTGGGCGTTTGAATTACATTTCCAGATTCATTTCCCACATGACTGCAACGTGTGAACTGATATTTAAGTTGTTAAAGAAAGATCAAGGTTCTGTGTGAACAGATGATTGCCAAAGGGAATTTGAAAGTATTAAAGAATATCTGCTTGAACCTTCTATCTTGCTCCCACCTGTTGAAGGAAGACCATTGATCATGTATCTGACATTGTTAGATAATTCTTTGGGCTGTATTTTGGGACAACAAGATGAAACAAGAACGAAGGAATATGCCATTTATTATATTAGCAAGAAGTTTACTGATTGTGAGTCGCAGTATTCTATGCTTGAAAAGACTTGTTATGCTCTGGCCTGGGCGGTAAAGCGGTTGCGACAATATATGTTGAAGCATACTACTTGGTTGATTTCCAAAATGGATCCAATTAAGTATATTTTTGAAAAGCATGCTCTTACTGGGATAATTTCCCATTGGCATATGTTGTTGTCTGATTATCTTGCTCACCAACCAGTAGATGATCATCAATCTATCAAGTATGATTTCCGTGATGAGAATGTGATGTTCTTGAAAGCAAAAGATTATGATGAACCTTTGCCTGGGGAAGGTCCGGATCCTAAATCCCGGTGGGGCATTATATTTGATGGAGTTGTGAATGCTTATGGGAAAGGAATTGGTGTTGTGATTATCACACCTCATGGATCACACATTCCTTTTACTGCAAGGCTGACATTTGATTGTACTAATAATATGGCAGAGTGTGAGGCTTGTATCATGGGTATTGAGGAGGGCATTGATCTCAGAATCAAAGTGCTAGATGTGTATGGCGATTCAACTTTGGTAGTAAGTAAGATTAAAGGAGAATGGGATACTCGTCACCCTGGTTTAATCCCTTACAAATACTATGCTAGAAGATTATTACCCTTCTTTAATAAAGTTGAATTCCATCATATTCCCAGAGATGAAAATCAAATGGCGGATGCTTTGGCAACTCTGGATTTTATGTATCAAGTGAATACTTGGAACGATGTGCCTCGTATCACGGTGCAACTTTTGGATATACCGGCTCATGTGTTTGCAGTAGAGGGAGTGTTAGATGAAAAACCTTGGTATTATGATACCAAGAATTTTCTCCATACTCAGGAATACTCGACTGGTGAGTCAAATAAAGATAGAAAGACATTGAGAAGGTTGGCAAGCCGCTTTTTCCTCAATGAAGATGTGTTATACAAATGAAATTATGATATGGTCTTGCTCAGATGCGTGGATAGACACGAAGCAGATATGTTTATGCATGAAATCCATGAAGGTTCCTTTCGTACCCATACCAATGGACATTCGATGGTAAAGAAGATGCTTATGGCAGGTTACTATTGGATGATAATGGAATCTAACTGTTACAAATTTGCAAAGAAGTACCATAAATGCCAGATTTATGTTGACAAAATTCATGTGCCGGCGCTTCTCAATGTTATTTCTTCCCCATGGCCTTTCTCTATGTGGGGTATTGATATGATTGGAATGATTGAACCAAAGGCGTCGAATGGACATCGTTTCATTTTAGTGGCAATTGAATACTTCACCAAATGGGTGGAAGAAGCTTCATATGCTAATGTTACCAAGCAGGTGGTAGTGTGTTTTGTAATGCCCATAATTTAATAATTATTTAATTAAATTATTTTTGGAATATTTGTGAAGTTGTGTTATGATGACAGTTGATGTGTTATTTTTATTGGATTTATTTATTGTATTAAGTTGTGGAATAATATTAAAATAATAATATTATTTGATGTGGACTTCTTTTAAAGAATAAAAATAGTAGAAGGGGAGTGTAGGAGTTTTAAGCCCATTAAGGCATAAAGAGAATTATAGGGTTATTATATTAGTTTTTAGAAATAACAAGGAAAAAGAAGAAGCAGTAAGAAGAGAAGGAAATAAGGGTTGGAAGAAGAGAAAGAGAACGTGAAAGTTGCAGAAAAGAAGGAAAAGAGGCCGAACGGAATTCAATCGAAAAAGTTGTAGAGCAACTTTAATCCAAGGTAAGAGTGGGGTTTTGACTCTATAATATGGTTTATGATGATTAGTATGTAGGATTAGATGTGAAAAGTTGTCTTGTTTATGATTTGTATGTATATATTGTTGTAGGATGAAAATAAATGATTTAAGGATGAATAATAATGCCCTAACACTATATAATTGATGTAGAAACATAGGATTATTATAATTGATGATTACCTATGATTAGAGGATGTTTTTAGGGCCTAAGGCAGGGAAACCGTAGTAAAAATGCAGTGAAATCGAAGAAAATATTCATGATAAAACAGTATGCGTTGACCTTAAAGGACATGCGTCGATACATGCGGGTTTCCGGACTCAGGATGAGTCGATACGAAGAAGCCACGCGTTGATACATACAGGTTTTTTTACTCAGGATGAGTCGATACGGAGGAGCATGCATCGATACATGCAGTGTTGCAGACTCAGTATGAGCCGATACAAAGGGATCACGCGTCGAATCATGCAGCATGTTAGCCCAGTACACGTCGACTCAAAATGTTATGTGTCGACTCATGTAGTCTGATTTTTGGCAGATCTGTTTCCGAAGGCTGTAACTTGAGTTTTCAGACTCCGTTTGAGGTGTCGTTTGAAGCGTTGGATAGCTAACGCGATGAAATTTAGTCTTAACGATTAAAATGTAGGATAATAAGAATAATCTTATTAACCCAAATTAGGATTAGAGTTAGCTTCCCGCGTTAACTGTTATGATGATTTTGTGAAGTATGATGAGGATAAGACGATTATAGACTATTGTTTGGTTCATAATAGTAAGATTAATGATGATAACGATGTAGTATTACAGAATGGTAATAGGTAGAGGTTTGTTAATGTAGATATAAGCCTTAGATGATTAATTAATTATAGGCATTATCATGTTGTAGGCCTATGGCCAACGTTGAAGGATTGTCGATCTTCCGTTTTATTATTGTTATGGATGAGTTGCTGTGAATTTTGTTGATAAAAGATGTTGATGAATTATGTTGATAAGTTATGTTGATGAATTATGTTGGTAAATTATGTTGATAAATGATGTTGATAAATGATGTTGATGAATGATGTTGATGAATAATGTTGAGATGCCTCTAATAATTGGCAGCTATTAAGATGTAGGCTTCTGGCCAACGATGATGTTGTGTTGAGATGTTGTTAATTATGGTTGTTGTTATTACATTCATGATTGTGTCGCATACATTGCATTTCAAGATGGAGATGATGCTCGTTAAGATGGCATGTATTGGCGAATATTGAGATGAAGGCTAATGCCTTGTTAACGCCTCTATTTATTGGCAATTATTTTGAGATGGGAGTTCTGCTCCAATGGTACCACATGCATTTGCATAATATTGAGTCGGATTATATAATTGCATAAAGAAGTTGTGTATTGATGCGGTAAATGTGTATATTTTTGGTATTCTGTTGCGATTATTGTTGTTTATGCGATGAGAAGTGGTGATGTTGTGTGATCTAATTTAATATATTATTTATCATATTTTTTATTATATTGTTAGATATCTCACCCCTTATGTTTGAATGTTACCCTTACGTTGGTAACGTGTAGGTAATCTAGAGTGAAGGAAGTATATCTTCGGTAGTTCAAGTCAGTATTATTGCTCTGATACGTAACACTCGGGGGGATGAACGCTTGTTTCTTTTAGTTATTGATTATTTCATTTTTTGAACTTTAATTTGTTTGTTGCTAAGTGTGCATTATTTTGAAGTTGTTGTAATTGTTGAACAAAGATGTTATTGTGATTCGGCTGCGTAGATGTTCAAGTTGTTGAATTAAGAGATTAAATTATTATGCTGATAGTTCATTCAAAGTTTTAAAGTGTTATGTATCCATGTTGAATGCAATGTGTTTTTTAAGTTGAATTTGTGGCATCTTGATTTCAGTTGCATGAATTTTATGACTCTGATTTGCATATATAATTTCCGGGTAGAATTGCGGTGTTACAAAGTTGGTATCAGAGCAAAAGGTTGGTCCGTTCGACCTTGTTGTCAAGTCGTAGTTGTCTAATAATCGAGTATTGTTAATTTGAGGTATAACTGTTGTTTATGTTGTAGTGATAAGTTGAGATGGGTGGAAGGAATGATGTTGTACTTGCTGCTGCTTTAGAAGCAATGGCGCATGCGATGGAGAATCAGCCGAATGCTGGAGAGAATGTTGGATCTCATAGTTTGGAGACTTTCCAGAGAGAGAATCCTCCTACCTTCAAGGGAAAGTACGATCCTGACAGAGCATTGGATTGGTTGAAAGAAATTGAGAGAATCTTATGTGTGATAGACTGCACTCCAGTGCAGAAGGTTCGATATGGTACTCATATGCTAGCAGTTGAGGCTAATGACTGGTGGCTAGAGACTTGTCAGAGATTGGAAGCTGCAGGTGAAAATGTCACTTGGGTTGTGTTCCATAGGGAATTTCTGAGGAAGTACTTTCCTGAAGATGTTTGTGGTAAGAAGGAAATTGAATTCCTTGAGCTTAAGAAACATAATATGTCGGTTGTTGAGTATGTTGCAAAGTTTTCTGAGTTGGCTATGTTCTATCTGCACTACATGAGGCAGATGATGAGTTTTCTAAGTGTATCAAGTTCGAGAATGGGTTGCGCCCGAAGATCAAGAAGGAAGTTGGATACTAGAAGATCTGTGTCTTTGCTGATTTGATTGATAGTTGTAGGATTTATGAGGAGGATAATAATGCTCATTACAAGATTATCAGTGAGAAGAGGTGTAAGTACCAACAGAATCATGGTAAGCCTTATGATACCCCAGCTGGTAAAGGTAAACAGAAAGCTGCTCGGGGTCAGAGGACTAGTGGGGGAGATGCTCCTGCTGGTGTGGTTTGTTTTAAATGTGGGAAACTTGGGCATAAGAGTAATGTGTGTACTGCTGAAGTAAAGAGGTGTTTCCGTTGTGGTAAGAATGGACATGTTGCATCTGAGTGCAAGCATAAAGATGTGATTTGTTTCAATTGTAGTGAAGAAGGTAACATTGGTAGTCAGTGTTAGAAACCAAAGATGGTGCAGACAAGTGGTAAAGTGTTCGCTTTGGTTGAGGATCAGACAGCTACCGAGGACAGACTCATCAGAGGTACATGTTTCATTAATAGTACTCCTTTAATTACTATTATTGATATCGGTGCTACTCATTTCTTTATTGCTGTTGATTGTGTTGAAAGATTGGGTCTTATGTTTTCTTCTATTAATGGAGAAATGGTCGTTAATACTCCAGCCAAGGGGTCAGTGACTACTACTTTTGTTTGTTTAAAGTGTCCCTTATCGATCTTCGATAGAGACTTTGCTGTTGATTTGGTTTTTTTACCATTAAGAGGGTTGGATGTGATTTTGGGTATGAACTGGTTAGAGCATAACTATGTTCATATTAAATGTTATGACAAGTCTGTGAGGTTTTCTATTCCTGAAGAAGAGGAAGATAGTCTGTTGTCTGCTAGACAGTTGAGGAAGTTGATGCAAGAAGAAGCACAAATGTTCTTGTTAATGGCGTCACTATCTGTAGAGACTCAAGCTATAATTAAGGAATTGCATGTGTGTGTGAATTTCCTAAAGTTTTCCCTGATGAAATTCCTGATGTACTGCCGGAGAGGGAAGTTGAATTTGCAATTGATCTTGTACCTGATACCAGACCTGTGTCTATGGCACCATACAAGATTCCAGCAACCGAATTGTCATAGTTAAAGAAGCAATTGGAAGAGTTACTTGAAAAGAAGTTTGTAAGACCAAGTGTATCGCCGTGGGGAGCTCCAGTGTTGTTAGTAAAGAAGAAAGATGGAAGTATGAGGCTTTGTGTTTATTATAGACAGCTGAATAAATTGACAATTAAGAACAAGTATCCACTTCCAAGAATAGATGACTTAATGGATCAATTGGTGGATGCTCATGTGTTTAGTAAGATTGATTTGAGGTTGGGTTACCATCAGATTAAAGTGAAGGATGAAAATATCCAGAAAACGACTTTTAGAATGCATTATGGATATTATGAGTATTCGGTGATGCCTTTCGGCTTTACTAATGCGCCGGGAGGATTCATGGAATATATGAATCGTATCTTCTATACTTATTTGGATCGGTTTGTAGTGGTGCTCATTAATGATATTTTGATTTACTCTAAGTCATAAGAAGAGCATACAGAACACTTAAGAGTAGTATTGCAAGTTTTAATAGAGAAGAAGTTGTATGCAAAGCTGTCCAAGTGTAAGTTCTGGTTAAATGAGGTTAAATTTTTTGGAGATGTGATCTTAGTTAGTGGCATTGTTGTAGATCCATCGAAGGTTGATGTGGTGTTGCAATGGGAAACTCTGAAGTCAGCTATTGAGATTAGAAGCTTTTTGGGATTAGCTGGTTATTATAGAAGGTTTATCGAAGGTTTTTCTAAGTTGGCACTTCCGTTGACTAAGTTGACTTGTAAAGGTAGAACTTTTGTGTGAGATGTTCAGTGTGAAGAAAGTTTTACAGAATTGAAGAAGAGATTGATGTCGACTCCGATTTTGACGTTACCTAATCCAGGAGAGCCTTTTGTGGTATATTGTGATGCTTCTAAGATGGGTTTAGGAGGTGTGCTTATTAAGATTGATAAGGTAGTTGCTTATGCGTCAAGGAAGTTGAGGACTCATGAGAAGAACTATCCTACGTGTGATTTAGAGCTTGCTGCAGTTGTTTTTGTGTTGAAAATTTGGAGGCATTATCTTTATGGTTCTAGATTTGAAGTGTTTAGTGACCATAATAGCTTAAAGTATTTATTCGATCAGAAGGAGATGAATATGAGGCAACGGAGATAGTTGGAATTGTTAAAGGATTATGATTTCAGTTTGAATTATCATCCAGGAAAAGCGAATGTAGTAGCTGATGCGTTGAGTTGAAAGACTTTACATATGTCGGCAATGATGGTTAAAGAGTTGGAATTAATTGAATAGTTCAAAGATATGAGCTTAGTTTGCAAGGTGACACCGCGGAGTGTTATATTGGGTATGCTGAAGATTAATAATGAATTTCTAGACAATATCAGAGAAGCTCAGAAGCTGGATGTGAAACTGGTAGATTTGATGATTGGGATCGATCAGCCCGAGAATAATGATTTTAAACTAGACGCACAAGGTGTGTTGAGATTTAGTAACCGGATTTGTATTCCTGATGATGCTGAGATGAAGAAAGTTATACTTGAGGAGAGTCATAGAAGTAAGTTGAGTATTCATCCAGGAGCTACAAAGATGTATCAAGATTTGAAAGGTTTGTTTTGGTGGCTTGGAATGAAGAGTGATGTGGCTCGGTTTGTGTATGCATGTTTGACTTGTCAGAAGTCTAAAGTTAAACATCAGAAGCCTGCAGGGTTGATGCAACCGTTAGAAGTTCCAGAATGGAAATGGGATAGCATTTCGATGGACTTTGTGACGGGGTTACCTAATACTTTAATAGGAAATGATTCAATTTGGGTGACTGTTGATAGGCTTACAAAGTTGAATCATTTTATTCCTATTAACATCAGTTTTCCAGTGTCAAAGTTGGCTGAGATTTACACTAGTGTGATTGTGAAGCTGCATGGTGTTCCTTTGTGCATTGTGTCAGATAGAGATCCAGGATTTACTTCTGATTTTTGGAAGAGTTTGCAAGAAGCGTTGGGTTATAAGTTGAGGTTGAGTTCGGCGTATCCTCCTCAGACAAATGGTCAGACTGAACGGACTATTCGATCGTTGGAAGACTTGCTGAGGGCATGTGTTTTTGAGCAGGGAGGTTCATGGGATACTTACCTTCCATTGATAGAGTTCACTTATAATAACAGTTACCATTCTAGTATTAGGATGGCACCTTTTGGAGCGTTGTATGGTCGAATATGTAGAACTCCTTTATGTTGGCATGAATTTGGTGAAAGTGTAGTACTTGGACCTGAACTTGTTCGTGAGACTACTGAGAAGGTGAAGTTGATTCGATAAAATATAAAAGCTTCCCAAAGTAGACAGAAGAGTTATCATGACAAGCGAAGGAAAGATTTAGAATTTCAAGCGGGTGACCATGTGTTTTTGAGAGTTACACCGGTGACTGGTGTTAGGCGAGCATTGAAGTCTAAGAAGCTCACTTCTCGTTTTATTGGACCATATCATATTTTGGAGAGAGTTGGGAATCTGGCTTATAGAGTGGCCTTACCGCCTAATCTTTCGAATTTGCATGATGTGTTTCATGTGTCACAACCCCGAAAGTATATTTCAGATCCATCTCATGTGATTCATATGGATGATATGCAAGTACGGGATAACCTTACAGTGGAGATGATGCCTGTACAGATCGCGGATCGTGAAATAAAGACTCTGAGGGGAAAAGATATTGCCTTGGTTAAAGTGGTTTGGCTAGGAGCTGTCGGAGAAAGCATGACTTGGGAGTTGGAGAGCAAGATGTGGGACTCCTATCCTGAGTTGTTTGATTAAGGTGGATTTTTTAGGAAGGAAATATTCTAAGTGGGGAAGAGTTGTAACGCCCGTAATTTAATTAATTATTTAATTAAATTATTTTTGGAATATTTGTGAAGTTGTGTTATGATGATAGTTGATGTGTTATCTTTATTGGATTTATTTATTCTATTAAGTTGTGGAATAATATTAGAATAATAATATTATTTGATGTGGGCTTATTTTAAAGAACAGAAGCAGTAGAAAGGGGGTGTAAGAGTTTTAAGCCCATTAAGGCATAAAGAGAATTATAGGGTTATTATATTAGTTTTTATAAATAATAAGGAAAAAGAAGAAGTAGTAAGAAGATAAGGAAATAAGGGTTGGAAGAAGAGAAAGAGAACGTGAAAGTTGCAGAAAAGAAGGAAAAGAGGCAGCACAAAATTCAATCGGAAAAGTTGTAGAGGAACCTTCAATCCAAGGTAAGGGCGGGGTTCTGACTCTATAATAAGGTTTTTGATGATTAGTATGTGGAATTAGATGTGAAAAGTTGTCTTGTTTATGATTTGAGTGTATATATTGTTGTAGGATGAAAATCAATGATTTAAGGATGAATAATAATGCCCTAACACTGTATAATTGATGTAGAAACATAGGATTATTATAATTGATGATTACCTATGATTAGAGGATGTTTTTAGGGCCTAAGGCAAGGAAACCGTAGTGAAAACGTAGTGAAATCACAGAAAATATTCATGACAGAACAATATGCGTCGACCTCAAAGGACATGCATCGATACATGCGGGTTTCTGGACTCAGGATGAGTCGATACGAAGAAGCCATGTGTCGATACATGTAGGTTTTTTTGACTCAGGATGAGTCGATATGAAGGAGCATGCATCGATACATGCAGTGTTGCAGACTCAGTATGAGTCGATACAAAGGGATCACGCATCGCTCATGCAGCATGTTAGCCCAGTACACGTCGACTCGAAACGTTATGCGTCGACTCATGTATATGATTTTTGCCAGATTTGTTTCTGAAGGCTGTAACTTGAGTTTCCGGACTCCGTTTGAGTTGTCGTTCGAAGCGTTGGATAACTAATGTGATGAACTTCAGTCTTAAGGATTAAAATGTAGGATAATAAGAATAATCCTATTAAACCAAATTAGGATTACAGTTAGCTTCCCGCGTTAATCGCTATGATGATTTTGTGAAGTATGATGAGGATAAGACGATTATAGACTATTGTTTGGTTCATAACAGTAAGATTAATGATGATAATGATGTAGTATTACAGAATGGTAATAGGTAAAGGTTTGGTAATGTAGAGATAAGCCTTAGATGATTAATTAATTATAGGAATTATCATGTTGTAGGCCTATGTCCAACGTTGAAGGATTGTCGATCTGCCGTTGTATTGTTGTTATGGCTGAGTTGCTGTGAATTATATTGATAAATGATGTTTATGAATTATGTTGATAAGTTATGTTGATGAATTATGTTGGTAAATTATGTTGATGAATTATGTTGATAAATGATGTTGATGAATGATGTTGATGAATGATGTTGATGAATGATGTTGATGAATGATGTTGAGATGCCTCTAATAATTGGCAGCTATTAAGATGTAGGCTTCTGGCCAACGATGATGTTATGTTGAGATGTTGTTAATTATGGTTGTTGTTATTATGTTCATGATTATGTCGCATACATTGAATTTCAAGATGGAGCTGATGCTTGTTAAGATGACCTGTATTGGCGAATATTAAGATGAATGCTTATGCCTTGTTGACGCCTCTATTTATTGTCAATTATTTTGAGATGGGAGTTCTGCTCCAATGGTACCACATGCATTTGCATAGTATTGAGTCGCATTTATAATTGCATAAAGAAGTTGTGTATTGATGCAGTAAATGTGTATATTGTTGGTATTCTGTTGCGATTATTGTTGTTTATGCGATGAGAAGTGGTGATGTTATGTTGTCTAATTTAATATATTATTTATCATATGTTTTATTATATTGCTAGATATCTCACCCGTTATGCTTGAATGTTACCCTTACATTGGTAACGTGCAAGTAATCCATAGTGAAGGAAGTATACCTTCGGTAGTTCGAGTCGGTGTCACTCGGGGGGGTGAATGCTTGTTGCTTTTAGTTATTGATTATTTCAGTTGCTGAACTTTAATTTGTTTGTTGCTAAGTATGCATTATTTAGAATTTGTTGTAATTGTTGGGCAAAAATGTTATTATGATTCGGTGCCTAGATGTTCAAGTTGTTGAATTAAGAGATTAAATTATTATGCTGATAGTTCATCCGAAGTTTTAAAGTGTTATGTAACCACGTTGAATGCAATGTGTTTTTAAAGTTGAATTTGTGGCATCCTGATTTCAGTTGCATGAATTTTATGTCTCTGATTTGCATATATAGTTATCGGGTAGAATTGTGGTGTTACATGTTTTATCAAGAACAATCTCATATGTTGGTATGGTGTGCCAAGCAGGATTATCACCGACAACGGCTTAAATATCAATAATAAGATGATGACATAACTTTGTGAAGAATTCAAAATTGTCCACCATAATTCATCTCCCTACAAGCCAAATATGAATGGGGTTGTTGAAGCTGCCAATAAGAACATCAAGAAGATCATCCAGAAAATGGTTGTTACTTATAAAGATTGGCATTAGATGCTCCCTTTGGTTTTGCATGGGTATCGAACATCTGTCTGCACTTCAACAGAGGCAACCCAGTTCTCTCTTATGTATGGCATGGAAGCAGTACTCCCTATTGAGTTTAAGATTCCCTTTTTACGTGTAATGATGGAAACCAAGTTGTTAGAGGCTGAATGGGTCCAGAATAGGTTTGCCCAATTGAATTTTATTGAAGAAAAGAGAATGACAGCTTTGTGTCATGGTCAGTTATACCAGAAGATAATGAAGAAAGCTTTTGATAAGAAGGTAAAACCTCGTGAACTCAGAGAAGGAGACCTCGTTCTCAGGAAGATCGTGTCTTTTAATGCTGATTCTAGGGGCAAGTGGACTCCCAATTTTGAAGGCCCATATGTTATCAAGAAATCCTTCTCTGGCGGTGCATTGATTCTTGAAACTATGGATGGCGAGGAGTTCCCACATCCCGTGAATGCTAATGCAGTCAAAAAATACTTTGCCTAAAGAAATAAAAGAACAACTCGCTAAGTCAAAAACCCAAAAGGGTAGCTTAGGCAAAAAAGGAGCGTCTCGGTAGGCTGAAAACCCGAAAGGGCGGTCTAGGAAAAAATTAGAGACATAAATAGAATAAATTCTCCCGCTAGGTTGAAAACCCGCAAGGGCAATCTAGGAAAAAGGTGGGGACTTCCTGGAAAGTAACTGCATCAGACAAGACTTGATCATTGAAGCAACAATTTTCCTGGATCCTCACCACTCTTCAACCAAAGTCACTGCTTAAAAATTCAAAGTTGTTAGAGAGAATAGTGTTCATTGTATCTCAATATAAGGTTCATCTATTGGCCAAGGGGATATATCATCCCTATGAGTTTTTTTAACGACTTTGCCTAGAGTCGGTGGAATTCTAAAAAAGAAATATGTCTCAAGAGGTTCCTCTTGGGGGGTAGGACTTTGGAAGGAAATCTATAACTTTTTGTATAACCCTAAACCGAAATCTCATGGTGAGACCTTTTACGACCTTAGAGACGAAAGTTTTGGTCTACAAAGAGGCTCCACTTAAGGGAGGCCCTTGTGCCTTTCCCTCTAGTGTTATTCATGATACCCTTAAGGAAACCGCCTTGTGGGATGGTAGAATGTCCGTAGGTCGAAATTAGGAACCTACCAACTAAGGGTACCTTTCATAAATACCGTCAGTATGTTGTGTCATCATGCATTCATACATTTTGCATCTCACATATTCATCATTTTCCATTTTCTTTATTTGTCTTATTCACAGGATTAAAAAAAATAATCAAAGGTTTTGGTGAGTATCCTAAAAATGGATGCCAAAGGGAAACAACTTGTCTGTGTTAGTGCCATCAAGCCAGATATGACGAGACCAAGATCATCAAAGGGAAATTGCCTGAAAAAGCTTTAAAGTTGTTTTTTCGCTGCTACAGGGATACCCTTGAGTTGACAAAAGTGGTTATACAATTGGATGTTATCTCTTCCTTAGTTCCGTTCTACGATCCCCCGTTAAGGTGCTTCACCTTTCAAAACTTTCATTTTGCACTGACTTTGGAAGAATCTGATAGGCTCTTGAATTTTTCTAAGGAAAAATCTTATGTGAGAATTGGACAGACTATTGATGTTAAGGATTTAGAAAAGGGTTTAGGGATCTCTTACCCTGAATTTTCACTTAATTACAAAAAAGAAGGTGGCGTACAAGGAATTAAAAGACAATACTTGGAGGCTAAAGCCCTCTATTTTGCGAATAACAAAGAATGGAAATATTGTGTTGATTGTTTGGGACTACTTTTTTTTGGCGTAATTTTGTTTTCGTGAACTTTGGACTATATTGACCCTGCAGCAATTAGTGTATTTTGGGGCTCAAAAGCTTTAAATGTGGACCCAACTCCTGCTCTACTTGCTGATATTTACTATGCTCTTCACACTCGTTACGAAAAGGGGAGGGGTGCACTGAACTATTGTATCCTGCTTCTATATTCTTGGTTTATGTCTCACTTCTATAAGGAACACTACATGATTAAAACTTTGAGTCGATATGAATGGCCTCAAAAATTAAGGTCTCTTACTGCTAATTCTGTGTTGTGGTATGCAAGGAGAATAAACGTTAGAGATATCATTTACAGTTGCAGAGATTTTCTGAATGTTTTGTTGATTGAGTCACGTGGTTGCATCAATTATAACCCTACTTTGGCTTTGTGACAACTTGGGCACCCTTTGGAGGATAAACCCTCTGATGAACAACTTTAACAACTAATCATTCACAACATGGGCAAAAATGACTGAGAGTTACTCAACAAGATCATCCGAGCTTGGAATAGGGTAAAAAAAATAAAGGCCAAAAGGAAAAATGTTGTGGCGAAAGAACCTTACGTTCAATGGGTTTTAGATAGGGTGCAAGTTGTTAAGCTACCATTTGACATTGATCCTGAGTACAAGCCAGACGTTCCATATCCTTTACCTATGTCCTTAGAAGAAATAGACAACGTGAAGAAATCCTTGAATCAAGCTCAAAAAGAGAAAGAGGAATTGGAGCTTAACCTCCACAACCTTGATAAGGAGAAAAGAAGATGGAACACGAGCTTGAGTCAAAAGACCAACAGATTCAGAAAGACCGTGAAGTACTTGAAAAGGAGAGCCTTAAGAGGAATCTTTCAACCGAAGGATTATCGAGTGCTACCTTAAACTTAGATTCTCACAACCAATGTTTGGAGGATGCTGCTAGTGAAATCGGGAGGCTAAAAAGAGATGGAAGAAAATTTGAGGGCTCAAATTCAATGTTTGTCCCAAGGTTCTTTAGATCAAGAAGAGAAAATTCAATATCTTACTACGAGACTCCAAGATAGCCAATAATAGGATGTAGGAGAATGTTTCAAGAGGATGGGGGCAGAAAGAATTCTCGCCAAAAGACTGATGAATATGAGCAAGTTTGTCATGAGTTAGAAGTCCTTCAAAAGAATGTCCTCATATATAGGAGACTCTATACAGAGATGAGGGCAAAATAATTATATTGGCAAGAGAAGTATGCAAATATCACCAAATCATGAAAAGATAATCATAAGATAATTTCATACCTCTACCAGGAATATCAATTCTACAAAGACAAGCATGCAAGACTCACCTTTTTAGCCAACAACCTCATTGGTGACATCCCTAGAAGTTTGAAAGATGTGGAAAATGTGATGGTCCCTCTCCCTACATATGTTGATGATTTCCTCAAGCTTTGTAGGATAATGTTTGGTGGTTTCAAAGCAGATATCTGCAAGCGCACTTAGAAGATTGATGTTTTTTCCCTTTGTTATTCCTTCTAGAAAATAAATTTTGGTTTTTTTGTTCGAATATTTTATAATATCAGAATTGTATTCCCGTTTTAAGGACAATGGTTTTTTAATAATAAAAGTTTTGTTTCCATATCTCGTTTGTGTATTAATTTTTGAGATGCTCACCAATAAAAATCAAAACCTAGAAAAATATATAAAGGAATCCAACGTGAATAAGACAAAGGTCAAAAACTTTTATCATATTCATATGTATTCATGCATAAGCATCACATTTCAAATTTCATAACAAACAAAACTCATTATTTTTCAAAATCATCTCTGATTAAACCATTGGTAGAAAAGCAACACCTCCCCAACCGTCATATCAAACAAGAGCCCATCAAAAGAAAGTGATGGAATAAATCGAAGAAAACCAAGCTGCCTTCAAGGAAGATTTGGAGCAAGTGAAGGGTAATATCGACTCAATGAAAGGAGACATGAGCCAAGTTCTTCTAGCCTTGAAGAACATCATTGAGAGGCAAGAACAAATTTCTAGGGCATCCTTTGAAGAAGTATCCCAAACTATTGGTGCATAGAGTGATCACCAACCAACAAGAGAACCAGAGTCAGGACCTCAAAAGTCAATTGTAGCACAACAAGAGGTCAAAAAAGCTAATACTGAAGGCTTTGTCCCACATCCACCGAAGGTAGGGACATCCCATACTTTGAAAATTCTGGTCAACAACGCAGACAACTACATAGATCTACAGTATGGAGACCTTGATTTCGAAGGTGCTACTCAGACACACCAACCTAAAATTGTTGAGAATCCCTTGGCACTCAATTAGTATAAATCTCTTGAAGAAATATTAAAGGTTGTGGAGGGTTATGATTCTTTCAACGTCGATACTCTCGAAATGGGCCTAGTTCCAGATATGGTGATCCCTCCAAAAGTCAAAGTACCTGACTTTGGAAAATATAAGGGACTCGCGTGCCAAAGAAATCATCTATGCATGTGCTACTGGAAAATGCGTGCTTATGCTCAAGATCAAAAGTTGGGGATCCATTGTTTCCAAGACAGTTTGAGTGGGGAATCCCTAGATTGGTACATGCAATTGGAGTAGGTTCATATCTAGACATGGGCAGATCTTGCTAACACTTTCCTGAGACAGTACAAGTATAATTTGGACATGGCGCCTAACTGCATGCAGCTCCAAAACTTATCTCAGAAGAAGGACGGGTCCTTCATAGAATATGCTCGAAGGTGGAGAGAAATGGCAGCCCTTGTACAACCACCACTCCTGGAGAATGAATTGGTCGATATGTTCATGGGTATTTTACAAGGGTTGTATTATGATAAGATGGTAGGAAGCATCTCTTCTGGATTTTTTGATTTGGTAACTATTCGTGAAAGGATTGAAGCAAGCATAAAGAGTGGTAAGATACAATGGCCATCATTCAACACCCCTTACAATTCAAAGAGACATGTCCCTAACTTCTCGAAAAAGAAGGAAGGAGAAATTATTGATGTGGCATCACATCCAAGAACACAACAACCCTTAGTAATTCCACAAGAACAACAACAAAATAATAGGTTTGAAAGGCCTTAAAGAAGATTTGATCCTCTCCCCATGCCTCACAGTCAATTGTTACAACACTTACTCAAAGCATCTTTGGTAGAGATGAAACCTCTAGCTCCTCTAATTGGGGCACTCCCACCAAAGTATGATGCAAATGCCAAGTGTGAATCATTACAATCCTCCAGGGCATACCATAAAAAATGTTGGGCCTTTAGACATAAGGTTCAAGATTTGTTGGATTCCCAAGATATCACTTTTGACAAGCCAAACATCAAGACAAATCCCATGCCTTCGCATGGCAGGCCAACTGTGAATGTAATTGAAGTGGTGACTGACTTTAGGGCGACCAGACGAGTAAAAGCTCCGATAAATATCTTGAAAAAGTATTTGTTTGAATGTGGGTTCCTCTTGGAACAAAATAAAGCTTTTGAGAAGACTTTCCAAAAATTGATGAATTTAGGGATAGTCCAATTCGGGCAATACCCTAGAGAAGAATATGTAGTTGTTATCGATGGAAGTGCGAAGAAGCCATTGGTAATTCCTTGCCAAGGGCCAAGTCCTAATAAGAAAACTCTTGTGATTCCATGGAGAGAGTCAAAAGAAGCACCAATGATGATACCACGCCAAACTCTGAGAATTCCAGTAACTCTGAAGACTAGAATGGTGATTAGGGGGCCATCTCCCACTCCTTACGAAAGTTATATAGTGGTACCATGGAGTTATGATTCTATTGTCTATATCATTGGTTTAAAGCAAGAATGTGAGTCATCGACAAGTCAAGGACCTGCAATCACAAATATAGCTGGAATAGGGGGCATAACTCACAGTGGATGAATATATGGTCCCGAACCACAAAAAAGGAATGATTTTACGGTTAAGGATAAAGGGAAAGTTGTGATAGAGGCAAGCTAAGAACAAGAACCTCCAAGCAAGGATTTTACTGACCAAGAGGCAGAAGAATTCTTGAAAATAATCAAGAGGAGTGATTATAGGGTGGTGGATCAACTACACCAAACCCCAACCAAGATTTCAATACTCTCGTTGCTCCTCAATTCTTAAGTGCACCGAGACTCTCTAATGAAGGTTCTAAGTTCTGCTCGTGTTGCAAAAGAGATTACAGTGAATCAGTTTGACAATGTCGTAGAAAACTTAACATTTGGATCATACCTAGTATTCAATAACAATGAGTTGCCTCCACAAGGTAGAGCTCACAACAAGGTGTTTCATATTTCCATTAAGATAGGTACAACTAACCTGTCCAGGGTACTCACCGATATTGGTTCTTCCCTAAATGTGTTACCAAAACCCATCTTGATGAAGTAAACACTAGACGGTGTTGTTATAAGGCCAAGTTCTATCATAGTTAAAACTTTCGAAGGTTCTCAAAGTTCAATATTTGGAGAAGTGGATTTTCCTGTCAAAATCGACTTGCATATGTTTTATATCACTTTTCAAGTAATGGATATAGAGCCAACATATACATGTCTGCTCAGACGACCTTGGATTCATGCAGTGGATGCTGTTACTTCAACTCTACATCAGAAATTGAAGTTCTTCTTTGAAGGAAGATTGGTTATAATCAACGGTGAAGAGGACATCTTTGTAAGTCACATAGAGTCCTACAGATATATCAGTGCGGAAGAAGACTTCATAGCAACACCATTTCAAGTCTTAGAGGTTGCTCCAATGGTAACCCTACCAGTGGAAAAAATCAAGAAACCTAATGTGACTTCATGGAGATACTTACAAGCAGCTATGGAAGATGGTACCTCAAAAGGTTGAGGTAAAGTTGTGAAGATACTTGAGAAGAAAAATCATTTTGGTTTAGGCCACGAATAATCAAAGGCTACTATAAAAGGCAAATGGTAATTCCCTCTCATCCAGGAAACCTTCATCAACAATGGAGTAGAGCATGGTGGATAAGTAGCAATCATATCTAAGAAAAGCAACATCAAGAGAGTGTATGACTTCATCCATGAGTGTGCTCCAGACAAAGAACTCAAGAATTGGACAGTCGTGGAGATTCCAAAGATCTTTTTCTTCCCAAAATAATTTTTCTTGTTTTTAAAAGAACCTATGTCAAGCCCGAGGTATAAGGGTAGCTTGTAAGGGTCCTCCGATTTGTTTCAAACACTATTTTCAATTAATAAGAGTTATATTCCGCATTCAATTGAAATCCTTGTCTTTCTCTTGCATTTATCTCTTATGTTTTAAAATGGAAATACTTTTCTTCATATGCATTTTCAAATTCACATACTAAAATTGCACCAAAAATGATAAATGTGTAGATCCATGCCTAAAAACACCGATAATGTTACTGTTTCTATCTGATATGATTTTGATGCACCCATCAACCAAGCAGAAGAGAAAGATGATGAATATCTTAAACTCTCCAAAGAATTGACAAGGGAGTTAGAGAAAAAAGTTGACAGTATACAACCATACCAAGAATCTACTGATACCATCAACCTTGGCACAAAGGAAGATTCGAAAGAGATCAAGCTAGGGGAAATGTTGGAGGAAAGCGTCAAAGAAAGATTGATCAAGTTGTTATATGAATATGTGGATACATTTTATTGGTCTTATAGAGATATGACAGGATTAGATACAAATATTATGGTATATAGACTACCCCTCAAAGAAGGTTGTTCTCCAGTTAGACAGAAGCTTAGAAGAACTTGCCCAAGACATGTCTAGCAAGATTCCAAAAGAAGTCCTTAAACAATTTGATGCAGGGTTCTTAGCGGTGGTAGATTATTCACCTTGGATAGTTAACATTGTGTCAGTGCCCATGAAGGATGGAAAAGTATGCATGTGTGTAAATTATCAGGATCTAAACAAAGCAAGTCCCAAAGACGATTTCCCGTTACCTCACATAGATGTTTTGGTGGATAATACAATTCAAGCTTCGGTATTCTCATTCATGGATGGTTTTCCAGGTTACAATCATATCAAATTGGCACCCGAAGATATGGAAAAGACTACTTTCATGACTCCTTGGGGAACCTTCTGTTACAAAGTGATGCCCTTCGGTCTAAAGAACACAAGGACAATTTATCAACGAGCCATGGTCATATTATTTCATGATATGATCCCCAAAGAAGATGAGGTATATGTAGACAATATGATTGCCAAATCTCATACAGAGGAGTATTACAATATACACTTACAATAATTATTCGAGCGTCTGCGAAAGTTCAAACCGAAGTTGAATCCGAACAAATGTACATTATGTGTCAGGTCAGGCAAGTTATTGGGTTTCATTATAAGTCAACGAGGTATTGAGGTGGATGCCGACAAGGTGAAGGCCATACAAGAAATTCCATCTCCAAGGACAAAGAAGGAGGTTTGTGGTTTCTTAGGGCGATTGAACTACATTTCGAGGTTCATATCGCACCTAACTGCCGTGTGTGAGCCTATATTTAAAGTACTTCAAAAAGATCAAACAGTGGTGTGGAATAAGCGATTGTCAAACAACATTTTTGGGTGGTGGTCTTATCCTCACAATAATGGATGGGGAAGAACTACCACATCCAACGAACTCTGATGCAGTAAAAAAATACTATGTATAAAAATCCCGCTAAGTTCGAACCCTAAACAGACGACTTAGGCAAAAAGGTGTGTCCCGGTGGATTTAAAACCCTAAAGGGCGATCCAGGAAAAAATTAGGGACATAAACACAAAATTATCCCGGTGGATTGAAAGCCCGAAAGGTCGGTCCCGACAAAAGTTAGGGATCTTACTCAGAAGTAAAGAACAAATAGATTGCGGTCTAAGAACTACAACTATGACCAAGGAGGAGAGGGATTGATCCAAAGTGATTTGACTCGGAAGCTAAGGAGATTGGAGCTATCAAAAGGACATTGGAGAAATAGAAACAATTATCATTTTCATTTCCATTTTCGGTTTGTTAAAATTTTCTATGATTACCTCTTTCTAGAAATTGCATCTTGTACTCTCGCCTATTCAAAGGCATGTTTTAAAACATTTACTTTTTCAATATTTTCAAATTGTGTTTTTCTTTTTTGGACTTATTTGTAAATTACTATGATAATTTCTTGTGAATAATGCGTTGAAATCATTTTGGGGATTTGACAAACAAATAGAAGCATTTGATAAAACATCAAAATCACTTTGGTTAGAAAAACATTGAAAGAAAATCCACGCCTGTGAATATAACCACATCCATGCTTATGTCCTTAACTACTCCTATGCCTACGCTTGCGCTTGTGATACAAATATCAAAATCTTGCTGACACTTATTCATCTTATTCAAATCAACTCAAAGATACCACAACAATGCGACCTACAATGTTGGGAAGTCGACAACACAAAGAAAAAACCAATGATTTAAAAGGAGAGAATATCAAAAACATTTACAAAAAAAATTTGGGTAATATACAAAAATTTAGGGCATATACAAATATTTGGGGGCATTTATAAACATGTGGTACATATACAGACATTTGGGGGCATATACAGTAAACATTCACTGCATATACATTTGGGTTCCATATCAATCTAGGGAACTATGCATATACATCACGCATGGCATTTTCCAAGTTCCATTTGGTTAAACTACAAACTTTTCTTGGGGCCCATTGTTAAACCATCTTATCTGTAAAAACAAATAAACACCTTGGTTGAGAACAGACATAACCCGTAAACTTTGATCTTATCTTTGGTTTAGTTATCTAAGATTCAATTATCAAAACATTTTTCAAATATCTATCCTCTAGGTTGTGGTAGATATGCGAATTATCTGGATTACGTTATTTATCCTCTAGGTCGTGATAAATATGTAAGCCTACCCCTTGTCGTTTATCCTCTAGGTTTTGATAAATGCACAAGTTCGTCCTCGTATTATCTATCCTCTAGGTTTTGGTAGGTATGCAATTTATCTGGTTTATGTTATTCATCCTCTAGGTTATGATGAACACATAAATCTATCCTCGTGTTATTTATCCTCTAGGTCGTGATAAATGCACAAATTTATCCTCGTATTATCTATCCTCTAGGTTGTGGTAGGTGTAGCGATAGAAAAATTTAAGACTAAGCCATTGGATTGACTAGACTTATACAAATCAAAATAAAAATCGCCACCGCGCTTTATTGTTTCCAAAGGAATGGGAAAAGAGCGAATAACCCAAAAAGAGGTGGAAAGATTCTAGGTAAGGGGGTTGGTTATGCAAAGGGAAGGTATTAGCACCCTAAACATCTACCGTACTCCGCAGGAACATCTTTGTAAAATATGTATATTTTGGCTATAAAAAATGTTGTATAAGATAGATGGTGGAGGTGAGAAAAGAAATTTTTTTTTTTATGATTTTTGCACCTGCCGCGGTTACGAACCTTTAGTGCCTACATACCACCTTTTCGTGCAATAGGGGATCAGGGTACACGTAGTTCCTCTTTTAAAAATTTTAAAACACAAGTGTGTTGGTTAATTTTATGAGATAAGACATTATCGTCATTGTCCGTATGGAAAACATACTTACTACCCACAATCATGAGAAATGAGAATTTGCATCATCTCAAAGTGGAGGATATGGCTTGGATTTTAAAATCAACAATGCCTCACTCAACACCCAAGTGGAAAATATGTCTCTTCACTGCATATTATAGAATTATAGTTGTTTACATCACTACAAGGATTGACAAGAGTCCAATATTTTTGAGAAAAGTTTAAAGATGAAAGCCAAGGTGGCAAAATGGTTTGAATGAGATTGATTGACTTTTAGTCTTCTCACAAAAAGGATGTCAAAGTATTATTAAGTTTATTGGAGTTTATTTATGAAAATGTTTGAAAATTCATGGACCTAAGTCCAAGTTTATTATGAAAGTGGTTCAAGTTTAAAACAAGAAGAGTTTTCAAAAGGAGCGAGAATATTTTTGAAATTAAAGGAGATAGGAGGAGAAGAAGGGACTATCCTAAAGTATAAGGTAAAAGTTAGGGATAAGAACCATCTAACCAACAAGAAGCAAATACTTGACACTATAAGCCAAGATATAATTCTCATTATTTGGATTTAAACCAATCAAGCAAAAATACTAGACCTCTTGAGAGAACCAAACTTCAAGTGTATTAAGTCTTCACAATAATTGGACAGAGTAACGGCTGTATACGGGTGAATTCCAGATTACAAACAAAGGGTGTAATCACAATAACCTGCACACAAAACAAACAAACAACCCAATGTCTTGAGGTAAACCTCAAGAGCTCCAGACAAAATAATCAGAAAAGATCACAAGGTCTCCAATCATAGGTCAAGGTTTCTAATCCTAAGTCCAAAAAGTCTAATGCTCCATAATGCCAAGGATAGTAACCAAATAGTCCAAGTATCTTTAAAGATTTTTAGGGTTTGTGTTGATTATTAGGTGTTTTAAAAAGAAAAGTAAAACTCAAGTGAGCAAAAATAAAAATGACAAGAAAGTAAATACTCAAATGAGCAAAGATGAAAATGGAATGAAATGTAAATGCTAAAAGTAAATAGTGCATAAAAATAAAAGGGGCATATAATAAAAGAATAAAGGATAAAGTCAATTATTAGTGGTTAGTTGTTAGTTGGATGATCATCTTGAAACTTGCATTTGGAACTCATTAGAGGATTGGTAGAACCAAAGCCTCCACACAACAAGTTGCATTTGCTTTTTGTCAAGTTTATCATCCATTTGGAATCCTTATGAGTATCATTTAATGATCAACGATGTTTAAGTGATCCGCGTTGACCAAAGGTGTTGTAGATTCATTAGAAGATTGGTAGAACCAAAGCCTCCATACAATGAATCTCAAGGTTATTGGATCAAAGAGATCAAATTAACATATTTGGGCTTGCAAACATAAGTTTTGGCCACAGATGATCATTTATTCGAATCGGGACAAAATTTAGCGCTATGTTAAGCAATCGTAAGTGAACTTATATAGAAGTCGCACCTATTTTGAGGTCGGTCAATAGCAATCTATGCACCATTTATTTTGAGACATGATGTAGAGATCATGCTCCAACAACATTTAGTGCAATAAGAAGGGGATGAGGTGAAGAGGGTGGGAGAGAATATAAAAACCACTTTTGGATTAAATTTAATCAAACTATTATTAAAATCATTCATCCATTTTTTTGGAGTTAGACTCAACACCATGGATCCAATGATTTTAATAAAGTTCATGATCAAAAATTTAACCCAAGATCAGCCAGAAAATAGTCACAAAATAATATTACATTTTAATATATACAAAAAGGTCAAAAAATAATGTTTAAAAATAGAAATAAAAGAGAAAAATATCAACTATGTTCAAATTAATCAAGAAATAAAAAAGTAAGACCATAGAAAAATCAGAAATGAACTAAAATGATTTTATGAATTTTTTGGTAATTTTTTAAAGTCAGAAACTATTTTTAAAATTAAAAGAAAGGGGTAAAATAAACCAAAATGATAAAAAATAAGAAATTCAGAAACAAAAATAAAAAAATTCACCAATATTTGTCACAATATCATTAGATCATTCCATAAATTTTTTAGAATTTAAAAATGCATAAAAGTATTTTTAAACATTTAAAATAATTCAAATAAAATGTAAATTTATAAAAAATACCAAAACACAAAATTAAATTGTGAAAAAATAAAAATCATAAAGAGAATAATCAAAAATATTTTTCATAATTTTTTCATATTTTTTGGACTAAAAATGAATTTTCTATGATTTTTTAAAGTTTAAAACAATTAAATATAAAAAATCAGAAAAGAAAATAAAAGTAAAAAATATGTGGACCATTGGATGAGAGTCAAAACGCGTTAGTAATTAGATCCAAAGGATCTGGCGCGCTGTGCATATCATGGTCATTAGTGAATAAAGCACTGAATCAATTATTAAATCAGAATTCAAAAATAACAAGTGGCACGCCATCATTGGTTGGAAGATGACACGTTGGTCATCTTCAACCTCCAGCTAACGTGAATTGCAGGTCTCTCAAACTGTAAAATCAGAAGCTCAGACCTATTCCATTCACTTTGTTTCTTCAAGACGAATACAACCACACCCACGCGCCAAATTTATATAAACTGTAGCTCAAGAAATTTGGAAGGAAAGTTTTGAAAAGGGATTTGAAATTTCATGGTTAAAACATGTTTCCAGTAAAAAGCAAGTATTGTGGATACAACTAGGGCAATGAGAGCATCACAATGATATCAAAGTTTTGAAGAATTGATGAAGGAATCTACCTATTGAAGTTGAGTTGCAGAGCTCTGAAACTGGACTTCTATGCGGCGATATAGGGCACGATTCTTGAATGTAATTATATGGTTAGCTTCAGGGAAGATCAAGGAAGGTGAATTGATGAAAAAATTGGATTGAAAAAGGCTTGTGTATGGATTTCGAAGTTGCTGAATTCTGAGTTGTGGAACAAGTTTGGCAGGGTGATTCTGGCTATCCAAGCTTGAGGAAATGAATGGGGAATGACCCTCTATTTATAGGGAATCAAATGGAATGTCCAAGTGTGTGAAATGATGAAGTTTGGAGGGAAATCGTGTGAAGTTGCAAACAAGAAAAGTGTGACTTCTAATTTGATCAAAACTCATCCAAAACGCGCGTTTTGTTGTGCTAATAAATTCTAGAAGTTCACTAAACATGTTCAGAGGCAAAAACGCGTGGAAAACTTTTGATTAGAAGCCAAAACAAGGATTTCAAATTCTGACTTATGGAGAAACTTCAGTTCCAAGTTACCAAGTTCAATCTAATGGCATTCTCAGATCAAGGGGTCTTAAGGCATGATTCTTGATGCTTTATAAAGATGAGGTTACAAGCTTTGTAATGGAAAAAAGAATGGAATCAAATGGATGCTTGAGCTGAAAGTTGTGTTGAGTCAAAGTTGGAGAAAAATGTTAACTTTCCACTCTTAGAAATATTTCAATTTTTTCTTCAAAAGTGACCTTGCATCCAAACATAGCCTTCCACTTGGAATTTGCTCTTAACTAAAAAATATGGCATGAAGTAGATCTATTGAATGACATTTTGAAACTTGAACCATTCAAAATCTCCGAAAATTGAGAGAGTTATGAATTGTTGAAGTTGGCAAAAAATCATGAAATGACCTGTAATATTTTGTATCCTTAGGGAAATTCCCATCCATTTTCTAACTTTCCATATAAAAGAAGGCATAAAGTTCACATCCTCAAGATCATTTTAAAAAAATAATGGGCTCAAGTTGATAAAAATTGACCAATTTATGATCATTTGAAGTCATACATGGAAAATTGGGGATTCATCTAGAGGACTTGTAATCTTTCTTCCTCATCAAGTTTCTTCCACATGAAAACTCATTGGAACTTTTAAATAGATTTGTTAATAACCATTTGAAGAGAGTGATGTCTTTGGAATCACTCAAAAATACCAAAAGATGAGCAAGATATACTCCTTTGAAGTTCAAATACCTAGCTCCTAGATTAAGAAACATGCCTTGAGGAACTTTGACAATTTTGAACAAACTTCTTGTACCAAAACAAATTCTTTGTAAATATAAGTTGTTGAGGATGATAATTAGAACTAATAGCAACCAAAACCACTTCCATATCTTGAGAATTGAGAGGAACATGCACTTGTGACCAAAAGGAATAAAATCTTGTCCAAACATGACTATTTTTTCAATCAACCCCTTGTACTTTTTGGATCAAATTTAATAATCTTGAAATATTGTGAACCAAAATAAGCTTTCCATCCATTTCCTCAAAAAAAACATCAATGGCGAGTGTTGTACCCCAAAATTTACCCTTCATTTTATCAAGATTTTCCCCACAAGACTCTTTGGACTCAAGACCAGATTAGGGTTTGCTCAGCTCAAGACATTTCCTTGCACTGTTGACCTGAAATTAGGGTTTGAGTTTGCACAGGGATTTTTGGATTTTTAATGCTTCATGTGACTTTCATACTTCATGTTGGACCTCTAAGATTTCTCATAACAAGTTTCAAGCTTTGAATCAAATTTTGCCCAGTCAATTGGATAGTTGGCCTAAAAATCAACTGTATTGGGGAAAAGTCAACCATGGCCAATTTACAGTCAAACTTCATAATTTTTTATCCACATCAACATTATAGACTCATATGAACCATTTTATCAAGTTTGGACCATAACTCCTCAAGAAATTTGATCAGATCATCAAAAGGGCAAAATGGTCAAAATTAGGGTTTTGACAGTAGAAGGGCAATTTCTGATTTTTCACCTAGCCAATGACCAATTAGATTCAAACATAGTTTCAAGGTCTCAATGGCATCATATTGACCTAACCACAAGGTTCAAAAGATCTCAAATGCATTGGATTGACAGATGAATTTTCGAGTCAACTGATCAAAAATCAACTGTACACTGAAAAGTCAAACTTTGACTTTTTGGTCAAAATCAAGTGCCAAGGGTCATTTTTAATCAAGATGTGTCAAAACATGAAACTTGTTCACCAAGAAACCTAATTTTGAAAATTAGGGTATAAGTTTGAAAATTTTCATAACTTAGAATTTTTCTAAGTTATGAAAATTTCTTTTTTTTTCCCAACTTTTTCACCATGATGAAATTGGATTCACAGAAAACGTCCAACATGAAAGTTGTAGTCCTCCAAAAAATCTACAACTTTGATTCACAAAGTTTTCCCAAAATATTCTTGGATCTCAAGTTATGATTTTGTGAATAGGGGTCCATGAAACTTTTAACTTAGTGAAATTTTGCCCTAGTTTAGGCAGATTTTTGACCTAACTTCATGGCAACTTTTCACCTAGTTC
The DNA here is from genome assembly GCA_948472305.1 of Vicia faba. NCBI lineage: Eukaryota > Viridiplantae > Streptophyta > Magnoliopsida > Fabales > Fabaceae > Vicia > Vicia faba. The sequence continues at coordinate 235,585,191 of OX451735.1, forward strand.
CAAGAGGAATATCAAAATGCATTTCAAATATGGATTGTAGAGAATGTTACAAGTTTTCCAAAATGTTCAAGAACTCTCTAAGATCATTTATGGTTAGGGAGAATCAAAGAAAAGAAAATGGCCATTTCTCACTTTTGTCCATGGCATTTTTTACATTGGTTCAAGTTGCAAATCAGTTTGGATCATGCTTGTACTTGCATTACAGGTTCTAATACTTTTTACACTCTAAAAATAAATGCAAATACAATGGTTAATGGCATTGTTTTGATCTTTGAAGCTTTGTACAAGGGTTTATTCCAAAAATGGCATAAAGATAACAATGCTACTTTGATAAAGCATACTTTTAGCAACTTTGTTTATCTTGAGCCATGAACCTAACCTCTTGCTGAAAACAAAGTCCACAAATTGGAGGCAAAGTACACCAACTATGTTCAGACCTCAAGCTAGCCTGTACAGGCTTTAAGCTTTGTCAATCCAACTTTTCTTCAAAAACAAGCCAACTTGCAAAAGTCAGCATATCTCTTCTATCTGATAAAACCAAGCTTTGCTATCATTTGAAAAAAGTTCAGCATATTGTAGCAAGCCAGAAACATGATTTTCCAAGCTCTAAAACACCCTAAAACACAAAATCACAAGTTCTTTCCCAAACAGGGCATCATCTGCAGAACCATTTCCAAAACCAAATTGGCTCGTGCGTTTTGCTTGGAACCACTTCAAACACATTCCATACATCACACCTGAACTATACAAGTCCCTGTTCAGCAACTGTAACCTCATTTTCACACTTCACCATTTTCATTTTGAAGCTTTGCAGGTTGAGTTCTACAAGGATATTCAGGAAAGTTCAAAGCAAGCTGAGCATTGGGAAAGGTTGAGGGAACTTCAAGCAAGCTCACACGACCTTCAGGCCTCACTCAAAGTTGCTACATTGCCATAGCCAAACTCAACTGAACAAGGTAATTTTCGAAGTTCTATCTCCTTATTTAGGCATCATTAGGCTTAGGTTTGTGAAGCAAAAATGTAGTCCTTAAGTTCCTTGAGCTATACATATGCATAGCTTCCATTTATATTAATTGAGCTAGGAGTATTTGATAGTTGAAGTTGCTAAAAATTCTAGGTCAGAATTTAGGGCCACTGAAATTCTCCCTGGTTTCTTAGAGTTAGGTCACAAAATGGATATGGTTGGAATCGTGATTGAAAATGCTATAACTTTTATGTTGTAAATTTTTGATTTCATGCAAGCATGAGCAAGAAGAGATTTCAAGTTCAGAAGCGCGCGCGCGAAGGAGACAGAGGACAGGGATGAAGTGTGTATGGGCCTGGCGCGCTTGGGCCTGTTTCTTTCTGCACCCCCCTTTTGCTTTTTGCAGCCCCTTGGCCCATTTGTTTTATTTTGCATATTTTTTATTTCTTTTGTGATTTCTGACTTTAATATTTTTTATGAACATTAAAAAATCTCAAAAAATATTTTCTTAATTTTTGCATTTTTATTCTAATATTTTTATTATTTTTTGGGCATAATAAATTAATTATTAGGTTAATAAAACTTATTTTCCTAACTTGTATCCCCCTCCCCATAATAATGTTGTAATAGTTTAGATTTACTTTACGCATTTTATCGCTTTCATATGCCATGATAGTAAATTAGGTTTTGTATGCAAAGACCAAAAAATCAAAACAAATAGCATGACCTAATTCAAGACAAAGATGCATGAAAATGACAACACATGGCACACAAGCACCCCTAGGGTTTCATCCACTTTGTTTCCTTAAAATGGCCATGGTATGCATGCTAGGTATCTTGGCAAAATCAAAACAAAAACAAAACAAAAAGATCATAGTCCCTCGATGACGCTATCTTGGTTGCCTAAACAAAAATGATCTTAAGTCCCTCAAAACTTGCTAAGATACTTGGCACCATTGCTATCATGGTCATACGATGACCCACGCCTGTCCCGTTTAACATCCAAAGATAGAGTTGTTTACCAAATACAATGGTAAAACAACAATATCAAAGGGTTAAAAATGTGTAGGAAAGACTTTTGAGTAGGTAGACAAGCTCCTAGTTACTTGATCAAAATTGCAAACCATCCTTGCTATTTTCAAAAACACACACAAAATTTCAAAACATTTCCCAACAAACTTTCAAACATTGAAACATTTTTCAAAAGACAAACATCTTTGTATACATTCTTCAAACAACAACCATTACAAATATGGCCAAAAATATGGCCTCTTTTCAAAATACTTTCAAAACCACACAAATCACCATTTCAAACAATTGGAAAAGCAAAGCAAGTGATCTAAACAAGTAACTAAGAGCCCATGGAAAACCATGGATGAAAAGGGTGTTAGCACCTTCCCTTTTCATAATCTACCCCCTGAACTCAAGAAAACATCTCAAAGGTCTTTCTTGTGCTTTTTGAACTTTCCTTTGGATAAAATAAAAAGTCGGTGGCGACTCTTGCTAAACCGAAACATTTGCGAACACAAACGCAAAACCTCAAGTCAGTTCTCCCACCGTATCACAGAACTGGCGACTCTGCTGGGGAATGTTCTAAAAGTGAGGTTACCTTAGGGTTTAGATCACCTTTACATGCTTATCTTGCTTGACTTGTATGCTTTACACTTTGGTTCTATTGTTTGGGTTTGAATCCTCTACCTGGATTTGGGAAATATTCATAGGTAAATAGCAATACATTATGGAAACTGTGCGGGGTATACTGACATGGTCTAAGCAATAGCTATATTAGTGCGACATATTTGTGGGTATCGGTAGCCTTTGAGTCAATCAAAGAGAATACGGGGCCGCTGAGTGATGTCATGAAGCACTAATGGACTTTTAGAACCTTTACTTGACCAACTTGGCCTTTTTAGGATGTAGTGAGATGACCGGCTTTAGTGCAGTCCAAAGTTGGTAGATACTCGATACTACACTCATTGAGGGTTGTTTTCTTGGAATATTTCATTCGCCAGTAAAGTGGCTAAACTGAAACAATGAACACATAAAACAATCTAGTGATATTGAGCTCCTTAGAACCCGGTTACTATTTCTAGGACAGGTTGAGCCAACTAAACTTCAAGAGGATACTTACCTATGAAACCTCATGCAAGCCTAAACTAGGAACTTGTGTGATTTGTTTGTACATATATACTTGTGCATGACATCATGGACATTATGAAGCATCATATGCATCCACTAACCATTTCAAGGATTTTGGATCTTCATCTTTGTTCCTGTTTTGTAGGTTATAGAATCACTTCGCAGGAAAACAATCCAGGTCAATCTTGTAATAATTCCTCCACAACTCAAGGAGCTTGCTTCCAAGATCCTAGAGTATTCTCCATTCACTGAGAGACATGGTCGACTTCTCAACTTGGTCAACTCCAACACAGAAGAAGACATGCTGAAAGTTCTCTTCCAGTTCTTTGACCCCCTACACCACTGCTTCACATTTCCTGACTACCAGCTAGTGCCTAATTTGGAGGAATTTTCTCAACTCTTGAGGATTCCTATTCTCAATCAACTACCTTTCAACGGTACGGAAAGAGGATCCAAAGCCTAAAGATGTTGCTCAAGCCCTACACTTGCAACCATCAGATGTCACAAGTCATTCGGAAACCAGAAGTGGTGTCAAGGGTTTCTTGGCAAAGTTCCTGTTTGAGAAAGCTCAAGAATGCTGGAATTCTCTAGACCTGCAAGCTTTTGAGGAGATTGTATCTCTTCTCATCTATGGGTTGGTCTTGTTCCCAAACCCTGATCAACTTATAGATGTGAATGTTGTCAAAATCTTCATGGCTCGCAACCCGATGCCTACATTGCTTGGAGATATCCTCCACACTTTTCACACTCGAACAATGAGGAAAAGAGGTGTTCTCATGTGTTGCACTCCTCTACTGGAAAGATGGTTTATTTCTCATATTCCCTAATCAGTCTTGAAGAATGAGCAAGGCTTGAGGTGGTCACAACGATTGATGACTCTTACACATTCAGATGTTCATTGGTGTTCTCGATCTAGAGAAAATGTTATCATCATTGACCATTGTGGGGAATTCCCTAATGTCCCTCTACTTGGCATTAGGGGAGGCATCACCTACAACCCTTGTTTGGCTCTGAGACAGTTTGGATATGCCCGAAGGGATGGCCCACATGACATGCTGATTCCAGACTTGGTTTTTGACTTCGACAAAGGTTTATCCGAGCTTGGAGGATTCCCATCAAGGTGGACAGTAAGACCTTGGGACACAAGAATTCCATCCCCCTTGAGCCTTACCTCAAGTGGGTACAAACCCGCGCCCAAAGTCTTATGATGCCCTGCCCTTACATTCTCCCTGTGATTATAGAGCCTGTTATGGAAGGAGAGGTTCCATACACCCTCCTACATCCTGACATGCCAACATCACTCGAAGATCTGCAAAAGAGTTAGATACAGCTCAAGGGAGAACGCGATACTTTTGAAGCCCAATTCTACGCCAGCGAGAAGAAGGTTTTGGAACTTACTCGTCAACTTCACGAAGAGCAGACTCTCAACACCTACATTGTACCAAAGAGGATGCGCAACGTCTTTTAACCTTAGAATTTTGTGTTATTTTTCCCATGGGGCATTGATGTACTAACAATTCTATCTTATTAATATGACGTGCGTTTCTTTTTTGTTTAAAACAAATTTGAATTTTCTGAATCCTTGAATGCATTACATGAATACATATCATTCATCATATGCATAAACAGGTCTTCACACCAAGTTTCCTCATCTCTCTGTTGTTTATTTCAGCAAGATGGATATTGAACAAACGGTCAAAGACTTGCAAGCTCAGAATTCACAATTCCAATAGCTACTCATGACCTTGGCTAAGGGTCAGGAGGAGCTCAAGACTCTACTAGAGAAGGAAAAAGAGAAAAAGAAGAAGAAGAGGGTTGGTGTGGCTACCTTGGGAAGAAGATTTGAAGGTCAATCCAGAAGGGTCCTAGATTTTCCATCAACATCTGAAGAGGGTGAAGGAAAGGGTAAAGGAGCTGCAGTGCCATCTGATTTTGAAGCTGAAGAAGAGGAAGATGAGGATTACTCTGAACAACAGTATCCTCTGGCCGATGACAAATACAAGAATTTGGAAGAGCGTTTAGCCGCCATGGAGATACAGAGAGTGCCTGGGCTGGATTTTGAGGAGCTAGGGCTGGTATCTGGAATTGTAATCCCTCCTAAATTCAAAATGTCGTTGTTTGCTAAGTACGATGGGGTGTCTTGCCCAAAGATGCACCTACGATCTTATGTTAGGAAAATTCAACCACATTCTTCTGACAAGGACCTGTGGGTCCACTTTTTCCAGGACAGTTTGTCGAGGACGCAGTTGGATTGGTTCTACCAGCTAGAGAGGTCTGATGTGCATAGTTGGGAAGATTTGGTGGTCTCCTTCTACAAACAGTATCAATATAATACGGACTTAGCACCAACCCGTACTCAATTACAGAGTATGGGCATGGTCTCAAATGAAGGTTTCAAAGAGTATGCCCAGAAATGGAGGGACTTGGCAGGGAGAGTACAACCACCTTTATCTGAGAGGGAGCTAGTAGACATGTTCTTGGGGACTCTGTCAGGGCCTTTCTTTAATCACCTGATAGGAAGTTCGTCTGCGGGGTTCACCGAGTTAATTCTAACTGGTGAGAGAGTTGAAGTCGGAATCAAGAGCGGGAAAATTCAAAAAGATGTATCTGCTTCTGCTGCCATCAAAAAGACTTTTCCAGCAAAGAAGGAAGTTTCAGCTGTCTACTCCCAAAGAGGTCAAGAAAGAGTTGAGCGTCGGCCAGCGGTGGGGGCTGTAATGATTCAGAAGTCTGCAACTGATCAGCCCAGAAACAATCAACCCAGAACCAACCAAACAAAGGTGGAAATGCCTGTACGGTAATTCACCCAGATAAACATGACTCTTGCTCAGGTCCTACCCCATCTCTTGAAGTTAAACCTTGAAAGTTTGAAAGAGGCCCAGAAGAACCCGAATACTGCTTCTCCATACTACCATTTGAATGCCAAGTGTGCTTATCATTCAGGGAGTATAGGGCACGACACCAACAATTGTTGGGCCCTCAAGAATAAGATTCAGGATTTGATAGACGCTAAAGAAGTTGAATTCGATGCCCCTGAAAAGCCGAATGTAATCTCTGCTCCAATGCCAAAGCATGGCCACAATGCCCATGTTGTTGAAGAGGATCTTTTTGTTGCTACTGTTGATGATTTGATAACTCCGCTACCGATAATCAAGTTGAATTTGTTGAAGGCTGGGATTTTCCCAGGTTGTGAAGAGGATTGCTGCCTTTGTTCATCCTTACCAACCGACTGTCCATTGTTGAAGTTAGGCATCCAACGCCTAATGGATAACCAAGAAATTCTTTTTGAAAAGACTCCTGTTACATCGAATCCTGTCAATGATGTTTCAATAATAACCATATCCGCCAATCTTTCCAAGGTCTCCAAAAGACCTGTTAAGATTACATCCGCTCCGAAGACTGTACCTTTGAAGATAACCATGCTCGGGCCCATCCCGTACAAGTCCGACAAATCAGTACCGTGGAACTATGGTGGAGAAATCTACTACCACGGTATTAAACAAATTGAATCGACTGAAGAGAGTTCTAATGAAGAGACTTCTGACATTGGAAACATTGCCGGAACGAGCAAAATCACCCGCAGTGGAAGAATTTTCTCTCCAGAGATTGCCCCTCCAAAGGCAATCTTTGGACCCTCAGCTGCTCATAAGGTTACCCCTGTACCGGTAAATATATTTGCGAGTACTCCATTTATTGAAGAAGTTGTAACTCCTGTGGTTATCCCCTCTTCTATTGCTGATGATAGAGGGAAAGGGGTCCAAGAAGAGCCTGTCAGGACGAGGGCTCAGCCATTGGTCATCCCTGAGACCTCTCAAAAAGAAATGGAAGAGATTTTGAAAATAATGAAGAAGAGCGATTATAATGTTGTGGAACAACTGGGGCAAACCCCCTCAAAGATCTCTATGTTGGCCCTGCTGCTTTGTTCAGAAGCTCATGCTAAAGCTCTGATCAGATTCTTGAAGACGGCCCACGTGCCACAAGAAACCTCTGCGGATCAGTTCCAGGAATGTGTAGCTAGCTTACCAGCTGACAATGGTCTAGGATTCTCCGATGCTGATTTAACTTCAAAAGGGAGAAAACATAATGATGCACTACATGTCTCGGTGGAGTGTAGGGGAACCACCCTAGCTCATGTTTTGGTTGATATTGGTTCGTCTTTAAGCCGAAGAAAGCCTTGGATAGACTGGATTGTGAAGGCTTAACCTTGAAACCCAGCAATATCATTTTAAGATCCTCTGATGGTTCTAAGAGGATGGTCCATGGAGAAGTGGACATCCCGATCAAAGTGGGAACTGAAACCTTCAACTCCACATTCTATGTGATGGACATCCATCCTTCCTATTCTTGCTGGTTGGGAAGACCCTGGATTCACAATGCTGGAGCCATCACTTCTACTCTGCATCAAATGCTCAAGTACCCTGTCCAGGGGAAATTATAACTGTTCATGGCGAAGAGGAATACATGATAAGCCATCTAAATTCTTTCCGCTATGTAGAATTGGATGGTGAATTCATTGAAACCCCTTTCCAACACTTTGAGGAGGTTTCTCCTGAAGTAGAAACGACCAAGACAGTGTCCCCTGTACCTACAGTTATAAGACCTGTGCCTCGGATGTCATCTCTCAAAGATGCAAAGGCTGTGATTGAAGAAGGAGGAACAACAATTTGGGGACAGCTTCCAGACTTTCCTTTCAAATCATACAAGTTCGGCATAGGGTTTACTTCGGCTAGTCAGAAGGTTGTGCGCCGCTCCCGCGCCGGAGGGCCACCATTGAAGATCACCCATCATGGAGTCAATTCTTTGGAGGTTAGTGAAGAAGAGATCAACTTGGAAGACTGGATTTTCCCTACTGTTGGCGGAGGACTGTGCAACTGGGAGGCAAAATACTTTGTTCCGATTACTTTCATAAATCAGTAATTTATCTTTCAAACATTTCTGTTGGTTTGTAATAATTCTCAAACAATTCGTACACTTTTAGCCTTGTGCCTTACCCGAGGCACATAGGTCCATTTGTAAGGGTTTGATTTTTTCATCTTCATATGCCATTTTAATGAATCATGGAAGTTTTCACATATAAACTTTTGTGTTCATTGTCTTTCCTTTTACATTTTATTTGTTTAAAGGTGGCTATCCCTTACACACACCCACACTCACAAATGCAGGTACCCTTCCATTCCGGATTCCATGGGTAACAATTCTGCTATGGCCTTCTGTGACTCTGAAGATCTGGTCTACCATGCCGAATACGAAGATGATGAAGATTGTGAGGTGCCGGGAGAATTGGCTAGGCTGCTACAGCAGGAAGAAAGAGCAATTCTGCCTCATGAGGAGCTGTTAGATACAATCAACTTGGGTACTGGGGAAGAGAGAAAAGAAGTTAGAGTGGGTGCCAACCTAGAGCCAAGTGTCAAAGAGATCCTAATTCAGCTGTTGAATGAATATGTTGAGATCTTCGCCTGGTCTTACGAGGACATGCCAGGACTCGATGCAGATATTGTGGTTCACCGTCTGCCCATGAGAGAAGACTGTCCACTAGTTAAACAGAAAGTCCGCCGCATGAGGCCCGACATGTCTAAAAAGATCAAAGCAGAAGTTATGAAGCAGTTCAATGCTGGATTTCTAGTTGTTACTTCCTATCCATAATGGGTTGCTAACATTGTGCTCGTGCCTAAGAAGGACGACAAAGTGAGAATGTGTGTGGATTACAGAGACTTAAACAGGGCCAGCCCTAAAGATGACTTTCCACTTCCGCACATTGACATCTTGGTGGACAACACAGCTCAGCACAAGGTATTTTCTTTCATGGACGAATTTTCAGGTTACAACCAGATCAAAATGGCACCTGAAGACATGGAGAAAACTACTTTTGTTACACAGTGGGGTACGTTCTGCTACAAAGTGATGCCATTCAGATTGAAGAATGTCGGGGCAACCTATCAACGCGCCATGGTAGCTTTGTTTCATGATATGATACATCATGAGATAGAGGTCTACGTCGACAACATGATAGCCCGTTCACAAACTGAAGAAGAACACCTCGACCATTTGCAAAAGCTGTTTGTCAGGCTGAAAGAGTACAAGCTCAGATTAAACCCTAACAAGTGCACCTTCAGAGTCAGGTCCGGTAAAATCTTGGGTTTCATTGTCAGCAACAAAGGCATCGAGGTTGATCCTGCCAAAGTCAAATCTATACAAGAAATGCCTGCTCCTCGCACTGAGAAGGAGGTCAGAGGTTTCTTGGGACGCCAAAACTACATTGCAAGGTTCATTTCTCACCTAACATCTACCTGTGAACCAATCTTCAAGCTGTTGAAGAAAGATCAGGTAGTTAAATGGAATGATGACTGTCAATTTGCTTTCGATAAAATCAAGGAGTATTTGCTAGAACCTCCCATCTTGATGCCTCCCATCGAAGGAAGACCGCTAATCATGTATCTGACCGTCCTAGAAAATTTAATGGGGTGCGTACTGGGCCAACATGACTAGTCTGGCCGAAAAGAGCATGCCATTTATTACCTTAGCAAAAAGTTTACCGACTGTGAGACTCGATACTCACTGCTTGAGAAAACTTGTTGCGCTTTGGTATGGGCTGCTCGCCGGCTAAGGCAGTATATGTTGACTCATACCACTTTACTGATATCTAAGATGGATCCGATCAAGTATATCTTTGAGAAGCCTGTTTTATCTGGAAGAATAGCCAGATGGCAGATGATCCTGACAGAATACGATATACAGTACACGACCCAAAAAGCTATAAAGGGGAGTGTACTAGCTGACCATCTGGCTCATCAGGCTGTCGAAGATTACCAATCCATGAAGTTTGACTTCCCTGACAAAGACATCATGACATTGGACAACATTGAAGACTTCAGACCATACGACGGACCTGAACAAGGATCCCGATGGACCCTGTACGTTGATGGCGCCTCCAATGCACTTGGAAATGGTATCGGTGCGGTACTCATCTCTCCAGAAGGTTGCCATACTCCTTTCACCGCCAGACTTTGCTTCAATTGCACCAACAACATGGCCGAGTATGAAGCTTGTATCTTTGGTCTCAAGGCTGCAATAGACCTGGGAATCAAATCTTTGGTTGTGTTTGGAGACTCATCTTTGGTCATCAGTCAGATCAAAGGAGAGTGGGACACTAAGCATCCAAACCTCATCCCTTACAAAGAACATGTCTTGACATTGTTACCACATTTCGAGCAGATTACCTTCGAGCACTTCCCGCGAGAAGAAAATCAGCTAGCAGATGCTCTAGCTACAATGTCATCCATGTTTAAACTTAACTGGGATAATGAGGCTCCCCAAATCACCATTGAACGGATGGACGAACCTGCGCATTTTCACGAGATTAATACCGAAGAAATAGTGTACCGGCCTTGGTTTCATGAAGTCAAAAGGTATTTCGAGGCTCAAGAATACCCTGAAGGAGCTTCAGTCAACGACAAAAAGTTCTTGAGGAGATTCTCTGTCAAGTTCTTCCTAAGTAATGGTATCCTATACAAGCGCAATCATGATTGCATTCTGCTCCGCTGTGTGGACAAGATTGAAGTTGAACAGATCATGGCTGAACTGCACAATGGTACCTTTGGCACTCACTCTAGCGGACATACGATGGCTAAGAAGATTATACGGGCAGGCTATTACTGGTCTACCATGGAAGCTGACTGCTATCAACATGCCAAAACTTGTCACAAATGTCAAATCTATGCGGACAAGGTACATGTACCTCCAGTTCCTCTCAATGTCTTAACAACTCCTTGGCCATTCGCTATGTGGGGAATTGACATGATTGGAGAGATCAAGCCTACAACATCCAATGGACACTGTTTCATTCTGGTGGCCATTGATTACTTTACCAAGTGGGTCGAACCAGCTTCCTTCGCATCTGTCACAAAGAATGTTGTTGCCCGCTTCATCAAGCAGAACCTCATTTTCCGGTACGGCATCCCCGAAAGGATCATCACTGACAACGGTACAAACCTTAACAACACTATGATCATCGCTTTGTGCGAGCAGTTCCAGATTCAACATCACAATTCATCTCCCTATCGGCCAAAGATGAACGGTGATGTCGAAGCTGCGAATAAAAATATCAAGAAAATCATACAAAAGATGACAGTCACTTACAAGGACTGGCATGAGATGTTACTGTTTGCTCTCCACGGGTACCGTACCACAGCACGTACATCAACTGGGGCAACACCCTATTCTTTGGTATATGGCATGGAGGTTGTTTTACCTATCGAGGTTCAGATTCCCTCCTTTAGAATCATGAAGGATGTTGGTTTGAGTGAAGACGAATGGATTCAAACCCGGCTTGATCAACTTAACTTGATTGATGGAAAGCGACTTACTGCTGTTTGCCATGGCCAGGCGTGTCAAAAACGGATGATCAAGGCTTTCAATAAGAAAGTCAGGCATCAGTTATATCAAGTCGGAGATCTTGTAATCAAGCGGATCATCTTGCCGCAAAGTGATCCCAGGGGCAAATGGACTCCTACCTACGAAGGACCATTTGTAATCAAAAACATCTTTTCTGGTGGGGCAATGATCTTAACCACCATGGATGGCGACGACCTTCCGCACCCTGCGAATGCAGACATAGTCAAAAGATACTATGCATAAATGACCCGCTAGGTTGACACATCTGGGCAAAAAAAGGGCATCCCGGTGAATCAAAAATCTAAAAGGGCGGTTCAGGCAAAAGTTAGGGATAAACAAAAAAAATCTGTACACCTGGCAAGTTGAAAACCCGAAAGGGCGACTTGGGCAAGAAAGGGTTTCCCGGTCGGTCCAGGCAAAAGTTAGGGAATTAAAGCGTATGACTATGTCTCGTCGGATCACTTTAAGGACAATCTCTTTACAGACAAGCTCCGAGCTTCTGATCAACTCAATCATCTTCAGACGAAGCAATGAATGGACAAGATATTCAGAGTTACGAAGGCTATAGCAGAATGGGAACCCCATGGATTTTTTACACATAGCCATCTTTCTTTGTATAAATTTTTCTCATTTTTTATGACAACATTCTATTACTAGGATGTATGTCTACTTTGTATAAATACTTACACAAAGTTAATACAAAGATACTTCAAAGTGCAGAAAACTATTTGCCTTTTCTTCTTTTTACACTTGTGTTTTATTTGAAAACGTCCAATGATTTATTAATGAGCATATGCATTTGAATATAATCACATGTTTACAAATAAACGAAATGGGAAAGAATAATTACTGACAGGTTGAAAGTATAGGAAAACGTCTTTAGACTATTCCAAGAGAAATCCCCTACAGTACATCATCTAGATCCCCAGCGGAGCTAAAACCTTGAAATACATATCCCCAGCGGAGTTACAATTTCAAATCCTTAATTCCCATCAGAGTTAGGTTTTCAAACTCCCAATCCCCAGCGGAGCCAAAGAAACTTTGAACTACAGACCCTCAGCAAAGATGAAACCTTCTTCCCCAATCAAAATTTCCAACTACCAATCCCCAGCGGAACCCATTCAGTTTTCCCCAAATTCTCCAGCAAGTTGTCTTGAAGCCTGGAAATCAACCAGATAACAGTTAACGTTTATCCCCAACCTAGGATAACTCCCCAGTAGATTGGCATACAACCCAAACTCCTGATCTCCCCCAGCAGGATAGCTACTCTCCAGCAGGAAGCCTTCTTCCCCACAGAGTTCTACTCCCCAACAGAATGGAGATTCTCATTCTTGATTCCCCAGTAAAGTTTCCAGAATCTTCATTACTCCCCAACATGAATTTGTCAGAATTTTTAATCCCTTGCAGATCGAAGATTCTCATTCTTGACTCCCCAGCATGAAGTCCCCAAGGATTCAAATTCCCCAGGAGAATGAAGATTCTCATTCTCAACTCCCCGCAGAAATCATCAGAGTTTTCCCTATTCCCCAGCCGAGTAAGGATTTCCATTATTTAATCCCCAGTAGAAGTCTTCAAAGTTCTCTGGATTTCCCAAGCAGATTCCTCAAGCAGTCTAACATTACTCTCACAATAGATTTTGTTAATACTCCAACTTCAAGACATGAAGGATCGTCACATCCCCACAGAAGTTGTCAAATATTTTGAATCTCCAGCAGCGGTCATGGATTTATTTTCCCAGCCAGCAGTCAAGGATTTCATTATCCCCAGCTATCAAGGATTTATTTTCCTCAGCGATACAGCAAATCAGCTTACATGCACATACATTACACTTATATATCATAAACATTGATAAGGCACATTTTATTGCATCATACATTTCATGCAACATAATTATGTATTTCAGCTAACATTTTACCCTTTTCAGGATAAGATTAACAGTTATCATTAACAATATTCAAAGATTTCAGATACAGTACGGATACACTCCTGACACGGAAGTCATTCTGTTACTCATTCAGAACTCTTATTTAGATACAGTACGGATACACTCCAGACACGGAAGTCATTCTGTTACTCATTAAGAATTCAAAGTCAAGATACAGATTAGATACGCTCCAGACACGGAAGCCATTCTATTTTTCATTCAGATTCAACTATCAATTTCAAGTGCAGATACACTCCCGACATGGAAGTCATTCTGTCACTTATTCATATCCCAGTTACAGTTTAGATACACTCCAAACACGGAAGTCATTCTGCTACTCATATAGATCTCAACTTCAGATACAGTCCAGATACGCTCCAGACACGGTTGCCATTCTGTCACTTATTCTGACTTTTTCCCCAGCCCAGAGATGCTCCAGACACGGACGTCATTCTGTCGCTTATTCAGATTTCAGATTCAGATACAATACAGATACACTCTAGACGCGGAAGTCATCCTGTTATTCATTCAGAATCAAATACAGTTACAGCTCGGATACGCTCCAGACACGGACGCCATTCCATTGCTCATACAGATTCAGTCTCCAGATATAGTTCAGATACATTCCAGATACAGATACCATTCTGATACTCATTATTCTGACTTACAACTCAGCATACATTCTTGGATGGCATCTTTAAGCCCATATCCAACAAGTTTATCTCACGTCTTCAAATGGAATCTTTAAGCCCATTCCCTCAACTATATTTTGACGAGTGCAAATTTACGGGCACTCTAGTGTCCAATCATCTTTTACCCTCGAGTCACGAACGGCAAATCTCGCCAATCTAACTCTTCAGGTTCAAGAAGATTGAACAAGGGCAGCTGTTGTACCCCAAAATTTTCTCTCTCATTTTATCAAGATTTTCCCCACAAGACTCTTTGGACTCAAGACCAGATTAGGGTTTGCTCAGCTCAAGACATTTCCTTGCACTGTTGACCTGAAATTAGGGTTTGAGTTTGCACGGGGATTTTTGGATTTTTAATGCTTCATGTGACTTTCATACTTCATGTTGGATCTCTAAGATTGCTCATACCAAGTTTCAAGCTTTGAATCAAATTTTGCCCAGTCAATTGGACAGTTGACCTAAAGATCAGTTGTATTGGGGAAAAAGTCAACCATGGCCAATTTACATTCAAACTTCATAATTTTTTATCCACATCAACATTATAGACTCATATGAACCATTTGATCAAGTTTGGACCACAACTCCTCAAGAAATTTGATCAGATCATCAAAAGGGCAAAATGGTCAAAATTAGGGTTTTGACTGTAGAAGGGCAATTTCTGATTTTTCACCTAGCCAATGACCAATTGGATTCAAACATGGTTTCAAGGTCTCAATGGCATCATATTAACCTAACCACAAGGTTCAAAATATCTCAAATGCTTTGGATTGACATATGAATTTTCCAGTCAACTGATCAAAAATCAACTATACACTAAAAAGTCAAACTTTGACTTTTTGGTCAAAATCAAGTGCCAAGGGTCATTTTTCATCAAGATGTGTCAAAACATGAAACTTGTTCACCAAGAAACCTAATTTTGAAAATTAGGGTTTAAGTTTGAAAATTTTCATAACTTAGAATTTTTCTAAGTTATGAAACTTTCTTATTTTTTCCCAACTTTTCCCAACTTTTTCACCATGATGCAATTGGAATCAAAGAAAACTTCCAACATGAAAGTTGTAGTCCTCCGCAAAATCTATTACTTTTATTCACAAAGTTTTCCCAACAGATGCTTGGATATCAAGTTATGATTTTGTGAATAGGGGTCCATGAAACTTTTAACTTAGTGAAATTTTGCCCTAGTTTAGGCAGATTTTTTACCTAACTTCATGGCAACTTTTCACCTAGTTCCAAGATGAATCTAAAAATTCATTTCAAATATGGATTGTAGATCATGTTACAAGATTTCCAAAATGTCCAAGAACTCTCCAAGATCATTTATGGTTAGGGAGAATCGAATAAAAGAAAATGGTCATTTCTCACTTTTGTCCATGGCATTTTTTACATTGGTTCAAGTTGCAAATCAGTTTGGATCATGCTTGTACTTGCATTACAAGTTCTAGTCCTTTTTACACTCCAAAATTGAATGAAAATACAATGGTTAATGGCATTGTTTTGATCTTTGAAGCTTTGTACAAGGGTTTATTTCAAAAATGGCATAAAGATAACAATGCTACTTCGATAAAGCATACTTTTAGCGACTTTGTTTATCTTGAGCCATGAACCTAACCTCTTGTTGCAAACAAAGTCCACAAATTGGAGGCAAAGTACACCAACTATGTTCAGACCTCAAGCTAGCCTGTACAGGCTTTGAGCTTTGTCAATCCAACTTTTCTTCAAAAACAAGCCAACTTGCAAAAGTCAGCATATCTCTTCTATCTGATAAAACCAAGCTTTGATATCATTTGAAACAAGTTCAGCATATTGTAGCAAGCCAGAAGCACGATTTTCCAAGCTCTTAAACACCCTAAAACACAAAATCACAAGTTCTTGCCCAAACAGGGCATCATCTGCAGAACCATTTCCAAAACCAAATTGGATCGTGCGTTTTGCTTGGAACCACTTCAAACACATTCCATACATCACACCTGAACTATCCAAGTCCCTGTCCAGCAACTGTAACCTCATTTTCAAACTTCACCATTTTCATTTTGAAGCTTTGCAGGTTGAGTTCTACAAGGAGATTCAGGCAAGTTCAAAGCAAGCTGAGCATTGGGAAAGGTTGAGGGAACTTCAAGCAAGCTCACATGACCTTCAGGCCTCACTCAAAGTTGCTACATTGCCATAGCCAAACTCAACTGAACAAGGTAATTTTCAAAGTTCTATCTCCTTATTTAGGCATCATTAGGCTTAGGTTTGTGAAGCAAAAATGTAGTCCTTAAGTTCCTTGAGTTGTACATATGAATAACTTCCATTTATATTAATTGAGCTAGGAGTATTTGATAGTTGAAGTTGCTAAAAATTCTAGGTCAGAATTTAGGGCCACTGAAATTCTCCCTGGTTTCTTAGAGTTAGGTCACAAAATGGATATGGTTGGAATCGTGATTGAAAATGCTATAACTTTCATGTTGTAAATTTTTGATTTCAAGCAAGCATGAGCAAGAACAGATTTCAATTTCAGAAGCGCGCGTGAAGGAGACAGAGGACAGGGATGAAGTGTGTATGGGCCTGGCGCGCTTGGGCCTGTTTCTTTCTGCACCCCCCTTTTGCTTTTTGCACCCCCTTGGCCCATTTGTTTTATTTTGCATATTTTTTTTATTTCTTTTGTGATTTCTGACTTTAATATTTTTTATGAACATTAAAAAATCTCAAAAAATATTTTCTTAATTTTTGCATTTTTATTCTAATATTTTTATTATTTTTTGGGCATAATAAATTAATTATTAGGTTAATAAAACTTATTTTCCTAAATAAAACTTGAAAATAATATAAAAATATCATATATTTTTATTTTTAATATTTATGCAATTAAAATATTATTTTCTCACATATTTTATTTTTTAACATTTTTGTATATATTTTATTTATTTTCTTGTACATAAATGAAATAAATAATAATAGAATATATATTTTCTTTTAAACCAAAATTAGTGTTACCACCCCTTTCAAAAATTATCATTTTATTTTCTTATTTTTTAAGACATAAATGAATTAATTTTTAGATACATAAAAATAATTACAAAAACATCTTTTGCATATTTACATTTTATTGCATATTTAAATATTTGCTTATTTATTTATTTGTACAATAAATTCAATATGGTTGTAATAGTAAATTAGGGTTTTATTTTGAGAAATATCCCCCTATTCAAACTTGTATCCCCCTCCCCATAATAATGTTGTAATAGTTTAGATTTACTTTACGCATTTTATCGCTTTCATATGCCATGATAGTAAATTAGGGTTTTGTATGCAAAGACCAAAAAATCAAAACAAATAGCATGACCTAATTCAAGACAAATATGCATGAAAATGACAACACAAGACACACAAGCACCCCTAGGGTTTCATCCACTTTGTTGCCTTAAAATGGCCATGGTATGCATGCTAGGTATCTTGGCAAAATCAAAACAAAAACAAAACAAAAAGATCATAGTCCCTCGATGACGCTATATTGGTTGCCTAAACAAAAATGATCTTAAGTCCCTCAAAACTTGCTAAGATACTTGGTACCATTACTATCATGGTCATATGATGACCCACGCCTGTCCCGTTTAACATCCAAATATAGGGTTGTTTACCAAATACAATGGTAAAACAACAATTTCAAAGGATTAAAAATGTGTAGGAAAGACTTTTGAGTAGGTAGACAAGCTCCTAGTTACTTGATCAAAATTGCAAACCATCCTTGCTATTTTCAAAAACACACGCAATTTTAAAACATTTCCCAACAAACTTTCAAACATTGAAACATTTTTCAAAAGACAAACATCTTTGTATACATTCTTCAAACAAGAATCATTACAAAGATTGCCAAAATGATGGCCTCTTTTCAAAATACTATCAAAACCACACAAAGCACAATTTCAAACAATTGGAAAAGCAAAGCAAGTGATCTAAACAAGTAACGAAGAGCCCATGGAAAACCATGGATGAAAAGGGTGCTAGCACCTTCCCTTTTCATAATCTACCCCCCGAACTCAAGAAAACATCTCAAAGGTCTTTCCTGTGCTTTTTGACCTTTCCTTTAGATAAAATAAAAAGTCGGTGGCGACTCTTGCTAAACCGAAACATTTGCAAACACAAACGCAAAACCTCAAGTTAGTTCTCCCACCGTATCACAGCAAGGCTTGAACTTCTCAAGCTTTATTGACTAGGTCATGGAAATAAACTCATGAACCCATGGGGCAACTTGTTAAATCTCATTGCCTTTACCTACATGGATAACAAGCAAGACAAACCAACATTGCATTTTATTAATTAAAAGAAGAAATCAAGAAAAAAAAAATTCATGATCATAAAAGAACACAAGTCAAGGTTCTTGGTGATTCCTCAAAGTGCAAAGCTAAATATAGGGAGGGGAACCAAGAATCCTAGTGTGATCTTATTGTAATGGAATCAACATGGTATGATGAAGGGATCTTAGGGGGGGAAACTGGGGTACAACAGCTGCCCTTATTTAAGTTTCTTCTATCCGGAGATATGAAGGTTAAAAGTCTTCGTGTCGACGCGATCGAAGATACTTAAATATAAAACAAACCCTACTTTTGGCCCTAAGATGCCATGCAATGCTTATGAGCATGATTGCATATGAACAAGACCAAAGAGACGCAAAACACCATTGGGAGTGTAACAATAATAAAGAAATAAGAGAGCAACCCGACTGTTGTACCCCAAAATTTTCCCTCCCATATTTCTCAAAACATTTCAAGAAAGACCCTCAAGTTGCTCAAGGAAGTCCAAGGGTTGACCAGACAAACTCTCTCCTAAGGCAGTCTACCCCAAATTAGGGTTTCATGTTGCATCAAGATACTTGAGTCCAAAGGACCCCAAGTGCTCACCATTGTCCTAATACGTTCTCAATATCATCCATGTCAAGTTTCAAGCCCTAAGAGAAAGTTTTCCCAGCCAATTGCTCAAAGGCCTGAAAATCGACTGTGCTAGGGCAAAAGTCAATTGTGCCCCCCATACAGTCAAACTTCAAGATTTTTGGTCAACATTATCATTTTGAAGTATTATTCATCATTTTATCAATGTTTTATCATGATTACTCAAGGATTTCTCACAATTCATCAAAACCCAAAAGTTGCTAAATTAGGGTTTTGTAGGAAAAGTCAACTCAACTTTGACCAAGCATAACTTTCTTATACTCTATGAGAAATGACCCATCCAAATCTCATTTTGAATAGGATGCAATTCTCTACAATCCATCTTCATCTCCCAAGTTCAAAATATGCACTCACAAGAAGTTATGAATTTGGACATTATAGGTCATTTTGAAAAGTCAACAAAAACACCTTTTATGTCAAAGCTTCATACATGAACATGGAATACCAAATTGAGATGAGACCAAAAGGTTTGCTTAGAGGACATCTCAAGCTTTCTAAAAAGTCCAAGTACACCTTCAAAGAATCAAAATTGATGAAGTTATGCATTATTGAAGTTGACCCTTTTTGCAAAGTTGCCAAAAGTCAAATATGCCTCAAATTGCAATTTTTGCTAAATGGGCCTAACTTTTTGCACTTTTTTGAGTTGGTAGCATGGTCCACGAGCCATAGCCCTTTACACTTGTCTTTATCTTATTTTTACTATTTATTTTGATTTTTTATTGCAATTAAATCAATTTAAATCATGAAAAAAATCCAAATCATTCAAACTTCAAGATCTTGTGCACATTTCAGGTCCCATATCCAGCTAGCAAGTGAATCAATTCGTGCAAGGCATAGGTGGGCACAAAAAGATTGATTTTGGACTATTTTGAAAAGATCTTCAAGTGAATTAAATCAAGATCAAAAGCCATAATTGATAAAGATTGAGAACACTTTTGTAACCCTAATTCAATCAGTGGTATATAGTGTACAATTACAGACCAAAATCACAAGGTTTGGAGGCGCATAGAGGAAGAACAAAACTTGAAAAATCACCAAAAAGTGCTGACTTGATTTCATACTTCCAGGCGTTTACGGGACTCCCTAGCCATCTCATTCGCTTCCTGGGATTGCAAGGAAGTTGTACCAATCGAAAGCAAGCGCGCTAGTGCCCATAATTCATCCCCACGACTCCCACGGTTTTCCCTTATTTCCAAAATTGAATCTTGTTATTCTTGCATATTCATCATGTTTCAATAGCATATTCTGAACCCCTAACATGTTTGCAAACTCATGGTGATAATTAATTGCATTTTTGTTAGCTGTATTGAAATCCACCATGGCTAGGGTTTTGTGTCTCGTTTTAGGATCTTCCTATGCAGGCAAAATTGGTCCACAAGAAGGGCACCATAATGCTCAGCAGGCCAAGGCGATTCGATTCATGGCATTAGATTTTGTTTATCATGCTTGTGTTTGATTTTGAGATATGCAGGGTCTGTAGTGACGGACGTTTGTCCGTAGGTAAAGGTCATTAAACCTTTTATCCACGGAGAGAGGACAGTGACGATAGCGTGGCAGCCCATGATTGCTCCGTTTGAAATTCCGCGCGCAGGAATTTAGCAAAGTTGTTTTTCTTTTATATTATTTATTTGTCCCTTTGTATCCAACAAATGTGCGTAGCTCAGCTGGCATTGATGCAGGTGGAAAAGGCCATGGGGCCTGGGTTCGAATCCCAGGTCCCCCTATTATTTCATCTTATTTTCATTTATGTGATCAGGTGTATGCACAGATACGAAGACCACCAGGTGACCTCAAGGCTCCACCATTGGATCTCCAGATGGCCAGATCTAAAGGTCATCATATGAAGGACCATCACACACCCCAGTCAACAGGCAGCAAGAAATCCAGGAAGTCAACGTGGGTCAGCTTGTTTTGGGCCCAAAAGCTTGTTATCCACACCCCCAAAATTACTTACAAACAGGCCCAATTTTCTTTTCCTTTTCTTTTATATTTCTTTATTAAATTTATTTATTTATTCTTACTAACATAAAAATTAACTCTTTTTTTTTATAAAATCATAAAATCAATTTTTTTCATCAAAATTAGATTTAGGTTATTTTTTATCAAAAACATTAATTTAATTAGTTTATTTAATTTTAGGGTAACTTTAATTATTTTGTAAATAAATTAAAACAAGTTAGAAATTAGGGTTTTTAGTCTAATTTAATTCCTATTTTCTTTTTCTTAAAAAATAACAAAATACAAAAACAAGTCATGTAAATTATTTTCTTTAACTTAATTTAATTAGCAATTAAATTTGTGTGTATTTAACTCAAACCCTTATTTTCTTAAAATAATCAAAAACAACAAAAATAATTTTTTCTTTTAATTAGGTTAGACGGGGTCAAAACCCTAACTTTTCTCGTTCTTAATTCGTCGCGCGCTTAATTATTTTTACCATATTGATGTAATTGCTCATGGGATGAAATAGATTAATTAGGACCTTTTTTTTCGTTCATTTATCGGGTTTTTTTACGGGTTTTTTTGGCTATGTAATTAATACCCGAAGCCTTGTAATAGCGTAGCTTTACTTTCCGCACTTTAAATTCCACAAATATTAACTGCTAGATGTATGGTAATAGGGATGCATGACAAGAATGTATGTAAAATTAAAACAGTTAGCAAACCTTAAATGTGCAAAGATAATAAACTTGAAATTGAATCACTCGCACATGCGCACTCCTAGGGTATACTCTCACTTTGGTTGCCTTCGGAAAACGGTCATTAAGTATATGGTGTTTTAGTGGTCGCTCTCTTGTCTAAACAAAAGATCAAAGTTGCCTCGGAAAGGTTGCCTCAGAATTGTTGCCTCGAATATCGATCTTAAGATATTAGGGTTATTACTAAGACGTCCTAACATTGCTTTAGTGATCGTACGTCCCTTTCGAATTGACCCTTACAACTCCAACGACGGTGCTACCTACTCACTAATAGTAGGATAACGTTGTCTAAAGGAAACGAACATAGAACAATTCTTTTTTCGAGTAGGTAGATACTAGTAGGTACTTGCTCAAAACAAACAAACTTTTCCACACTTACACTCTTTTCAAACAAAGTTTTCAAAACACTTCGTAACACTCTTGAAGACAGAAGCAAGGGTTAAATCGAAGTCGAACAAAAAAAAAATTTCAAATCAAACACACACAAGCAAATTTTGAAAATGATGAGCAAGTACCTAAGAGCCCATGGAAAACCATGGATAGAAAGGGTGATAATACCTTCCCTTTCTATAATCTACCCCCCGTACTCAGAATATCTCGAAAAAGAAATTTTTTTTGTGCTTTTTTCCTTTCCAGTTGGATAAAATAAAAGTCAATGGCGACTCTTGCTTACCGCAACATTTTGCAAACACAAACGCAAAATGTAAACCAGCATTCAAACAGTTCCGGTTCTGGCCACCGTATCACAGAACTGGAGACTCTGCTGGGGATTTAATAGATGGGGTATACCTTAGGATTAGTTTATCATATTTCTTCTATTGTTTGATTTGATTGCTTTATTTTTGTGGGCTTTGTATTGGAGTTGCTATAGATCTTAACTCGGATCTAGGGGATACCTTTTAGGTAAGTAGAAATAAACTATGAGGGAACTGTACTGCGTAGACCGATACGATTGAAGCAGTAGCTATGTTGATGTGGCACATTGGTTGGTACCGGTATCCCTTGTGGAGAAACAATGAGAATACGGGGCTACTATGTGTGTCGTTAAGCATCAACTGACCTTAGAACCCATAATTGACCAACTTGGCCATAGGAAGTAGTGAGATAGTCGGCCTCGGTATAGAGCTGAGAACTGGTTGATACTCGATACTACACTCATTGAGACCATACTCTCGAGATAGTTCCGGCCACAAGAAAAGATTGTGTGAGCTGAAACCATGACCGATGGAGGATGGTCGGTGATATTGAGAACCTCTAGAACCTGGTTACTATTATTAGGATAGGTTGAAACCAACTAAACTTCAAGAGGGTAGTACCTAGACCCCATGCAAGCCTGAACTTAAGGGATCTTGTATGACTTGTGTGCCTTTACCATGTTTGTTACCTGTTATACCTGTTGTGTGTCTTATCATGACATCATGCATCATGACATAGCATGCGTACTTCATTGTACTAACCATTTCAAAGACCGAGGGGATTTAATTTTGTTTTGTTTTGCAGATTATGGCTTTAGTGCGCAGAAACACCATTCGAGTTAACTTCGTACAAATGCCTGCTCAACTCAGAGAGTTAGTCTCAAAAGTTCCTGATACTTCTTCATTCGTTAGAATACATGGTCATCTCCTTAGCTTGGTCACTTCAAAGTTGGATGAGCAGATGATGAGCGTGCTTTTCCAGTTCTTTGATCTGGTGCATCATTGTTTCACCTTCCCGGATTATCAGCTAGTTCCCACTCTGGAGGAGTTTTCTGACTTACTGGGTGTGATACGGTGGGAGAACTGACTTGGGTTTTGTGTTTGTGTTCGCAAATGTTTCGGTTTAGCAAGAGTCTCCACCGACTTTTTATTTTATCCTAAGGAAAGGTTAAAAAGCACAGGAAAAACCTTTGAGATGTTTTCTTGGGTTCGGGGAGTAGATTATAGAAAGGGAAGGTATTAGCACCGTTTCTATCCATGGTTATCCATGGGCTCTTAGTTACTTGCTTAGATCACTTGCCTTTGCTTTTCAATTGTTTGAAATGGTGCTTTGTGTGTGGTCTTTGAAAATGTTTTGAAAAAGATGCCTTGTCTAGGCAACCATTGTAACAATTCTTATTTGAATGTTTTACAAGGGTGTTTGTCTTTTTGAAAAGATGTTTCAATGTTTTTTAAAGTTTGTTTTGAAGTTGTGTTGTGATGTGTGTTTTGAAAAATGGCAAGGATTGTTTTGCAAGTTTGGTCAAGTAACCAAGAGCTATCTACCCTAAATTTCTCAAAGATCTTTCTTATGTTTTAACCCTTTTAACAGTGTTGTTTCACCATTGTATTTTATGAACAACCTTGTGTTAGGATGTTAACGGGACGGGCGCGGGTCATCGTATAGACCATGAGAGCAATAGTGTCAAGTGTCTTTGGCAATTTTCTTGAGGGACTTGATCATTTTAGGCAACTTGATAGCGTCATCGAGGGACTATGATCATTTGATTTGTTTTTGTCTTGCCAAAGACACTTAACATGCAACCATGGCCCATTTTTGAAGGCAACAAGTGGAGTAACCCTAGGGGTGCAAGTGTGCATTGTGTTTGTTTTTTCATGCATATTTATCTTGGATTAAGTCAAGCTATTTGTTTATTTGATTTGCATACAAACCCTAAGTCTAAACATGGCATAATTGAAAGCTTTTAAATGCGGAAATTTAAATGCTAAGCTATTACAACAATGATTATGGGGATGGGGGTACAAGTTTGAATTTGGGGATATTTGACAAGAAATTAAATTCTAAGCTATTACATCCATATTGAATATACAAGACAAATATCTAATATTTAAATAAGTACAAATAAATAAATATCAAATAAAAATGCATTATGCTAAAAAAGGGATTTTTCATGTATGTAAAAGTATTTTTCAATGTGAAATATAAACAAAAATAAAAAGGGTCAAATTTGAATATTTTTGTCATTTAGGGCAAAACCCTAGTTTTTAAATAAATAGTAATATTTATTAATTATGTACAATATATATTAAAAAATAAAAAGTATATTGTAAAAAAAAAGTATTTTTAGTGTCATATATTAATAAAAATAAAAATGTATTATTTCTATATTTTTATACTAAGTATTCTAATAAATATAATATACAAGTATTTATATATATTTACTAAACCTATTAAATATAAAAGATAAAATTAATTATTTATGTATATATAAAAAATGTACATTTAAGAAAATATTTTCAAGATATAAATAAAAATAACAACTAAAAAATAAACATATTTTTTATACTATTTTTTAGGGTTTTAGTAAAAAAAAGTATTTATATTATTTACATACATAAGCTATTAAAATGGAAAAAATATCAAATAAATATGAAAAAAATGTGGAAAAATATTTTTGGTGTTTTTTATGTTTAAGCAAAAAATATGAAATCAGAATAAAAAATAAAAAGTCAAAAATGACAAATATTTAATCGAATGGGCCAGGGGGGTGCAAATGGAAAAGGGGGGTGCAAAAAGTAAGGATGGCTCAGGCCCAACCCAAGCCATCATCTTCAACCTCCAGCTCCTTGTTCAAACAGAAAACGCGCGCCTCTCCTTGTCCAACACAAACTCCTGATTCTTTGATTATTTTATAAAACTCATAACATAAACATTGTAGAGCATCAAATCACGAGTTCAAACATGTAAAAAACTTGGATTAACACTCAAAGGCCAGAGAGAATTTCTCTGGCCCTAAATTTTAACCTAATTTTTTCATCATGTTCATGGCTAAAATTCTCACAGCATGCTTAACATAAATGAAAAGTGATCACATGTATGGCTTCAGGGATATGAGTAGGACATGTTTCATTCACAAACCTAAGCCTAACTCTTCCTAGATTGAGAGATAGAAGTCCATGGATTACCTGTCTCAGCTTGAATCGTGTAGAGCAATGTGGCCAACTTCAATGGAGTTTGAGCTTCTGTATAGCTTGCCTGAGGTCCAAGGAAGCTTTTCCAACACCTAGCTTGCTTTGAATCACTCTATGTTATGCTATAGAAGTCCACCTGCAAAACTGAAAACTGAAAATGGCAAGTGAGATTAGGGGTGTTACAGCTTGTGTTTAGGGCTTGGAATAGTTTAGGTGGATGGAAAGGAATGTGTTGGAACTTGTTTGGGCAAAAACGCATGAGTGGATAATGTTAGGCAAGTCAAACTGTAGGGATGCCCTGTTTTTTGCAGCAAAATAGTGTTTTTGTGTTCTGGGAGGTATGAGGAATGGTTGAATCGTGTTTTAGGCTTGGCTTGATGTATGGAAAATGTTCACAAGGTTTGTGTTTGGTTGTGTTGACAGGAAATGGAAGTTAGGGTGTTTTTGCAAAGTTGCTTCAAGTGTAAGTAAGAAAGTGTTTCCTTGGATACAAGCCATTACAATGCCTAATGTATGCAGCAAAACAAAGCTCTTGGTAACTGGAATGTGTAGATTTGATTTGGATCTCAGATTTGGCCCCATGCCTCAAGGATTTGGTATTTGACATAAAGCAACTTTAAGCAAAAATGGCAATTCACCTTTTACTACTTAAGGCTTAATTTTGTGTGCAATGTCCAAATGAACAAAATAATGCATTAGCTCAGTGGATTTGCATTCAATGAAGGAGTGTAAAAGGGTTTAGAGGCCTTAAAGCTAGCACAAACCAAGCTTATTTGAAAATGCCATTTGCTATGAACATGTATTGGTCATGAACAAAAGTGAGTTTTGGCCAACTTTGCAAATTCGATTCTCTCTAACCACAAGGGTGTTTGAGAAGTTCTTGGACAATTTGGAAAGCTTGGAATGTGTAATACAATCCATCTTTGTAATGCAAATTGAAACTCTAAGTGGAACCATGTGAAAAATGGCCAAGAAGTTGGACAAAAATCATGCCTAGAATAGGTCAAATTTCTTCTAAGTTAAAAGTGTTTGGCACCCTTGTTCCAAAAATCATAACTTGAGATACAAGCTTCCTTTGAGAAAACTTTATAAATCAAAGTTGTAGATTTTGAAATGGACTACAACTTTCATGTTGCAAGTTTTGTTTGAAACCACTTGGATCTTGGTGAAAAAGTGGTACAAAGTTAGGAAAAAATAAGAAAATTTCATAACTTAGAAAATTTCTAAGTTATGAAATTTTTTCATTTTAAACCCTAATTTGCATTTTTGGGTTTCTTGATGAACAAGTTTCACAATTTTACATGTCTTGATTAAAAATAACTCTTGGCACTTGATTTTGACCAAAAAGTCAAAGTTTGACTTTTCAGTGTACAGTCAAATTTTGATCAGTTGACTGAAAAATTCATCTATCAATCCTATGCATTTGAGATCTTTTGAACTTGTTGAATGGGTCAAGACAATGCCATTGAGTCCTTGAGTCCATGTGTGAGCTTGATTTGCCATTGGTTAGGTCAAACAGTCAAAAAATTACCTTTGTGCAGTCAAAACCCTGAAAATGACCATTTTGCCCTTTTGATGATCTGATCAAATTTCTTGTGGAATTGTGATCCAAACTTGATTAAATGGTCCATGTGAGTTCATAATGTTGATGTGGGTCAAATTTCATGAGGTTTGACTGTCAATTGGCCACAGTTGACTTTTTCCCCAATACAGCTGATTTCTAGGTCAACTGTCCAATTGACTGGGCAAAAATTTGAATCAAGGATTGAAACTTGGTATGGACAAACTTATGAGTCCAACATGAAGTATGAAAGTCACTTTGGGCATTTTAGGTCAAAACATCCCTGTGCAAACTCAAACCCTAATTTGGGTCAACAGTGCAAGGAGGGGTCTTGAGCAGAGCAAACCCTAACTTGATCTTGAGTTCCAAGAGTCTTGTGATGAGAAAATGTTGATGAAAAGGGAGGGAAAATTTTGGGGTACAACAGTTGCCCCTGTTCAATCTTCTTGAACCTGAAGAGTTAGATTGGCAGGTTTGCCTTTCGCGACTCGAGGGTAAAAGGAGATTGGACACTAGAGTGCCCAAAAAATTTGCACTCGTCCAAGCGTAGTTGAGGGAATGGGATTAAAGATGCCATTTGGAGATGGGCTTAAAGATTCCATCTACAGATGTGACAGAATCTTGTCAGGGGATGGGCTTAAAGATGCCATCTGGAATGTATGTTGTAGGTGAAAGAAATGAGTATCAGAAAGGTGTCCATGTTTTGGAACATCTCTGAACTAGGGGTCTGAATAAGCAATAGATTGACATGCATGTTTGGAGAATCCGTAAACTGTTTTCAGAAGTCTTGGATCTGAACAAGCGATAGGTTAACATCCGTATCTGGAGAACCCGTAAACTGTTTTCAAAAGTCTTGAAGCTGAATAAGCAATAGATCAGCATCCATGTTGGGAAGCGTCCGTAAACTGTTTTCAGAAGTCGAAGCTTATTAATCTTATCCTAAAAAGGGTAAAATATTAGCTGAAACACAAAATTATGTTGTATGAAATGTATGATGCAATATATATGTTATATCAATGTTTATGATATATGAATGTAATGAATGCGCATGTAAGCTGAGTAGTTGTCTTGCTGAGGATAGATGAATCCTGGATAATGAAATCTTTGACTGCTGCCGAGGAAAGTAAATCCTTTACTGTTGTAGGGGATCGAAAATCCTTTGATCGTTGAAAATGAGAAGTCCTGGGACCGCTGTTGGGGAATCAGGAGTTTGGGTTGTATGTCAATCTACTGGGGATTCCTGCCTTGAGGAGATCTTCACTAGAGAATATTTGAATACTCTGTGAGAAACTGAGAATGAGAGTCTTCATTCTGCTTGGGGAATAAGAATTTTGTGGGGAATAGCCATACTATTGAAAAGTAGCTATCCTGTTGAAGAGTAAAACTCAGGATTCTGGAAAAAGCTTATTCATGTCTGGAAGAAGTTCAGGAGTTTTAGGTTGTATGCCTCTTTGAGAATGAGAATCTTCATTCTGTTGGGGATACCAGAAATTCAGATGTTATACCACTTTGAGAAATGAGAATCTTCATTCTGTCGGGAATGTCAGGAGGTTGGGTGTATACCGATCCTCTGAGGTTTCAAGGATGAGAGTCTTCATTCAGTTAAGGGTCAGAAATTGGTAGTATACCAATCTTCTGAGGTTTTAAGGATGAGAGTATTCATTCTTGAGAGAAAGAGATTTTTAGGAGCTTCATTTGTTCGTTATCTTGTTGGTGGTTGTAACTTCCAGCAGGTGATGAAGGAAATTCTGAACGACCTTGACTTCAAGCAGGTGATGAAGGAATTTTTTATGATGATCGTAACTTCCAGCAGGTGATGAAGGAAATTTTGAACGACCTTGAATTCCAGCAGGTGATGAAGGAATTTTTGATGATGATCGTAACTTCCAGCAGGTGATGAAGGAAATTTTGAACGACCTTGAATTCCAGCAGGTGATGAAGGGATTTTTGGTGATGATCGTAACTTCCAGCAGGTGATGAAGGAAATTTTGAACGACCTTGAATTCCAGCAGGTGATGAAGGAATTTTTGATGATGATCGTAACTTCCAGCAGGTGATGAAGGAAATTTTGAACGACCTTGAATTCCAGCAGGTGATGAAGGAATTTTTGATGATAAGCGTAACTTCCAGCAGGTGATGAAGGAAATTTTGAACGACCTTTCAACTTGAAATGTAATTTTTCTTTGGAGAATAAATCCTTGAAAAATGTTGGGGAAATAAACCCATAACCGAAGTTGGGGATTGAAAAATCCTTTGATTACTGGGGGTGAGAAATCCTTGCTGACTGCTGATTGCTTGGGGAGCAAGATCTTCAATTGTTGAGGGATTTTAGGGCCACCGCTGGGGATTGAAAATCCTTGGTGACTTGTGGGGAATGAGAATTCTGATGATCTCTACTGGGGAGTTCAGAACCTGGGAGACTCATGCTGGAGGAGTGAGACTGAGAATCTTCAATCTGATGGGAAGTATCTTTGTGGGGAGAATGCTTACTAATCAGGTTCCGCTGGGGATTGATAGTTGGAAGTTTTAGCTCCGCTGGGGATCTCTTTTGAAAGGGTATCAAGATATCTACCTATACCTTCAACCTATCAGCAATCCTCTTTTCTTGATTTGTAAGCAAATGATTATGTTCAAATGCATATGCCTATTTAACAAAACATTGGACGTTTCTCAAATAAAACATAAGTGTAAAAAGAAAAAGAAGACAAAGCAAATTTCTGTACTTGGAAAAGTATTTGTATTAACTTTTTATGAGTATCTTTGTACAAAGGAGACAGACATCCTAGTAAGAGGACGTTGTCGTAAACAGTGAAAAATTTATACAAAAGGAAAGATGGCTATGTGTAACAATTCCATGGGATTCCCATTCTGTTATAGCCTTCACAACTCTGAATATCTTGTCCATTCATTGCTTCGTCCATCGATGATTGGATTGATCGGAAGCTCGGAGCTTGTTGATGAAGAGATTGTTCTTTGAAGTGATCCGACGAGACATAGTCATACGCTTTAATTCCCTAACTTTTGCCTGAATCGCCCTTTCGGGTTTTCGATCCACCAGGAAACCCTTTTTTGCCCAAGCCGCCCTTTCGGGTTTTCAACTTGCCGGATGTACAGATTTTTTTTGTTTTATCCCTAATTTTTGCCTGAACCGCCCTTTCGGGTTTTCGGTTCACCGAGATGCCCATTTTTTCCCAAGTCGCCCTTTCGGGTTTTCGACTTGTCGGGTTATTTTATGCGTAGTATCTTTTGACTATGTTTGTGTTCGCAGGGTGTGGCAAATCGTCGTCGTCCATGGTGGTCAGAATCATTGCACCACCGGAAAATATGCTCTTGATCACAAACGGTCCTTCGTAAATAGGAGTCTATTTGCCCCTGGGATCACTTTGCGGCAAGATGATCCGCTTAATTACAAGATCTCCGACTTGATATACTTGACGTCTTACTTTCTTGTTGAAAGCTTTGATCATTCGTTTTTGGTACGTCTGACCATGGCAAACAGCAGTGAGTCATTTCTCGTCGATCAAATTGAGTTGATCAAGTCGGGTCGGAATCCAATCGTCTTCACTCAAACCAGCGTCCTTCATAATCCTTAAAGAAGGAATCTGAACTTCCATGGGTAGGACAGCTTCCATGCCATATACCAAAGAAAATGGGGTTGCCCCTGTTGAAGTACGTGTCGTGGTACGGTATCCATGCAGAGTAAACGGTAACATCTCATGCCAGTCCTTGTAGGTAACTGTCATTTTCTGAATGATCTTCTTGATGTTTTTGTTCGCAGCTTCAACAGCACCGTTCATCTTCGGCCGATAGGGAGATGAATTGTGATGATAAATCTTGAACTGTTCGCATAGAGCGGTGATCATAGTATTGTTCAGATTCGTACCGTTGTCCGTGATGATCCTGTCGGGGACACCATACCGGCATATGAGGTTCTGCTTGATGAAGCGGGCAACCACATTTTTTGTAACAGAGGCAAAGGAAGCTGCTTCGACCCACTTGGTAAAATAGTCAATAGCGACCAAGATGAAGCGATGTCCATTGGACGCTGTGGGCTTGATCTCTCCAATCATGTCAATGCCCCACATTGCGAATGGCCAAGGAGCTGTCAGAACGTTGGGAGGAACAGGAGGAATATGTATTTTGTCGGCATAGACTTGGCATTTGTGACAAGTACCGGAATATTGATGGCAATCAGCTTCCATGGTATACCAGTAATAGCCTGCCCTTAGAATCTTCTTAGCCATCGTATGTCCGCTCAAGTGGGTGCCAAATGTGCCACTGTGTATCTCAGTCATGATTAACTCTGCTTCAGTTTTGTCCACACAACGAAGTAAAACACAATCATGGTTGCGTTTATAAAGGATTCCATTGCTCAGGAAGAACTTGGCTGCAAATCTCCTTAAGAACTTTTTATCATTGACGGAAGCTCCTTCGGGATATTCCCTAGTCTGGAGATACCTTTTGATTTCATGAAACCAGGGTTGTTCCACTACTTCTTCGGTATTAATCTCATGACAATGCGCAGGTTCATCCATTCGCTCGATGGTGATTTGGGGAGCCTCGTTATCCCAGTTGAGTTTAAACATGGAAGACATTGTAGCCAGAGCATCTGCTAGCTGATTTTCTTCTCGCGGGAAATGCTCGAAGGTGATCTGCTCGAAATGAGGCAGCAACGTCAGGACATGTTCTTTGTATGGGATAAGATTAGGATGTTTGGTGTCCCACTCTCCTTTGATTTGACTGATAACCAAAGCCGAGTCCCCAAATACGATCAAAGATTTGATCCCCAAGTCTATAGCAGCCTTGAGACCAAAGATGCAAGCTTCATATTCGGCCATGTTATTGGTACAGCTGAAACAAAGTCGGGCCGTGAAAGGTGTATGGCAACCTTCCGGGGAAATGAGTACCGCACCGATACCATTTCCAAGTGCATTTGAAGCACCATCAAAGTACAGGGTCCATCGGGATCCATTTTCAGGTCCGTCATACGGTTCGTTACCTTCAATGTTGTCCAATGTCATGATGTCCTCGTCTGGGAAGTCGAATCTCATGGATTGATAATCTTCGATAGCTTGATGAGCTAGATGGTCAGCTAGTACACTCCCTTTTATAGCTTTTTGGGTAGTATACTGGATGTCATACTCGGTCAGGATCATTTGCCATCTAGCGATTCTTCCAGATAAAGCAGGCTTCTCGAAGATATACTTGATCAGATCCATTTTGGAAATCAGCAAAGTGGTATGAGTTAACATATACTGCCTTAGTCGGCGAGCAGCCCATACCAAAGCGCAGCAAGTTTTCTCGAGCAGTGAGTAGCGAGTCTCACAGTCGGTAAACTTTTTGCTAAGGTAATAAATGGCATGCTCTTTTCGACCAGACTCGTCATGTTGGCCCATTACACACCCCATTGAGTTGTCCAAAACAGTCAGATACATGATCAGCGGCCTTCCTTCGACGGGTCGCATCAGAATAGGAGGTTCTAGCAAATACTCCTTGATCTTATCAAAAGCAATTTGACAATCATCGTTCCATTCGACTACCTGATCTTTCTTTAATAGTTTGAAAATTGGCTCACAGGTAGACGTCAGGTGAGAGATGAACCTGGCGATATAGTTTAAGCGTCCCAAGAATCCTCTAACCTCCTTTTCAGTACGGGGGGCAGGCATTTCTTGTATAGCCTTTACTTTTGCTGGATCGACCTCAATGCCTTTGTTGCTGACAATAAATCCCAGAAGTTTACCAGACCTGACTCTGAAAGTGCACTTACTTGGATTCAGCCTGAGTTTGTACTCCTTCAACCTGGCAAACAGCTTTTTCAAATGTTCAAGGTGTTCTTCTTCCGTTTGTGATCGAGCTATCATGTCGTCTACGTAAACTTCAATCTCATGATGTATCATATCATGAAACAAAGCTACCATGGCGCGTTAATAAGTTGCCCCTGCGTTATTCAGTCCGAACGGCATCACCTTGTAGCAGAAGGTACCCCATTGTGTAACAAAGGTTGTTTTCTCCATGTCCTCGGGGGCCATTTTAATCTGGTTGTAGCCCGAGAATCCGTCCATGAAAGAAAATACTTTGTGTTGAGCTGTGTTGTCAATCAAAATATCGATATGTGGTAGCGGAAAATCATCTTTAGGGCTGGCCCTATTCAAATCCCGGTAGTCCACACACATTCTGACCTTGCCGTCTTTTTTGGGAACGGGCACAATGTTAGCAACCCATTGTGGATAGGATGTAACAGCCAGAAAGCTAGCGTTGAATTGCTTCATTACTTCAGCTTTAATCTTCTCATACATGTCAGGCCTCATTCGGCGGACATTTTGCTTGATCGGTGGACAGTCCTCTCTTGTAGGGAGACGGTGAACCACGATATCTGTGTCTAACCCCGGCATGTCTTCATAAGACTAGACAAAGATTTCAACGTATTCATTCAACAGTTGTATTAAGAGTTCCTTGACACTTGGTTCCAGATTGGCACCCACTTTGACTTCTTTCCTGTCTTCCTCTGTTCCTAAGTTGACGGTTTCCAACAAATCTTCATGAGGTAAGATGGCCCTCTCTTCTTGTTGTAGAAGTCTGGCTAGCTCTCCCGGTACTTCACAATCTTCGTCATCTTCATACTCAGCCGGATTGACCAAATCTTCAGAGTTATTGAAGGATACAACAGAATAGTCACCCATGGAATCCGGAGTGGATGGGTACCTGCATTTGTGAGTGTGGGTGTGTGTAAGGGATAGCCATCCTTAAACAAACAAAAATGAAAAAGGAAAGAAAATGAACACAGTAGTTTATAAATGAAAAACGTCCAATGATTCATTAAACATGGCATATGATTATGAAGAGAATCAAGCCCTTACAAATGGACCTACATGCCCCGGGCAAGGCATGAGGTGAAAAAGTGTGCAGATTGTTTTAGTAATTATTACAGACCAACAGGAAATGTTCGAAAGATAAATTACTGATTGATGAAAGTAATGGGAACGAAGTCTTTCGCCTCCCAGTTGTGCAGTCCCCCTTCAATGGTTGGGAAGATCCAATCTTCAACGTTACCCTCTTCGTCTTCGTCTTCTAAAGCATTGATTCCATGAGGAGAAATCTTGACGGGTGTCTTCTCAATTTTGGAGCGACGCATAGCCTTTTTCCCCGCAGCCGTAAATCGCAACCCAAACTTGTCTGTCTTGTGGGGAAAGTCAGGCAACTGACCCCACACTGTGCTCTTCCCCTCCTTCATTGCAGCCTTTACGTCTTTCAGAGATGCCATCCTGGCCACCTGCTTGGGTACCTCAGCTACTGCCACCTCGGGAGAAACTTCCTCAAAGTGTTGAAAGGGTGTTTCGATAAATTCGCCATCCACTTCCACATACCAAAAGGAATTCAGATGACTGATCATGTACTCCTCCTCACCGTGTACAATTATGATTTTTCCCTTAACAGGGTATTTCAGCATCTGATGTAGAGAAGAAGTGATTGCCCCAGCATTATGAATCCACGGCCTTCCTAGTAAGCAAGAGTATGATGGGCGGATGTCCATCACATAGAATGTGGAGTGGAACACTTCAGTGCCTACCTTGATGGGAATGTCGACCTCCCCATGCACCATCCTTTTAGACCCGTCAAAGGCCCTGACAATGATATTACTTGGTTTCAGCTCCAAGCCTTCACAATCTAACCGGTTCAGAGCTTTCTTAGGCAGCACATTTAGAGAAGAACCAGTATCGACCAAGACATGGGCGAGAGTAGTTCCTCGGCATTCAACTGACACATGCAATGCGTCATTGTGCTTTCTTCCCTTCGGAGTCAGGTCAGCATTAGAGAAATCCAGGCCGTTGTCGGTGGTAAGGCTGGCTACACAATCCTGGAATTGGTCGGCTGAGGTTTCCTGGGGCACATGGGCTGTCTTCAGAAATCTTATCAATGCTTTGGCGTGAGCCTCTGAACAAAGCAGTAGGGCCAACATGGAGATCTTCGAGGGGGTTTGCCCCAGTTGCTCTACAACATCATAATCAATTTTCTTTATTATTTTCAAAATCTCCTCCATTTCTTTCTTAGAGGTTTCAGGGATGACCAACGGCTGAGCCCTCGTCCTGACGAGCTCTTCTTGGATCCCTTTCCCCTTATCAGCAGCAGCAGGAGAAGGGACAACCACAGGAGTAACAGCTTCTTCAATCATTGGCGTTCTTGCAGATAGTTTTACCGGTGTGGGGGTAACCTTGGGAGCAGCTGAGGGTCCAAAGATTGCCTTTGGAGGGGCAATCTCTGGAGAGAAAATTCTTCCACTTCGGGTAATTTTTCTCGTACCGACAATGTTTCCAATGTCGGCAGTTTCTTCGTCAGAGATCTCTTCAGTTATCTCAATTTGTTTAACACTGTGGTAGTAGATTTCTCCAACATAATTCCACGGTATTGATTTGTCAGATTTGTATGGGACGGGCCCAGGCATGGTTATCTTCAAGGGTACAATCTTCGGAGCGGATGTAATCTTAACAAGCCTTTTGGAGACCTTGAAAAGATTGGCGGAAATGGTTATTATTGAAACTTCATTTATAGGAGTTGGAGTAACGGGAGTCTTTTCGAAAAGAATTTTTTGGTTGTCCATTAGGCGTTGGATGCCTAACTTCAACAGTGGACAATCGATCGGTAGGGAGGAACAAAGGTAGCAATCTTCTTTACAACCTGGGAAAATCCCAGCCTTCAACAGATTCAACTTGATTGTCAGTAGTGAAGTTATTAGATCATCAACAGTAGAAACAAACAGATCTTCTTCAACAGCATGGACATTGCGACCATGCTTTGGCATTGGAGCGGAGATTACATTTGGCTTCTCAGGGGCATCGAACTCAACCTCTTTAGCGTCTATCAAATCCTGAATTTTATTCTTAAGCGCCCAGCAATCGTTGGTGTCATGCCCGGCGCTGTCAGAATGATAGGCACACTTTGCGTTGGGATGATAATGTGGGGAAGTGGTATTCACATTCTTTGGCGCCTCTTTGATATTGGTGAGATTCAGCTTCAACAAATGGGGAAGAACTTGTGCGGGCGTCATATTGATGCGGGTGAACTGCCGTTGTGGCCGTTCTCCCCATTGCTGTTTAGGTCTGGACTGATTGTTATGAGGCTGATCATTTAACAAATTTTGAATCATCACGGCCCCTACAGTCGGTCGGCGCTTAGTTCTTCCCAATCCTTTTTGAGAGTATATAACAGCTGCTTCCTTCTTGGCCGGGAATGGTTTTTTAACAGATGCGGATGCAGAGGCATCCCTTTGAATTTTTCCGCTCTTAATACCAGATTCCACATGTTCGCCAGTCAGAATCAGTTCGGTAAACCCTGCAGAAGAGCTCCCGATCAAATGGTTGAAGAAAGGGCCAGATAGGGTCCTCAAGAACATATCAACTAGCTCCCTATCTGAAAGGGGCGGCTACACCCTTCCGGCCAAGTCGCGCCATTTCTGGGCGTATTCTTTGAATCCCTCATTTGAGGCCATCCCCATACCTTGTAGCTGAGTACGGGTTGGCACCAAGTCAGCGTTGTATTGATACTGGCGATAGAAGGCAGCTGCCAAGTCTTCCCAGTTATGCACCTCTGACCTCTCAAGCTGGTAAAACCAATCTAGCTATGTACCAGACAGGCTGTCCTGGAAGAAGTGTACCCAAAGATTTCTATCGGATGAATGAGGTTGAATTTTTCTGACATACGACCTCAGGTGCATCTTCGGGAAAGACAGACCATCGTATTTTGAAAAAGTTGGAACCTTAAACTTTGGAGGGATCACAATCCCAGCAATCAATCCGAATTCTCAAAATCTAACCCGGGAACCCTTTACAGCTCCATAGCTGCCAGTCTATCCTCCAGGTTTTTGTATTTGTCGTCTGCTGGCGAGTATTGCTGCTCTGAATAATCTTCATCTTCCTCAACCTCTTCCTCTTCAGCCTCGGATTCAGAAGGTAATGCAGATCCTTTTCCCTTACCGGTCCCCTCATCAGATGTGGAGGGGAATTCAAGAACTCTCCTAGCTTCATTCTCAAATCTTCTTCCCAGTGTAGCTACCCCAACTCTTTTCTTCTTCTTTTTTCCTTTTTCTTGCTCTTTGTTCCCTAACAGTGCTTTAAGATCCTCCTGACCCTTTGCCAAGGTCATAAGGAGCTGTTGAAACTGCGAGTTTTGTGACTGCAGATCTCTGACCGTCTGCTCAATATCCATCTTATTGAAATAAACAGCAGAAAGATAAGGAAACCTGGTGTGAAGACCTGTTTATGCATATGATGAATGATATGTTTATTCATGTAATGCATTTAAGGATTTAGAAATTCAAAGTTGTTGCAGACAAAAAGAACACACGTCATATTAATAAGAAGAGATTTTGTCAGTACATAAATGCCCCATGGGCCAAATATTACAAAAACTTCTTAAGGTAAAAAGACGTTGCGCATCCTCTTTGGTGCGATGTAAGTGTTAAGGGTCTCCTCCTCGTGAAGTCGGCGGGTAAGCTCCAAAACCTTCTTCTCACTGGCATAGAAGCTGGCTTCAAAAGTATCCCTTTCTTCCTTGAGTTGGATCCAACTCTTCTGCATTTCCTCCCATGATGTTGGCATGTCAGGATGTAGGATGGTGTATGGAACCTCTCCTTCCTTAACATGCTCTTTGATCAAAGGGAGAATGTGAGGGTAAGGCATCATAAGACTCTGGACGCGGGTTCGTAGCCACTTGAGGTAAGGCTCAAGAGGGATGGATTTCTTGTGTCCCAGTGTCTTGCTATCTACCTTGTTAGGCATCCTCCAAGCTCTGATGAACCTTTGTCGAAGTCCTTGCGCATCGTTGTCGAAGTCAAAAACTAGGTCAGGAATCAGCATGTCATGAGGGCCATCCCTCCATGCATATCCAAATTGTCTCAAAGCTAGACAGGGGTTGTAGGTAATGCCTCCCCTAATGCCAAGCAATGGAACATTAGGGAACTCACCACAACAATCAATGATGATGACACTTTCTCTGGACCGAGAACACCAATGTACATCAGAATGTGTGAGGGTCATCAATCGTTGTGACCACCTTAAACCCTGCTCATTCTTTAAAACTGATTGTGGAAGGTGAGAAATAAACCACCTTGCAAGGAGAGGAGTACAACACATGAGAACACCTCTCTTCCTCATTGTTCGTGTGTAAAATGAGTGGAGGATGTCCCCAAGCAATGTAGTTATGGGATTCCTGGATATGAAGATCTTGACAGCATTCACCTCTATAAGTTGGTCAGGATTTGGGAACAAGACCAACCCATAAATAAGAAGTGCCACAATTTCTTCAAAGGCTTGCAGATCCAAAGAATTCCAACACTCTTGTGCCTTCTCAAACAAGAACTTTGCCAAGAAGCCCTTGACACCACTTCTGGTTTCCCAATGCCCCTTGATGTCAGATGGTTGCAAGTGTAGTGCTTGAGCAACATCTTCAGGTTTTGGTTCTTTTTCCGTACCGTTGTAGGGTAGTTGATTAAGAATAGGAATTCTCAGGAGTTGAGAAAATTCCTCCAAAGTAGGCACCAATTGATAGTCGAGAAAGGTGAAATAGTGGTGAAGGGGGTCAAAGAATTGGAACAACACTTTCACCATGTCTTCTTCAATGCTGGTGTTGACGAGGTTGAGAAGTCTACCATGTCTTTCACTGAAGAGAGAACTTTCTGGAATTCTGGATGTAAGCTCCTTGAGTTGAGGAGGGATTCTCACAAGGTTGACTTGGATAGTTTTCCTGCGAAGAGTTTCCATGACCTACAAAACAAGAACAAAGATGAAGATCCAAACCCTTGAAATGGTTAGTGGATGCATATGATGCTTTATGATGTTCATGATGTATGCACAAACACATGTACAAGCAAGTCACACAAAACCCTAGTTTCAGGCTTGTATGAGGTTTCATAGGTAAGTACCCTCTTGAGTTTAGTTGGCTTAATAACCTGTCCTATAAATAGTAACCGGGTTCTAAGGAGCTCAATATCATTGGATTGTTTTCCATGTTCATTGTTTTGGTTTAGCCACTTAACTAGCGACCAAGATATTCCAAGAAAACAACCCTCAATGAGTGTAGTATTGAGTATCTACCAACTTCAGACTGCACCAAAGTCGGTCATCTCACTACCCCTAACAAAAGGCCAAGATGGTCAAGTAAGGTTCTAGGTCATTAGTGCTTAGTGACATCACTCAGCGGCCCCGTACTCTTCTTGATTGAACTCAAGGGTTA
Organism: Vicia faba; assembly: GCA_948472305.1. Lineage (NCBI taxonomy): Eukaryota > Viridiplantae > Streptophyta > Magnoliopsida > Fabales > Fabaceae > Vicia > Vicia faba. The sequence goes on from OX451735.1 coordinate 235,624,598, forward strand.
TCGGTACTCACAAATATGTTGCACTAATATAGCTATTGCTTCGACTGTGTCGGTATACCCCGCACAGTTTCCACAACATATTGTTATCTATGAATGTTTCCCAAATCCGGGTGTAGGATTTCAAGCCCAAACAAGAGAACCAAAATGTAAAGCAATCAAAGCAAACAATTAGTCATGCAAAAGGTGATCTAAGCCCTAAGGTTACTCCACTTTTAGAAAAGTCCCCAGCAGAGTCGCCAGTTCTGTGATACGGTGGGAGAACTGACTTGGGTTTTGCGTTTGTGTTTGCAAATGTTTCGGTTTAGCAAGAGTTTCCACCGACTTTTTATTTTATCCTAAGGAAAGGTTAAAAAGCACAGGAAAAACCTTTGAGATGTTTTCTTGGGTTCGGGGAGTAGATTGTAGAAAGGGAAGGTATTAGCACCCTTTCTATCCATGGTTATCCATGGGCTCTTAGTTACTTGCTTAGATCACTTGCCTTTGCTTTTCAATTGTTTGAAATGGTGCTTTGTGTGTGGTCTTTGAAAATGTTTTGAAAAAGATGCCTTGTCTAGGCAACCATTGTAACAATTCTTGTTTGAATGTTTTACAAGGGTGTTTGTCTTTTTGAAAAGATGTTTCAATGTTTTTGAAAGTTTGTTTTGAAGTTGTGTTGTGATGTGTGTTTTGAAAAATGGCAAGGATTGTTTTGCAAGTTTGGTCAAGTAACCAAGAGCTATCTATCCTAAATTTCTCAAAGATCTTTCTTATGTTTTAACCCTTTTAACAGTGTTGTTTCACCATTGTATTTGGTGAACAACCTTGTGTTAGGATGTTAACAGGACAGGCGCGGGTCATCGTATAGACCATGAGAGCAATAGTGTCAAGTGTCTTTAGCAATTTTCTTGAGGGACTTGATCATTTTAGGCAACTTGATAGCGTCATCGAGGGACTATGATCATTTGATTTGTTTTTGTCTTGCCAAAGACACTTAACATGCAACCATGGCCCATTTTTGAAGGCAACAAGTGGAGTAACCCTAGGGGTGCAAGTGTGCATTGTGTTTGTTTTTTCATGCATATTTATCTTAGATTAAGTCAAGTTATTTGTTTATTTGATTTTCATACAAACCCTAAGTCTAAACATGGCATAATTGAAAGCTTTTAAATGCGGAAATTTAAATGCTAAGCTATTACAACAATGATTATGGGGATGGGGGTATAAGTTTGAATTTGGGGATATTTGACAAGAAATTAAATTCTAAGCTATTACATCCATATTGAATATACAAGACAAATATCTAATATTTAAATAAGTACAAATAAATAAATATCACTTAAAAATTCATTATGCTAAAAAAGGGATTTTTCATGTATGTAAAAGTATTTTTCAATGTGAAATATAAACAAAAATAAAAAGGGTCAAATTTGAATATTTTTGTCATTTAGGGCAAAACCCTAGTTTTTAAATAAATAGTAATATTTATTAATTATGTACAATATATATTAAAAAATAAAAATTATATTGTAAAAAAAAGTATTTTTAGTGTCATATATTAATAAAAATAAAAATGTATTATTTCTATATTTTTATACTAAGTATTCTAATAAATATAATATACAAGTATTTATATATATTTACTAAACCTATTAAATATAAAAGATAAAATTAATTATTTATGTATATATAAAAAATGTACATTTAAGAAAATATTTTCAAGATATAAATAAAAATAACAACTAAAAAATAAACATATTTTTTATACTATTTTTTAGGGTTTTAGTAAAAAAAAGTATTTATATTATTTACATACATAAGCTATTAAAATGGAACAAATATCAAATAAATATGAAAAAAATGTGGAAAAATATTTTTGATGTTTTTTATGTTTAAGCAAAAAATATGAAATCAGAATAAAAAATAAAAAGTCAAAAATGACAAATATTTAATCAAATGGGCCAGGGGGTGCAAATAGAAAAGGGGGGTGCAAAAAGTAAGGATGGCTCAGGCCCAACCCAAGCCATCATCTTCAACTTCCAGCTCCTTGTTCAAACAGAAAACGCGCGCCTCTCCTTGTCCAACACAAACTCCTGATTCTTTGATTATTTTGCAAAACTCATAACATAAACATTGTAGAGCATCAAATCACGAGTTCAAACATGTAAAAAACTTGGATTAACACTCAAAGGCCAGAGAAAATTTCTCTGGCCCTAAATTTTAAACTAATTTTTTCATCATGTTCATGGCTAAAATTCTCACAGCATGCTTAACATAAATGAAAAGTGATCACATGTATGGCTTCAGGGCTATGAGTAGGACATGTTTCATTCACAAACCTAAACCTAACTCTTCCTAGATTGAGAGATAGAAGTCCATGGATTACTTGTCTCAGCTTGAATCGTGCTGAGCAATGTGGCCAACTTCAATGGAGTTTGAGCTTCTGTATAGCTTGCCTGAGGTCCAAGGAAGCTTTTCCAACACCTAGCTTGCTTTGAATCACTCTGTATTGTGCTATAAAAGTCCACCTGCAAAACTGAAAACTGAAAATGGCAAGTGAGATTAGGGGTGTTACAGCTTGTGTTTAGGGCTTGGAATAGTTTAGGTGGATGGAAAGGAATGTGTTGGAACTTGTTTAGGCAAAAACGCACGAGTGGATAATGCTAGGCAAGTCAAACTGCAGGGATGCCCTGTTTTTTGCAGCCAAACAGTGTTTTTGTGTTCTGGGAGGTATGAGGAATGGTTGAATCGTGTTTTAGGCTTGGCTTGATGTATGGAAAATGTTCACAGGGTTTGTGTTTGGCTGTGTTGACAGGAAATGGAAGTTGGGGTGTTTTTGCAAAGTTGCTTCAAGTGTAAGTAAGAAAGTGTGTCCTTGGATACAAGCCAGTACAATGCCTAATGTATGCAGCAAAACAAAGCTCTTGGTAACTGGAATGTGTAGATTTGATTTGGCTCTCAGATTTGGCCCCATGCCTCAAGGATTTGGTATTTGACATAAAGCAACTTTAAGCAAAAATGACAATTCACCTTTTACTACTTAAGGCTTAACTTTGTGTGCAATGTCCAAATGAACAAAATAATGCATTAGCTCAGTGGATTTGCATTCAATGAAGGAGTGTAAAATGGTTTAGAGGCCTGCAAGCTAGCACAAACCAAGCTGATTTGAAAATGCCATTTGCTATGAACATGTATTGGTCATGAACAAAAGTGAGTTTTGGCCAACTTTGCAAATTCGATTCTCTCTAACCACAAGGGTGTTTGAGAAGTTATTGGACAATTTGGAAAGCTTGGAATGTGTGATACAATCCATCTTTGTAATTCAAATTGAAACTCTAAGTGGAACCATGTGAAAAATGGCCAAGAAGTTGGACAAAAATCCTGCCTAGAATAGGTCAAATTTCTTCTAAGTTAAAAGTGTTTGGCACCCTTGTTCCAAAAATCATAACTTGAGATACAAGCTTCCTTTGAGAAAACTGTGTGAATCAAAGTTGTATATTTTGCAATTTAATACAACTTTCATGTTGCAAGTTTTGTTTGAAACCACTTGGATCTTGGTGAAAAAGTGGGACAAATTTAGGAAAAAATACGAAAATTTCATAACTTAGAAAATTTCTAAGTTATGAAATTTTTTCATTTTAAACCCTAATTTGCATTTTTGGGTTTCTTGATGAACAAGTTTCACAATTTGACATGTCTTGATGAAAAATAACTCTTGGAACTTGATTTTGACCAAAAAGTCAAAGTTTGACTTTTCAGTGTACAGTCAAATTTTGATCAGTTGACTGAAAAATTCATCTGTCAATCCTATGCATTTGAGATCTTTTGAACTTGTTGAATGGGTCAAGACAATTCCATTGAGTCCTTGAGTCCATGTGTAAGCTTGATTTGCCATTGGTTAGGTCAAACAGTCAAAAATTGCCTTTGTGCAGTCAAAACCCTAAAAATGACCATTTTGCCCTTTTAATGATCTGATCAAATTTCTTGTGGAATTATGATCCAAACTTGATAAAATGGTCCATGTGAGTTCATAATGTTGATGTGGGTCAAATTTCATGAGGTTTGACTGTCAATTGGCCACAGTTGACTTTTTCCCCAATACAGCTGATTTCTAGGTCAACTGTCCAATTGACTGGGCAAAAATTTGAATCAAGGCTTGAAACTTGGTATGGGCAAACTTGTGAGTCCAACATGAAGTATGAAAGTCACTTTGGGCATTTTAGTTCAAAACATCCCTGTGCAAACTCAAACCCTAATTTGGGTCAACAGTGCAAGGAGGGGTCTTGAGCAGAGCAAACCCTAACTTGATCTTGAGTTCCAAGAGTCTTGTGATGAGAAAATGTTGATGAAAAGGGAGGGAAAATTTTGGGGTACAACACTAGGCATATCCATCCTCGAGTAGACACCCTTCACAGGTTTAGAAAAGGCTCCTAGGCCATAGGACATTGCTTCAGCCTTACATCTAAAAAGGGCTGATGTAGTATCTAACTGGGAGATACGGAGCGGGGTTAAAGGTTTCTTGGCTAAGTTTATGATTGATCAAGCTCAACAGTTCTGGGATAACTTGGATTTTCAAGCTTTTGAAGACATCTTGGCTCTCCTCATCTACGGCTTGGTTCTTTTCCCGAATCCAGATTCCTTCATAGATGTGAATGTGGTCACGATCTTCTTGTCTCGTAATCTAGTGCCTACTCTTCTGGGTTATATTTTACATGCTCTCTATACTCGTACCGTGTGAAGAAGGGGGGGCCTCATTTGTTGCACGCCGCTGCTGGCGAGATGGTTTATTTCGCACCTCCCCAAGTCTGTATTGAAGAATGAGGAAGGGTTAGGTTGGGCTCACAGAATCATGTCCCTTGCCCATACGGATATTCTTTGGAGTTTTATGGATATGGAAAGAGTAGCTGTCATTGATCGATATGGGGAATACCCTAATGTCCTGTTGCTTGGAACTAGAGGGGTAATAACCTACAGTCCTTGTTTGGCTTTTCGGCAGTTTGGTTGTGCTCGGAGAGACGGTCCTCATGAGCCACTTCTTACAGATATTGTCTTTGACTACAAGGGGGACGTTGATGAGCATCGCCGAAGGTTCATACGGGCCTGGGGCATGGTGAACAAGTCTAACCCTCACAAGCTAGGACCGAAGACTTCTCTCCCTATGCAACCTTATCTCCAGTTGGTTCGAGCCCGTGCTCAAAAGCTGGGGATACCTTATGAAGCTGTTTTGCCAGTGGTCGTGGAGCATACTAATGAAGAAGGTGTTCCTTATACAGTCCTCTATCCCTATATGCCTACTGATCTTGGGGCATTGAAGAGATCTTGGATTCAGCTGAAAGAAGAAAGGGATACCTACCGGGAGAAGTATCATGAGCAAGAGAGGAAGATCTTGAAGCTCACGAGGCATCTTGAAAATGAAAGGACAATCAATGATTATGGCAGCATGAAGGGGAAACGACCATGGGATTTCTGATATCTTTTATTGTTTCTAGTTTAGATTTTCTTTTCAGTTATTTCTTTTGTAATGCCTTGAAGGCATTGTTAAACATTTTTACAAGTTTAATCTAATAAAGTGTGTTTTATTTTGTTTTACAAATTTGAATATCCCAAAGTCTTTGAAATCATTTCATACGCACTTCATTACCATGCACCTTATTACAGGTACCATTACAGGTTTCTTATCTTCTTCGTTGTTTATTTCAGCACTAATTTCTTCTGAAATGCCTACCGATCAAGCCATCAAAGCTCTTCAAGCACAGAATGCTCAATTCCAAGAGATGTTCTTGAACTTGGCCAAAGGACAACAAGATTTAAAGGCTCTCATCTTGAAGGAGAAGAATAAGAAGAAGAAGAAGAAGAAGAAGAAGAAGAAGAAGGTGGTTCTGCTGAATATGGGTCACAGGTTTGGGAATAGGTTGCGACAGGAAGCTGATTTGTCCCATTCATCTCAAGGAGGAGAGAATCAAGAGGAAGGAAAGGGTCTTAGTCTTGTGGTCTCTGATAAGGACATTGATTTTGATGATGAACATTACCCTCCCGCTGAGGATAGGTACAAACAGCTTGAAGACCGTCTAAGTGCTATGGAGATTCAGAAGGTTCCCGGTTTGGACTTCGGAGATTTGGGACTAGCATCGGGAGTGGTGATCCCTCACAAGTTTAAAGCTCTGGTTTTTGCTAAGTATGATGGAGTATCCTGTCCAAAACTCCATCTCCGCTCATACGTCAGAAAAATTAAACCTTACACTGCTGATAGGAATCTGTGGGTACATTTCTTTCAAGATAGTCTGTCAGGGACTCAACTTGAATGGTTTTATCAATTGGAAGGAGCTAATGTCCGAAACTGGGAGGACCTTGTTGCTGCTTTCTACAAGCAGTACCAGTATAACACCGACCTTGCTCCCACTCGTACTCAGCTTCAGGGTATGTCAATGGGTGCAAGTGAAGGTTTTAAGGACTATGCTCAAAAGTGGAGAGATCTGGCTGGAAGAGTCCAACCCCCTCTGACTGATAGGGAGTTGGTTAATATGTTTCTGGGGACCTTGTCTGGTCCGTTTTTCAATCATCTGATCGGTAGTTCATCATCTGGGTTTACTGAATTGATTATGACTGGGGAGAGAGTAGAGGCTGGTATCTGAAGTGGTAAGATACAGAAAGGTGCTTCATCAAGTACAAAAAAGAAACCTTTCAAGAAAGAAGCTAGTGCAGTTTACAACTCAAGGAGCCAAAACCGACCTGAACACCGCCAAGCAGTGAATGCGGTAGTAATATCAAGACCCACCATTGCCCCACAACGCAACAATCAGCAAAGAGTGGAGAGACCGCAAAGAAAGTATACTCGGCTTAATATGACCTTGTCACAAATTCTACCACAATTGTTGAAGACTAACATGGTAACTCTGAGGGAAGCCCCAAAGAATCCTAGCACCACATCTCCACTGTACAATCCAAACGCCCGTTGTGCCTATCACTCTGATAGCCCGGGTCATGATACGAACAACTGCTAGGCTTTGAAGAATAAAGTGCAAGACTTGATTGAAGCTAAAGAGATTAAGTTTGACGCTCCAGAGAAACCCAACATCATAACTGCTCCTATGCCCAAGCACGGTAATGGAGTAAATGCTATGGACGATGATTCATTTGTGACCTCTGTGGAAGACATTTCTACTCCGTTAATGACAGTTAAGAAGAACCTATTGTTGGCCGGTTTATTTCCGGGCTATGGTGAAGGTCGCCACATATGTTCCATCCTGCCTGCTGGTTGCTATTTACTGAAATCAGGTGTTCAGCGCCTGATGGATAACAAAGAGATCTTGTTCGAGAAAACTTTGATTCCGTTGATTCCTATTGAAGATGTTTCCATCATAACCATTTTCGCCAATCCTTCCAAGGCTTCCTCGAGAAAGCCTGTTAGGATTACATCTGTTCTAAGAGTTGCTCCATTAATCATTACTATTCCTGGTCCTATCCCATACACTTAGGATAAGGCTGTCATGTGGCACTATGGGTCCGATGTGTATTAACATGGGATCAAACAAGACTTGAAGGTTGAAGAGGCTGATGCCGATCTCGGCAATATTGTCGGGTCTAGCAAGGTCACCAGAAGTGGAAGACTTTTCTCTCCTGAGATTTCCCCTCTGACTGTTCAAAAGCCTATTGCCATTCCATCCACCAGTACATCAGCTGAAGTTCCAATTCTTACTCCAGTTATCACCCCTGTCGCCGAGTCATCTGACACTCGGGGCAAAGAAGTTACAGGTGGGCCTGCCCAGATGGAGGCGCCTAAGAAGATCGTTGTAGAAACCTATAGGCAAGAGATAGAGGAAATTTTGAAGATTATCAAGAAAAGTGACTACAACATAGTCGAACAGCTGGGGAAAACCCCGTCGAAGATCTCCATGTTATCCTTATTGTGGTGCTCAGAAGCCCATGCAAAGACTTTAATTTCTTTCCTCAAACTGTGCATGTGCCGTAGGAAACATCTTCTGATCAATTTAAAGACTGTGTGGCTAGTTTGACCGCTGACAACGGGTTGGGTTTCTCCGATGCAGATTTGACTGCCAAGGGAAGAAATCATAATGATGCTCTGCATGTCTCGATCGAGTGCAGGGGTACTACTTTGGCCCACGTATTGGTGGATACAGGGTCCTCATTAAATGTTTTACCCAAGAAAGCATTAGACCGTCTGGACTGTGAAGGGTTGGTTTTGAAGCCGAGTAATATTGTGGTTAGGGACTTTGACAGGTCCAAAAGGATGGTGCACGGGGAGGTGGACATCCCTGTTAAAGTTGGCTCTCAGACTTTTGCATCGATGTTCTATGTGATGGATATCCGACCATCTTATTCTTGCTTGTTGGGTCGCCCTTGGATTCATAAGGCTGGGGCAGTGACTTCTACGCTCCATCAGATGTTGAAATATCCAGTAAAAGGGAAGATTGTAACGGTACAAGGTGAAGAGGAGTACATGGTGAGTCATCTTAACTCCTTTCGATATATGGAGATGGATGGAGAGTTCATTGAAACCCTGTGTCAGAACTTTGAAGAGGTTCCCTAAACTCTAGCGTCGACTGAAGTTGTTGTTGAAGAACCTCCAATGAAGATGGCTTCCTTGAAGGATGCCAGGGCTGTAATTGAAAAAGGTGGGTGTGCAAATTGGGGCCAACTCCCTGACTTTGCACACAAGACTAACAAGTTTGGTTTGGGTTTTACTGCAGAAGCTCAAAGGGTTGTTTGGCGTGCGCGGATTAGAAGACCTCCTCTGTGCATCAGTAATCCGGGAGTGAATGCAATCGAAGATGATGAAGAAGAGTCATATATCGACAACTGGATTTACCCGACTACCAACGGTGGCTTGAATAATTGGACGGCGGAGGACTTCGTGCCCGTTTCTTTTATTACACAGTAATAAACTTTTGTTTTGAGATTTGTAACAGACAGTTTAAAACTCTACGGCCTGGTGCCTTGCCCGAGGCACCTTGGCTTTGTTTGTGAGGGCTTATTGTTTGTCATTTTCATATATCATCAATAAAACATTGGACGTTTTCTTGCATTACAAATTTTACGCTCCCTGCTTTTCTTTTCTATCTTTCACTTTATCAAAACAGCTATTGTCTTACACGCACTCACATATCATAATGCAGATCCATATCCACTCTGGATCCCATTGGTAACGACTCTGCTACTGCCAATTATGACTTCGAAAATCCGATAAACCAAGTCGAGGACGAAGGTGGGGATGATTGTGAAGTGCCTGGAGAACTTGCTAGACAGTTACTACAGGAAGAGAGGGCCATACAGCCGCATGAAGAGCCGGTTGAATCAGTAAACTTGGGTACAAAGGAAGACAAGAAAGAGGTCAAGATAGGTGCAAATCTGGAGCCTAGTGTCAAGCAACGGTTGATTCAGATGTTGCGCGACTATGTTGAGATCTTCGCTTGATCTTATAAATATATGTCTGGGTTGGATACAGACATTGTGGTTCACCGCCTGCCAACCAAAGAAGATTGTCCTTCGGTAAAGCAGAAACTTCGCCGTATGCGCCCTGAAATGTCTGAGAAAATCAAAGCTGAGGTCAAGAAACAGTTTGACGCTGGATTTCTAGCTGTTACTTCTTACCCGCAGTGGGTTGCTCACGTGGTTCTGGTGCCGAAGAAGGATGGTAAGGTATGTATGTGTGTGGACTATAGGGATCTAAATAGGGCGAGCCCCGGATGATTTCCCACTCCCTCACATTGATGTTTTGGTCGACAATACCGCGCAGTATAAGGTCTTCTCTTTTATGGATGGTTTTTCTGGTTACAATCAAATTAAGATGGCTCCCGAAGACATGGAGAAGACGACTTTTGTTACACAGTGGGGCACCTTCTGTTACAAGGTAATGCCTTTCGGGTTGAAGAATGCTGGGGCAACTTATCAGCGCGCCATGGTCGCTTTGTTCCACGACATGATTCACCATGAGATTGAGGTTTACGTTGATGATATGATTGCAAGGTCCCAGACTGAGGAAGAACACCTTGACCATCTCCAGAAACTGTTCGACAGGTTGAAGACGTACAAGCTGAGGTTAAACCCGAACAAGTGCACCTTCGGGGTAAGGTCTGGTAAGCTACTGGGTTTCGTCGTTAGTGATAAAGGTATTCAAGTGGATCCTGCAAAGGTGAAGGCTATACAGGAGATGCCAGCTCCCCGAACAGAAAAGGAAGTAAGAGTATTTTTGGGACGTTTGAATTACATTGTCTGATTCATCTCACACCTGACTTCTACTTGTGAGCCAATCTTCAAGCTGTTGAAGAAAGATCAAGTGGTAAAATGGAATGATGAATGTCAGACCGCTTTCGAAAGAATCAAGGAGTACCTCCAAGAGCCACCTATCCTGATGCCTCCAGTTGAAGGAATACATTTGATCTTATACTTGACCGTACTGGATAATTCAATGGGGTGCGTGTTGGGGCAGCATGACGAGTATGGCCGAAAAGAGCATGCTATTTACTACCTTAGCAAAAAGTTTGCCGACTGCGAGACTCGATACTCGTTGCTCGAGAAAACTTGCTGCACTTTGGCAAGGGCTGCTCGCTGGCTGAGACAGTATATGCTGACTCACACTACCCTATTGATATCAAAGATGGACCCAATCAAGTATATCTTCGAAAAGCCCGCATTGTCCGGAAGAATAGCAAGATGGCAGATGATCTTAACTGAGTATGATATTCAATACACAAACCAAAAAGCAATCAAGGGGAGTGTGTTGGCAGATCATTTTGCGCATCAGGCCGTGGATGATTACCAATCCATGAATTTCGAGTTCCCGGATGAGAACATCATGTTGGTGACCGACTGTGCAGAACCTGGACCAGATGAAGGACCCGAGGAGGGATCCCGATGGTCTATGTATTTCGACGGAGCCTCAAACGCATTGGGTAATGGTATTGGCATTGTGTTCATCTCTCCTAAAGGCTATCATACTCCGTTCACCGCCCGACTATGTTTTAACTGCACCAACAATATGGCAGAGTATAAAGCGTGCATCCTGGGTCTTCGAGCAGCTATTGACCTGAGGATTAAGTTCTTGAGTGTATTCGGAGATTCCGCTCTCGTGATCAGTCAGATTAAAGGCGAGTGGGATACGAAACACCCAAATCTTATTCCTTATAAGAAGTATGTATTGACATTGCTTCCACACTTCGAGGAGATAACCTTTGAACACTTCCCCAGAGAGGAGAATCAGTTAGCGGACGCGCTAGCTACTATGGCTTCTATGTTCAAGGTCAGGTGGGACAATGAAGCTCCCCAGATTACCATTGAGAGGTTGGACAAACCCTCACATTGTTGTGACATTGAGACTGAAGAGGTAGCAGATAAACCCTGGTTTCACGAGGTAAAGAGGTATCTTGAGGCTCAAGAGTATCCCGAGGGTGCATCTGTTAATGATAAGAAGTTTATGAGGAGATTCGCTGCGAAGTTCTTCATCAACAATGGCGTTCTCTATAAATGTAACCATGATTAAACCTTACTACGATGTGTGGACAAAAGCGAGGCAGAAAGGATCATGGCAGAGTTACATGAAGGCACCTTCGGGACTCATTCCAGTGGACATACCATGGTAAAGAAAATACTACGGGCAGGATATTATTGGTCCACCATGGAAGCCGACTGTTATCAACATTCTCGGACCTGTCATAAGTGCCAAGTCTATGCTGATAAGGTGCACGTACCTCCCATTCCTCTAAACGCCTTGACAGCTCCTTGGCCTTTCGCAATGTGGGGCATCGACATGATTGGCGAGATCAGACCTACTGCGTCTAACGGGCACCGTTTCATTCTGGTAGCAATTGATTATTTCACGAAGTGGGTTGAGGCAGCTTTGTTTGCTACAGTAACCAAGAACGTTGTGGCGTGGTTTATCCGACACAATCTGATCTGTCGATACGGTGTACCAGAGAGGATCATTACGGACAATGGTACAAATCTCAACAATACGATGATCACCGAGCTCTGTAAGAAGTTCAAGATACAACATCATAAATCTTCTCCTTATTGGCCAAAGATGAATGGGGATGTTGAAGCGGCTAATAAGAACATCAAGAAGATTGTGCAGAAGATGGCGGTGACATACAAAGACTGGCATGAGATGTTACCATTTGCTCTTCATGGGTATCGTACCTCAGCACGCACAGCAAGGGGGGCAACACCGTACTCTCTTGTGTATGGCATGGAGGCAGTCTTACCCCTTGAAGTACAGATACCCTCTCTTTGGATTATGAAGCATGCAGGTTTGAGCGAGGACGATTGGATCCAGCCCCGGCTTGATCAGCTAAACTTAATCGACGAGAAGAGACTTACTGCTATTTGTCATGGTCAGACGTATCAAAAGCGGATGATCAAGGCATTTAACAAGAAAGTCAGATGACAAGAGTATCAAGTCGTGGATCTGGTGATCAAGCACATCATACTTCCGCAAGGTGATCCCAGGGGAAAATGGACCCCCACTTATGAAGGGTCATTTGTGGTTAAGAATATTTTCTCAGGAGGAGCTATGATTCTAACCACCATGGATGGTGACGATCTTCCTCACCCCGTCAATACAGACATAGTGAAAAATACTACGCATAATCAAAGACCCGCTAGGTTGACTTGCCTAGGAAAAAATAAGGGCTTCCCGGCGAACCAAAAGGGTTCGGGCAAAAATAAGGGATGAAAGTGAAAATTGTACACTCGGCAAGTCGAAAACCTGAAAAGGCGGCTTGGGCAAAAAAGGGTATCCCGGTGGACTGAAAACCCTAAAGGGCGGTCCAGGAAAAAATTAGGGATCAAAGCGTAACACTATGTCTCATTGGGTCATCTTGCAACCAGACTTCGGTATCGACTATCAAGCTCGGACGGCGCCGATCAATCTGATCTACCTTCAACCAAGTAGCAAAAGTGATGAGATGCTCGAAGACATAAAGGCAATAGCAGAGTTGGAACCCAGTGGGATTGTTCACATAGCTGGTTTTCTTTGTTTTTCACAAATTGTATAAAGTCTATCATTTCGGCGGCGTTCTCTTACTAGGACGTCAACCTCTTGTACAAAAAATGCTTATTCACAGGCCAACTTCAAAATCAATACAATCCATTTTCACAAAGAAATTTCAAATTATTTTTTGTTTTGTTTTGCAAGAACGTCCAATGGTTCATTTTTGATATATGCATTTGACAATAATTGCTGCTCATAAATATTTACATGCGAAACAAAAGACGATTACTCGTAATTTCAGAAACAAGGGCAAACGAGAAATGTCCAGACCTTACAGTTGCTCTATTCACCAGGTACAGGGATAGACCCAGCTGGAGAAAATGACTAAAAGTATATACACTCCCTGCAGAGTAAGAAAAAAAATAGTGATGTTAGCTTTCCCGAACAGGACACAACTCTCCCCAGCCGAGGTTCGCAATCGTGAATGAGTCGGTAAGATTCTCCCCAAGCAGAGTTCATCTATCACCAACGATGGAAGACCATCCCCAGTGGAGTTTATTCCTTCCACAAACAGAAACTTTATCCCCGAAAGAGTTTATCATCGCCAGCAACGATAATTCATCCACAGCCGAGGTTATTCCTCCAAGTCAACAGATCTTTTGACAGAGTATCTCTTCCCCGCAAAGTCATTTTCTCGTCAGTTTATTCTCTAGCCAAATTATTCTCCTACCAAGTTATTCCCAACTCATCTTCGGTCGTTATCCTCAGCGAGCGAAACTCTTTATATTCTCCAGCAGCAGTCTGGGATTTGTTTTCCCCAGCTAGGGAACATCGCAAAAACATCACATTTCCATATATCATGGCATACGCATATGCATCATATAACACAATCTCATTTATTTTGAGAACATCATTACTCAATACATGTCATGCATCATGAAATTACATACGACTAACCCTTTATGTTCCAGGAAAAGATACAATCAAATTCTCACAAAGTTCAAGCTACGAAGCCCGGATACGACCGGATAGTATCTTGATTACTCCATCATATTGTAAAGCCCGAAGAACAACCAGATAGCAGTATCAAAATACCGCAAAGCCTGGATTACAACCAAATAGTGGTATCTCTTAAAAATAAGTTATGAAGCCCGGATTCAACCGGATAATAGTTTAATCCCCAGCAAGTTACTGTGAATCCTGGATTACGAGCAAATAGCAGTATGAGACGTCATGAAGCCTGGATTCGACCAGATAGTGGCATATCATAAACACAAGCCGTGAAGTCCGGATTCAATCGGATAATAGCTCAGCAGGTTATTGTAAAGCCTGGATTATGACCAGATAGCAATACAAGTTTCTGTGAAGCCTGAATTACGACCAGATAGCAGCCAAGAATACTATGAAGCCTGGATTACGACCAGATAGTGGTATATCTTTAATACAAGTTATGAAGCCCGGATTCGACCGGATAATATCTTGATTTCCCCATGAAGCCTGGATTCGACCAGATAATGGTATGAGACATCGTGAAGCCTGGATTACGACCAGATAGCGTAAAAAAGACCTTGAAGCCTGGATTACGACCAGATAACAGTGAGGGACACTGTGAAGCTTGGATTTCGACCAAATAGTAGTTTACCCGGCCAATTACTATGAAGCCCGGAGTCGACCAGATATTAGTAGGCCTTAAAAACAAATGGAAGCCCGGATGCGACTGGATAACCACTTGATTTCTTCTGAAGCCTGGATTTCGACCAGATAAGAAGTAGGGTATTGTGAAGCCTGGATTCGACCAGATAGTAGTACAAGACACCATGAAACCTGGATTCGACCAGATAATGGTATGAAACATTGTGAAGCCTGGATTACGATCGGATAGCAGTACAAGACACTGTGAAGCTTGAATTTCGACCAAATAGCAATTTTACCTGGACAATTACTAAGAAGCCCGGAGTCGACCGGATATTAGTATGCCCTAAATTCAAGTTAAAGCCCGAATGCAACCGGATAACAACTAAATTCCTTCTGAAGCCTGGATTACGACCAGATAAGAATTGAGAAATTGCAAAGCCTGGATTACGACCGGATAGCAAGTTTAATCTCATCTCCCCAATAAGTCACTGTAAAGCCTGGATTACGACCAGATAGAAGTCGATCTTATCACTATGAAGCCTGGATCACAACCAGATAGTAGTTCATTTTCACCCCTTCGACCAAGAGACGATTCCCCAGTAGGATAACGGACGACCGAAGCTCCTAAAATTCAACTTTTAACAAGACAAAGAACAACATTCCCCAACGGAATCTTCCTCAACAACAGGTATACAAGCTCTCGCTAAGGAATCTCTTATGCCATCGAAACTCCTTCGGATGGCATTTTTAAGCCCATCTTCCATCATCAATCTCCAAATGGCATCTATAAGCCCATTCCCGACATCACAAGGCTAGTACCACTTCATGCGAGTGCAAATTTCTGGGCACTCTAGTGTTCAATCATCTTCCACCTTCAGATCACGAAAGGCAGACAAGCCAATCTACATCCTCAGGTTTAAGAAGATTGAACAAGGGCAGATTTTGTACCCCAAAATTTTCCCTCCCATATTTCTCAAAACATTTCAAGAAAGACCCTCAAGTTGCTCAAGGAAGTCCAAGGGTTGACCAGACAAACTCTCTCCTAAGGCAGTCTACCCCAAATTAGGGTTTCATGTTGAATCAAGATACTTGAGTCCAAAGGACCCCAAATGCTCACCATTGTCCTAATATGTTCTCAAGATCATCCATGTCAAGTTTCAAGCCCTACAGAGAAATTTTGCTCAGTCAATTGCTCAAAGGCCTGAAAATCGACTATGGTAGGGCAAAAGTCAACTGTGGCCCCCATACAGTCAAACTTCAAGATTTTTGGTCAACATTCTCATTTTGAAGTATTATTCATCATTTGATGAAGGGTTGATCATGATTCCTCAAGGATTGCTCACAATTCATCAAAACCCAAAAGTTGCTAAATTAGGGTTTTGTAGGAAAAGTCAACTCAACTTTGACCAAGCATAACTTTCTCATACATTATGAGAAATGACCCATCTAAAGCTCATTTTTAATAGGATGCAATTCTCTACAATCCATCTTCATCTCCCAAGTTCAAAATATGCACTCACAAGAAGTTATGAATTTGGACATTATAGGTCATTTTGAAAAGTCAACAAAAACACCTTTTATGTCAAAGCTTCATACATGAACATGGAATACCAAATTGAGATGAGACCAATAGGGTTGCTTAGAGGAAATCTCAAGCTTTCTAAAAATTCCAAGAACACCTTCAAAGAATCAAAATTGATGAAGTTATGCATTGGTGAAGTTGACCCTTTTTGCAAAGTTGCCAAAAGTCAAATATGCCTCAAATTGCAATTTTTGCTAAATGGGCCTAACTTTTTGCACTTGTTTTGAGTTGGTAGCATGGTCCACGAGCCCTAGCCCTTTACACTTGTCTTTATATTATTTTTAATATTTATTTTGATTTTTTATTGCAATTAAATCAATTTAAATCAAAACAAATCATGAAAAAATCCAAATCATTCAAACTTCAAGATCTTGTGCACATTTCAGGTCTCATATCCAGCTAGCAAGTGAATCAATTCGTGCAAGGCATAGGTGGGCACAAAAAGATTGATTTTAGCCTATTTTGGTAAGATATTCAAGTGAATCAAATCAAGATCAAAAGCCATAATTGATAAAGATTGAGAACACTTTTGTAACCCTAATTCAATCAGTGGTATATAGTGTACAATTGCAGACCAAAATCACAAGGTTTGGAGGCGCATAGAGGAAGAACAAAACTTGAAAAATCACCAAAAAGTGTTGACTTGATTTCATACTTCCAGGCATTTACAGGACTCCCTAGCCATCTCATTCGCTTCTTGGGATTGCAATGAAGTTGTACCAATCGAAAGCAAGCACGCTAGTGCCCAGAATTCATCCCCACGACTCCCACGGTTTGCCCTTATTTCCAAAATTGAATCTTGTTATTCTTGCATATTCATCATGTTTCAATAGCATATTCTGAACCCCTAACATGTTTGCAAACTCATGGTGATAATTAATTGCATTTTTGTTAGCTGTATTGAAATCCACCATGGCTAGGGTTTTGTGTCTCGTTTTAGGATCTTTCTATGCAGGCAAAATTGGTCCACAAGAAGGGCACCATAATGCTCAGCAGGCCAAGGCGATTCGATTCATGGCATTAGATTTTGTTTATCATGCTTGTGTTTGATTTTGAGATATGCATAGTCTGTAGTGACGGACGTTTGTCCGTAGGTAAAGGTCATTAAACCTTTTAGCCACGGAGAGAGGACAGGGACGATAGCGTGGCAACCCATGATTCCTCCATTTGAAATTTCGCGCGCAGGAATTTAGCAAAGTTGTTTTTCTTTTATATTATTTATTTGTCCCTTTGTATACAACAAACGTGCGTAGCTCAGTTGGCATTGATGCAGGTGGAAAAGGCCATGGGGCCTGGGTTTGAATCCCAGGTCCCCCCATTATTTCATCTTATTTTCATTTATGTGATCAGGCGTATGCACATATACGTAGACCACCAGGTGACCTCAAGGCTCCACCATTGGATCTCCAGATGGCCAGATCTAAAGGCCATCATATGAAGGACCATCACACACCCCAGTCAACAGGCAGCATGGAATCCAGGAAGTCAACGTGGGTCAGCTTGTTTTGGGCCCAAAAGCTTGCTATCCACACCCCCAAAATTACTTACAAACAGGCCTAATTTTCTTTTCCTTTTCTTTTATATTTCTTTATTAAATTTATTTATTTATTCTTACTAACATAAAAATTAACTCTTTTTTTTTATAAAATCATAAAATCAATTTTTTTCATCAAAATTAGATTTAGGTTATTTTTTATCAAAAACATTAATTTAATTAGTTTATTTAATTTTAGGGTAACTTTAATTATTTTGTAAATAAAATAAAACAAGTTAGAAATTAGGGTTTTTAGTCTAATTTAAATCCTATTTTCTTTTTCTTAAAAAATAACAAAATACAAAAACAAGTCATGTAAATTATTTTCTTTAACTTAATTTAATTAGCAATTAAATTTGTGCGTATTTAACTCAAACCCTTATTTTCTTAAAATAATCAAAAACAACAAAAATATTTTTTTCTTTTAATTAGGTTAGACGGGGTCAAAACCCTAACTTTTCTCGTTCTTAATTCGTCGCGCGCTTAATTATTTTTACCATATTGATGTAATTGCTCATGGGATATAATAGATTAATTAGGACCTTCTTTTTTGTTCATTTATCGTTTTTTTGTACGGGTTGTTTTTGGCTATGTAATTAATACCCGAAGCCTTGTAATATCGTAGCTTTACTTTCCGCACTTTAAATTCCGCAAATATTAACTGCTAGATGTATGATAATAGGGATGCATGACAAGAATGTATGTAAAATTAAAACAGTTAGCAAACCTTAAATGTGCAAAGATAATAAACTTGAAATTGAATCACTCGCACATGCGCACTCCTAGGGTATACTCTCACTTCGGTTTCCTTCGGTAAACGGTCATTAGGGTTGCCTCGGAAAGGTTGCCTCGGAATTGTTGCCTCGAATATTGATCTTAAGACATTAGGGTTATTACTAAGACGTCCTAACATTGCTTTAGTGATCGTACATCCCTTTCGAATTGACCCTTAAAACTCCAACGATGGTGCTACCTACTCACTAATAGTAGGATAGCGATGTCTAAAGGAAACGAACATAGAACAATTCTTTTTTCGAGTAGGTAGATGCTAGTAGGTACTTGCTCAAAACAAACAAACTTTTCCATACTTACACTCTTTTCAAACAAAGTTTTCAAAACACTTCGTAACACTCTTGAAGACAAAAGCGAGGGTTAAATCGAAGTCGAACAAAAAAAAATTCAAATAAAACACACACAAGCAAATTTTGAAAATGATGAGCAAGTACCTAAGAGCCCATGGAAAACCACGGATAGAAAAGGTGCTAATAACTTCCCTTTCTACAATCTACCCCCCGTACTCAGAATATCTCGAAAAAGGAATTTTCTGTGCTTTTTTCCTTTCCAGTTGGATAAAATAAAAGTCGGTGGCGACTCTTGCTTACTGCGAAATTTTGCAAACACAAACACAAAATACAAACCAGCATTCAAACAGTTCCGGTTCTGGCCACCGTATCACACCGACCAGGAAAATAAATCAATGGTGGATTAAAAGACCCGGCTCAGAGAGGATGGTAAAATGGTCAAAGGATACACCAACTCCTACTAGAGGTAAAGCTACCAACATTTACTGAAGGTAGAAAGAGGAAAGAAATAACAACACCGACGTTCACTAACGGTGGGATACCAACATTCACTGAAGGTAGAAGGAAAAGAAATATCATAGCATCGTCGTTCACTGAAGATGAACTACCAACGTTCACTAAGGGTAGAAAAAAGATAACAATCATCAACATTCACTGCCAATAACCTACCAACTTTCACTGAAGGTAGAAAGAGAATATATCATAACACCACCGTTCACTGACGATGAACTACCAACATTCACTGAGGGTAGCAAAAAGATAACAATCATCGATGTTCACTGCCAATGACCTACCAACTTTCACTGAAGGTAGAAAGAGAATATATCATAACACCGTCGTTCACTGACGATGAACTACCAACGTTCACTGAGGGTAACAAAAAGATAACAATCATCAATGTTCACTGCCAATGACCTACCAACTTTCACTGAAGGTAGAAAGAGAATATATTATAACACCACCGTTCACTGATGATGAACTACCAACATTCACTGAGGGTAGCAAAAAGATAACAATCATCGATGTTCACTGCCAATGACCTACCAACTTTCACTGAAGGTAGAAAGAGAATATATCATAACACTGTCGTTCACTAATGATGAACTACCAACATTCACTGAGGGTAGCAAAAAGATAACAATCATCGACGTTCACTGCTAATGACCTACCAACTTTCACTGAAGGTGGAAAAAGAATATATCATAACACCGCCGTTCACTGACGATGAACTACCAACGTTCATTGGGGGTAGAAAAAAGATAACAAGTTTCCCTAAAATTCTGGAATTTCACCTAGAACGGGTCTCATCTTCTTCTTTAACCGAGGAACTTTGCCTGGAAAGGGTAATATGTAAGCTGTCTCAAATAAAGAGACTTCCACTTGCAAAGATTTCATAACGAGCTATTTTTGCGAATTTGAAAGTCTTGCCATCCACTGGCGTAAACTGACGATGGACTGCAAACTATCCACTCATAGAGGAGATAGCAAAAAAAGTTACGTCGACTTTTACTGAGAAGTACAAGTTGCTCAAATAAAGAGACCTGCTACTTGTTGTCATGGAGGACTGTAAAAAGAAATGACTTTCTGGAGATATAAATATGGCTTCCTGGGGACAGAAATATGTTTTCCTGTGGAAATTCCACTATATTCCTGCTGAGGAGATAAAGTCTTCTCGTGCAAAAAAAATGCACAAACCAAAACTCGAAGCTTTCAGAAATCCAAAGTAAACAATATTGTTGTGGAACCACAGATTCAAACCAGAAATAAACTAGAATGAAACAGTCAACCAAAACACATCCTTTGAGAAATAAACTCAAGAGGGGAAACCAAATCCATCCAAATAAGGAGTTGTACAGGAAGGCTAAAGAAAAAATCTTCCTAAGCATGAGGCCGCCTTCTCTGAATTCACGAGGTTTGACCTTTTTATCAAAAGCTTTCTTCATTCTTTTCTGATATAATTTTCCATGACATAAAGCTGTCATCCTCTTCTCTTCGATCAGATTCAATTGGTCAAACTGGTTTTGGACCCATTCAGCCTCTGTCAACTTGGTTTCCATTATCACACGCAAAGAGGGAATCTCAACCTCGACTGGGAGTACAGCTTTCATTCCATACACCAGGGAGAATGGGGTTGCTCCTGTTGAAGTGTGAACAGATGTTTGATATCCATGCAAAGCAAAAGGGAGCATTTCATGCCAATCCTTATAAGTAACAACCATTTTCTGGATAATTTTCTTGATATTCTTGTTAGCAGCTTCAACAGCCCCATTCATCTTCGGCCTGTACGGAGATGAATTATGATGGACAATCTTGAATTCCTCACATAATTCTGTCATCATCTTATTGTTCAAATTCGAGCCATTGTCGGTGATAATTCTGCTCGGCACACCATACCGACATATAAGATTATTCTTGATGAAACGCACAACCACCTGCTTAGTAACATTGGCATATGAAGCAGCCTCCACCCACTTGGTGAAGTAGTCATTTTCTACCAAGATAAAATGGTGTCCATTCGAAGCTTTGGGTTATATCATCCATATCATGTCAATACCCCACATAGAGAAAGACCGTGGGGAAGAGATCACATTGAGAAGTGTCGGAGGCACATGGACCTTATCTGCATAAATCTGACATTTATGACACTTCTTTGCAAATTTGTAACAATCAGATTCCATTGTCAGCCAATAGTAACCTGCCCTTAGCATCCTTTTAGCCATCGAATGTCCATTGGCATGAGTGCTAAACGAACCTTCGTGAACCTCGTGCATCAACATGTCTGCTTCGTGTCTATCCACGCATCTGAGCAAGACCATGTCATGATTTCTCTTATACAACACATTTTCATTGAGGAAGGAACTGCCAGCGAATCTTCTCAATGTCTTTCTATCTTTATTCGATGCACCAATCGGGTATTCCTGAGTCTAAAGAAAATGCTTGATGTCATGATACCAAGGTTTTTCATCTTCTACCTTCTCTGTTGTAAACATATGAGCGGGCCTATCCAGTCGCTGAACCGTAATTCGAGGTATATCATTCCAAGTATTTACTTGGTACATAGAAGCCAGAGTTTCTAGAGCGTCCTCCATTTGATTTTCATCCCTAGGAATGTGATGGAATTCAACTTTGTTAAAGAAGGGTAACAATCTTCTAGCATAATCTTTGTAAGGGATCAAGCCTGGGTGACGAGTATCCCATTCTCCTTTAATATGATTTATTACCAAAGCCGAATCACCATACACGTCTAGAATTTTAATTCTAAGATCAATAGCTTCTTTGAGGCCCATGATGCAAGCCTCGTATTCTTCCATATTATTAGTAAAATCAAATGTTAACCTTGCGGTAAAAGGAATGTGCGATCCATGGGGAGTGACAATCACGGAACCAATTCCTTTACCATAAGCATTCATAGCTCCATCAAATATCATACTCCAACGAGATTCAGGGTTAGGACCTTCCTCAAGAAATGGTTCATCACAATCTTTCACTTTCAGGATCATCACATCCTCATCGGGGAATTCATATTCTACAGACTGGTGATCCTCCACTGGTTGGTGAGCAAGATAATCTGCCAACACACTACTTTTAATATCTTTTTGAGTGTGGTATTCGATATCATATTCAGATAACAACATCTTTCAGCGGGTAATTCTTCCAGTAAGAACAGGCTTTTCAAAAATGTACTTGATTGGATCCAGTTTGGAGATCAACCTAGTAGTGTGATTCAACATATACTGCCGCAAACGCTTTGTCGCCCAGGCCAAAACACAACATGTCTTTTCCAATGGAATACCTCAACTCACAATCAGTGAATTTTTTACTGAGATAATAAATGGAGAACTCCTTCTTCCCTGTTTCATCCTGTTGTCCCGGAGTATAACCCGTGGATTTATCTATCATTGTCATATACATAATCAACGGTCTAACTTCGTCAGGAGGGAGAAAGATAGGAGGTTCAAGCAGATATTCTTTAATACTTTCAAATGCCCTTTGGCAGTCACACGTCCACACATAACCTTGATCTTTCTTTAATAACTTAAAGATCGGTTGACATGTTGCATTTGGAAATATAATTCAAACGCCCGAGGAACCCTCTGACTTGCTTTTCAGTTCTTGGCGCTGGAATCTCTTGAATTTCTTTGACTTTATTAGGGTCAACTTCAATTCCTTTCTGGCTAACAATGAAACCCAGCAATTTCCCTGATCGAACACTAAAGGTACATTTATTTGGATTCAAACGGAGACGATACTTCCTCAAGCGCTGAAACAACTTCAATAAATCTTCTACATGCCCTTCTTCGGTATGGGATTTGGAAATCATATCATCAACATATACTTAGATTTCCTTGTGCATCAGATCATGGAATAGGGTTGTCATAGCCCTCTGGTACGTTGCACCAGCGTTCTTCAACGCGAAGGGCATCACTCTGTAACAGAATGTTCTCCATGGTGTGATAAACGTTGTTTTTTCCATGTCTTCTAGAGCCATTCTTATTTGATTATACCCGGAAAATCCATCCATGAACGAGAATACTTTGAATTTTGATGTGCTATCCACTAACATATCAATGTGTGGCCATGGAAAATCATCTTTTGGACTAGCTGTATTTAGATCTCTGTAATCTACCCACATGCGGACTTTTTTGTCTTTTTTTGGTACTGGGACAATATTGGCAATCCATTGAGGATACACTGACGTCACAAGAAAACCAGCATTAATCTTCTTTAGAACCTCCTCTTTGATCTTCACTGCCATATCTGGGTGAGTTCTTCTCAACTTTTGTTTAATTGGAGGACACTCTGGCTTCAACAACAAACGGTGCTCTACAATATTTGTATCTAGGCCAGGCATATCTTGATAAGACCAAGAAAAAATATCCACATACTCTTTCAATAGCTCAATCAACCTGCTCTTTACATCGAGATGCAGCAATGCTCCAATCTTGACTTTCATCGAATCTTCTTCTGAACCCAAATTGATCACTTCCAATGGCTCTTTATATGGTTGAATGGTATTTTTATCGTGCTCAGGAAACCTTGAGAACTCTTATGGAATCTCATCATAATCTTCTTCTTCATCCCCATACACAGGACATTCAAAGTTGGGAGAGGGTGCAGGGTCATTGTATTCAACGAATTTTTTAATTAATCTGCACATATGATTTATGATTGCTTTTAGAAACTGACACATATAACAAGTGATCATGCAGATTGAATTTCAGTTATTATTTATTTTTGAAGGGGTTTTTTTATTACCATTTTCCAGGAAAAAGCATAAAATAAAGACACAATTTGGGAAACAAAGACAACTTTTATTATTGATTTTAAAAGTTACAGCAAACAGATAAGCCCTACAACATTAATACTTCCACCTTGGGAGGAGTGAAAGATTTTTTCAAAAAGATTAACAAAACAAATTACTTTGAAACATGTATGCAAGAGGGAACATCAATGGTGATCCAATTCTGAACCTTAACTCTGTGCGTCACATAATTCGGTGTTTCCTGCTCTGCTTCATCTTCTACAATGGCATTAATCTTAGAAACAGTTGGATGAAGATAACCCCTGTCACGAAAGATATCTTGATACTTGCTTGCAGAAGACTTCGGCTTAATGCCCTTACCTTTGTCATTCTTCAAAGAGAACCCCGAGCCAGTTATGTTCTTGTTCACAGGTGGATCCACAATCTGTCCCCATACTTTATTATGACCCTTACGCACAACCTGTTGCGCATCCTTAAGTGAAACCATGGAATTCTCATTTCCTCTTATATTGTCAATGGATAAGGCTTGGAACTGGGTTCCAACAGCAGCTTCATCTACCTCCACAATGCTGAAAGAGGACAAATGAGATATCAATAATGCATGTTCCCCATTTATGATCACTACTTTCCCTTCACGTACAAACTTCAGTTTCTGGTGTAAAGTTGAAGTGACAGCCCCTGCCTCATGTATCCACGGCCTTCCTTGCAAACAACTATAAATGGGTATAATATCCATGACCTAGAAAGTTATCTAAAACAAATGTGGTCCTATATGAATAGGCAAGTCCACTTCACCAATAACAGATTTCCTTGATCCATCAAACACTTTCACAATGATGCCACTCGAGCGCATATGCGTTCCTTGATATTTCAACTTCATAAGAGCGCTCCTCGGCATAACATTCAACGCGGATCCATTATCAACAGCACATTGGATAGTGAACCATTCTTGTAGTTCATAGAGATGTGGAGGGCCAGGTTGTGATTCCTTCCTTCATCTGGTAATTCATCATCGCAGAAACTCAAGTTATTACATGATGTAATGTTCCCTGTTACACTTCTGAATTGGTCTATTGGCATATCACTCTCCACAAAAGCTTGGTCCAATACCCTCATCAAGGATTCTCTGTGAGCAGAGGAGTTCATTAATAACGCCAAGATAGATATTTTTGAAGGAGTCTGCAGTAGCTGATCTACGATTTTGTAGTCGCTCATCTTGATTATCTTCAAAATATCATCCACTTCTTTCTCTAACGTAGCTCCACTAGTCTCACCTGTAGCCTTCTTGGGTTCAACATTCTCAGCAATTTTCTTTCCAGCACTAACATCTCTTTGAACAACTGGTGCAAACACATGACCGCTGCGGGTCACCCTACTATTTCCAGTAATATTTCTGACATCAGGCATTGGCTGGATGGGAACTTCCACTCCATCCTCTAAGATTGTAGTGTTGTATTTGTAGGGCACAACCTTATCTGATTTTTAGGGGATCGAACCCGGCAAACTAATCACCAATGGGGTAACAGCTGGCTTGCTATAATATTCAACTTCAAGATGGGTGGGTGCCCCAAAACAAGGTACAATGACGTTTACCCCCTCTTCAACACAATCAGTCATTATTGAGTCATTTCTGGAAAACAAATCCACATCTGAGGAGAAATACTCATCTGCGGAGGCATACTCTTCATCTGACTCTTCTTCAGTCAAACAAACCTCAACCATATCAACTCCATGGTAATCATCCCTTTGACTTGTAACCTTGATAATTCCATTATCTAACAACAACTGAACACCCTTCATCACAAATGAACATCCTCGGGAATCTCGACAGCAAACTCGGTAAGATCCATATTGGTGTTCCACCTGACCAGCCATATGGCAGAAGGTAGCATGCAATTGCACAAGGTCCTCATTCATATACTCTACATCAAAAATTCGGAATTCTCCAAGACATCTAGAAACCATATTCAGCTCCTCTTCGTACTCTGCCCTAGGCCTAATTATATGGATGAGGCCCTCATCCATCATTTCCTGCAAATCAGCCTTATCTTATTGTAACCCTGTATGTTTGTACTGCAAATAGCACAACCGGCATGGTCATACATATAGTAGCTAAATTCACAAAGGTTTTCATGCATTTTCACCAAATCTCCTCTAACGAGATTAATATCAAAAATCCGGAAGTCGCCTGGACAACCGGCCACCATATTCACATCATTTACTCCTCCATTCTTGGGTAGAGGATTGTCTTTCACATTAGGTCCAACGTCCTTGAAAGATAGAACACCAGACTTCACCAACTTCTGCACCTCAGTCTTCAAAGGATAACAATTCTCAACATTATGCCCTGGTGCTCCCTGATGAAAAGCACATGTTTGGTCTGCCTTGTAATACCGAGGCAATGGTGATGGTATGGAGGGAGGTGGTCGAGTCTGAACCAACTTCTTCTGAATCAATGTCGGTAGTAACTCTGTATATCTCATAGTAATAGGGTCATAACTCTCCCTTCTCTTATTATACCCTTGATTCCTCTGCTGGGACGGTCTCTGATAAGCAATGGTAGTTTGAGCTATACCCACAACTGGAGTAACTGAGGCAACTTGCTGATGATGCTGATAATTCCTTCTAGGAGTATTTACTCTCCTCTCTTGCATAACAGCATTTGCATCCCCTTCCTTCTTCTTGGTAAACCCATAAGATGGTTTCTTCACACCTCCAAAACTTTCACTCTTTGTTAAACGACCCTCTCTTACAGCCTCTTCTAAGCGGATACCCATTCCTACCATTTCAGTGAAGCCACTTGGCGCACTTGCTACCATCCTCTCGTAGTAGAAAGCACCCAGCGTTTTCAAGAAAATATTAGTCATCTCCTTCTCTTCCATGGGAGGAATCACTTGGGTGGCTACCTCACGCCATTTCTGTGCATATTCTTTGAACGATTCCCTGTCTTTCTGAACCATGGCCTTGAGTTGATCACGGTCAGGCGCCATGTCCATGTTGTACTTGTATTGTTTGATGAATGCTTCTCCAAAATAATTGAAAGTATGGATATTGATGATGTCCAAACTCATATACCACTTCAGCGCAACACCGGTCAAACTATCCTGAAAGAAGTAAATCAGTAGACGTTGATCATCAGTATGGATAGACATTCTCCTCACGTACATCACCAGATGAGCACGAGGTCAAGTGTTTCCCTTGTACTTCTCAAACTCTGGGACCTTAAACTTAGCACGTATCTTAACATTTGGGACCAAGCATAACTCATTCATATTCTGCCCAAATAGATCTTTTCCCCTGAGGGCCTTCGTCTCTCTTTGCATCTTGCCAAACTGCTCTTGAAAATCATCCATTCTGTCATAAAGACCCAAGTCTTCACTCGGTGGAGGGAAAGGACGACACACATCATCATTAACAAACGAAACTATATTCACCGAAGGAGGCGCAGCAGGAGCAGCATGCATCACATGAGGTGCTGGAGTAATAATAGTTTGAACAACTAGAGTATCTTGAGGACCAAGACTGAAACCTTCAGGCGCAAAATTCTCTAGCATTCCCCATGGATAACCTTGGGGCATGCGATTCTGAATAACAGTTGGAGTAGCAGATACGGGAACAGTCGGAGCTTCGGTAGTTGCCCTTGTTGGTTGAGGTTGGACACTCAGTGGCTGATTCTGAGCAGCCACCAGAGCTTCCATCAGAGCAGTCATATTGGCCATGCCGGCCTTTAAAGCAGAAACCTCCTCGCGCAGCTCGCGATTCTCTTGTTCTAAGTTGTCCATCTTGTTTCTAAAATTAGGTCGAGTGTTGTAGTGGTGAGTTAGCTTGCTGAACGAAGTAAAGAAGCTTGGTAAGACACATAGATATGCATAACAAATGCAAGAAATATATGCAATATGATGCATGATATGTAATGCACATGATTTTATTTTATTTAATATTTCAAGGGATTTAAAATTTATGGACATATTGCAAATATCAAAGTAATAACGCCTTTGAAATACTGAAAAACTTTATTATAAAAACTCCAAAATGGATTACAAGTTTCAATGATCCCAAGTACAAGAAGAAAATAAAATCTAAAACCCTGAGAAGTAAAACTGATGGAGATCACTCTATACGCTGGCGCTTCCATGTGAGCCTGGAAATCTGAGCCTTCAACCTCTGGTTTTCTTTCGCATATCTGATGGCAACCTCCTTCCAATCACCTAAATCAGGAAGTGAGTAATCAACACCTGATTGAGGCTTAGGAGAAAATAAATCCCCTTGCCTCTCCATAGTCTCTACCGCTCGACTCTCAAGGATCTCAATCAAGTCGTCTTTCTCCTTCAACTCTGCTCTATAGGAAATCTCTAAAGTTTGGAACTTGTTCTTCCAAGCATCCTTTTCCTGCTGCATCTTGACCAAAGAAAGTTGTAGCTCTTCTAGATCATCTAATAAGGGAGGAGTGTTCTTCACAAACAGATCAGGCATAGGTGTTTCCCGGGAATACGACATCTTCAACTGAATAGCTCTCGTTTGGACCCACTGAAGATATGGCTCCAAAGAAACAGCACCCATAGGTCCCAAACCCTTCCTACTCTTCTTATGAATGTGACGTCAGGCCTTCACAATCTACTCCCTAGCTTCCCTATGATCTTCTCCCTCTTTCAGAAAGAAACTACTCAAATGAATACTATTTGGTTTATCTCTCATCGGATAACCAAGCTGTCGTCGTGCAAGAACAGGGTTATAGTTAATTCCTCCCTCTGTACCAAGAAGAGGTACATTGGGGAAACTACCACAACTGTCAATAATATCTATATCCTGGTAATCTCGATGATACCAATCAATATCCGAGTGAGTAAGTGCCATGATCTTAGGAGCCCAACAGGGTTCCTTCTTGACATCCCAAAAAGCATCAAACTGAGGCATATGAGAGATAAATAACCGGTACAACAGGGGCGTGCAACAGATAATCATCCCCCCATGATAAGAATTCCAAAGATGGATAGAGTAATAAGCATCACCCAACAAGGTAGGAATTGGGTTTCCAATCATGAATATCCTGATAGCATTAATGTCAATAAACTTGTCCACATTAGGAAATAAGAACAACCCGTAAGCAAGTAGAGCAAAGATGGCCTCAAAAGCGACTGTACTCTTCATCCTGGAAAAATAACGAGCTTTCTCCAATAATAAATGAGTTGGTTATCCTCTAATCCCTCCTTTAGTAGCCATATGGGCTTCTACCTCAGACTTCCCCAGATGAATCAAAGCAACAATCTCATGTGGTTTTGGCTCACCCTTCAAACCAGTAAAAGGAATACGATTGGTAACAGGCAAATCCAATAGATAAGAATACTCCTCCAGTGTGGGCATCAAATGATAGTCGGGAAAAGTAAAGTAATGATACATCGGATCATAGAACTGCACCAAGGTCGAGAGAATACCCTCCTTCATCTTCAGCTTCATGAGAGGAATAATGGATCCATACTTCTTCTGAGAATATGTAGAACACTCGATCTTGGGAATTAGGCTGATCAACTCATCTATCTTGGGATCCTTGAAATTGTACTTCCCGGTCTTTCTCTTTCCAGAATCCATGGTTAAAAAGTACCTGAGATATTCACAAATGGTCAACTTTTAAATCCCTTGAAATAAGATCTCTCCAAAATATGCTTATGAGTGCATGGATGCATGATGCAGCAATCACACACAAGATCACACATATAGGGTTCATAGGTTCAACGTCACGGGCATGAGGTCGAAGGTACTACCCATAAGGTGTTGGTCTAAAAGTTATCACCTGCCGAACAAGGTTCTAGAGGTTCCCAGAGTCTACATCCTTCCTTCGGATATTGCCAACTTCATGATTAACTCGGTAATTAGTAATATTCTCAAGAAAAACTCGTCCGAGCATAGTATCGCGTGACAACTATTTCTGAATTACTCCGTCATAGCTTCCGCACTACACCTAAAAGGCCAAGATGGGTTTGGTATTCTACGGTCCTCAGTTTCAGCAGGCTCACAAGTCGAAACCAGTACGTCTTCCCGATTACTTGGTAAATGATACTACAGTCAAAGGGGCTTCCACTGAGTCGGGGATCTCATGCCTCCTTTTTTGGGATTACTCCCTCAAAGTTAACATGACTATACCGCTCGTCCTATCTTAAAGTTTGCCCAAGTTCGGGTATAGGACTTATGAGTAATCACCAAGCACCCTGAAAACCAGGAAAATCCAGACAAACATATATATAACATATAACACAAAAACAATAATAACACATATACAGATATAAACAAAGATAGGCTCAACCCAATTAGGGATGGACCAGCAAGAGGTCAATCTTTCCCTAGTGAAGTCGTCATTTTTCTGTAGCGGTAGAAAATTTTAAAACTAAGCCATTGGATTGACTAGACTTATACAAATCAAAATCAAAATCGCCACTGCACTTTATTGTTTCCAAAGGAATGAGAAAAGTGCGAATAACCCAAAAATAGGGGGAAAGATTCTAGGTAAGGGGGTTGGTTGTGCAAAGGGAAGGTATTAGAACCTTAAACTTCTACGGTACTCCGCAGGAACCTCTTTGTAAAATCTGTATATTTTGGCTATAAAAAAATGTTGTATAAGATAGATGGTGGAGGTGAGAAAAGAAATATATATATATTTTTTTAATGATTTTTGCACCCGCCGCGGTTGCTAACCTTTAGTGCCTACATACCACCTTTTCGTGCAATAGGGGATCAGGATACACATAGTTCCTCTTTTAAAAATTTTAAAACACAAGTGTGTTGGTTAATTTTATGAGATAAGACATCATCGTCATTGTCCGTGTGGAAAACATACTTACTACCCACAATCATGAGAAATGAGAATTTGCATCATCTCAAAGTGGAGGATATGGCTTGGATTTTAAAATCAACAATGCCTCACTTAACACCCAAGTGGAAAATATCTCTCTTCACTGCAAATTGTAGAAGTATAGTTGTTTGCATCACTACAAGGATTGGCAAGAGTCCAATCTTTTTGAGAAAAGCTTAAAGATGAAAGCCAAGGTGGCAAAATGATTTGAATGAGATTGATTGACTTTTAGTCTTCTCACAAAAAGGATGTCAAAGTATTATTAAGTTTATTGGAGTTTATTTATGAAAATGTTTGAAAATGCATGGACCTAACTCCAAGTTTATTATGAAAGTGGTTCAAGTTTAAAACAAGAAGAGTTTTCAAAAGGAGGGAGAAGATTTTTGAAATTAAAGAAGATAAGAGGAGAATAAGGGACTATCCTAAAGCATAAGGTAAAAGTTAGGGATAAGAACCATCTAACCAACAAGAAGCCAATACTTGACACTATGAGCCAAGATAGAATTCCCATTCTTTGGATTGAAACCAATCAAGCAAAAATACTAGACCTCTTGAGAGAACCAAACTTCAAGTGTATTAAGTCTTCACAAAAATTGGGCAGAGTAACGGCTGTATACGGGTGAATTCCAGATTACAAATAAAGGGTGTAATCACAATAACCTGCATACAAAACAAAAAAATAACCCAATGTCTTGAGGTAAACCTCAAGAGCTCCAGACAAAATAATCAGATAATATCACAAGGTATCCAATCATAGGCCAAGGTTTCTAATCCTAAGTCCAAAAAGTCCAATGCTCCATAATGCCAAGGATAGTAACCAAATAGTCCAAGTATCTTTAAAGATTTTTAGGGTTTGTGTTTATTATTAGGTGTTTTAAAAAGAAAAGTAAAACTCAAGTGAGCAAAAATAAAAATGACAAGAAAGTAAATACTCAAATGAGCAAAGATGAAAATGGCATGAAATGTAAATGCTAAAAGTAAATAGTGCATAAAATAAAAGGGGCATATAATAAAAGAATAAAGGATAAAGTCAATTATTAGTGGTTAGTGGTTAGTTGGATGATCATCTTGAAACTTGCATTTGGAACTCATTAGGGGATTGGTAGAACCAAAGCCTCCACATAACAAGTTGCATTTGCTTTTTGTCAAGTATATCATCCATTTAGAATCCTTATGAGTATCATTTAATGATCAACGATGTTTATGTGATCCCCGTTGACTAAAGGTGTTGTAGATCCATTAGAGGATTGGTAGAACCAAAGCCTCCAAACAATAAATCTCAAGGTTATTGGATCAAAGAGATCAAATTAACATACTTGGGCTTACAAACATAAGTTTGGGCCACAAATGATCATTTATTCGAATCGGAATAAAATTTAGCACTATGTTAAGCAATGGTAAGTGGACTTATATAGAAGTCGCACCTATTTTGAGGCCGGTCAATAGAAATCTATGCACCATTTATTTTGAGACATGATATAGAGATCATGCTCCAACAACATTTAGTGCAATAAGAAGGGGATAAGATCAAGAGGGGTGGGAGAGAATATACAAATCACTTTTGGATTAAATTTAATCAAACTATTATTAAAATCATTCATCCATTTTTATGGAGTTAGACTCAACACCATGGATCCAATGATGTTAATAAAGTTCATGATAAAAATTTAAACCAAGATCAGCCAGAAAATAGTCACAAAATAATATTACATATATATATATATATATATATATATATATATATATATATATATATATATATATATATATATATATATATATATATATATATATATATATATATATATATATATATATATATATATATACAAAAATGTTAAATATAATGTTTAAAAATAGAAATAAAAGAGAAAAATATCAACTATGTTCAAATTAATCAAGAAATATAAAGTAAGACCATAGAGAAATCAGAAATGAACTAAAATGAGTTTATAAATTTTTTGGTGATTTTTTAAAGTCAAAAACTATTTTTAAAATTAAAAGAAAGGAGTAAAATAAACCAAAAATGATTTAAAAAAAACAAAGTCAGAAACAAAAATAAAATAAGTCATCAATATTTGTCACAATATCATTGGATCATTCCATAAATTTTTTAGAATTTAAAAATGCATAAAAGTATTTTTAAACATTTAAAACAATTCAAATAAAGTGTAAATTTATAATAAAAAATACCAAAACACAAAATTAAATTGTAAAAAAATAAAAATCAGAAAGAGAATAATCAAAAATATTTTTCATAATTGTTTCAGGTTTTTTGGACTAAAAATGAATTTTTTATGATTTTTTAAAGTTTAAAACAATTAAATATAAAGAATCAGAAAAGAAAATAAAAGTCAAAAATATGTGGACCATTGGATGAGAGTCAAAACGTGTTAGTAATCAGATTCAAAGGATCTGGCGCGCTGTGCATATCATGGTCATTAGTGAATAAAGCACTGAATCAATTATTAAATCAGAATTCAAAAATAACAAGTGGCACGCCATCATTGGTTGGAAGATGACATGTTGGTCATCTTCAACCTCCAGCACACGTGAATTGTAGGTCTCTCAAACTGTAAAATCAGAAGCTCAGACATATGTCATTCGCTTTGTCTCTTCAAGACGAAGACAACCACACCATCGCGCCAAATTTATATAAACTGTAGCTCAAACAATTTGGAAGGAAATTTTTGAAAAGGGATTTGAAATTGTATGGTCAAAACGTGTTTCCAGTAAAAAGCAAGTGTTGCAACTAGAACCAGGGCAATGAGAGCATCACAATGATATCAAATTTTTGAAGAATTGATAAAGGAATCTACCTATTGAAAATCAGTTGCAGAGCTCTGAAACTGGACTTCTATGGGGAGATATAGGGCACGATTCTTGAATGTAATTATATGGTTAGCTTCATTAAAGATCAAGGAAGGTGAATTGATGAAAAAATTGGATTGAAAAAGGCTTGTGTATGGATTTCGAAGTTGCTGAATTCTGAGTTGTGGAACAAGTTTGGCAGGGTGATTCTGGCTATCCAAGCTTGAGGAAATGAATGGGGAATGACCCTCTATTTATAGGGAATCAAATGGAATGTCCAAGTGTGTGAAATGATGAAGTTTGGAGGGAAATCGTGTGAAGTTGCAAACAAGAAAAGTGTGACTTCTAATTTGATCAAAACTCATCCAAAACGCGCGTTTTGTTGTGCTAATCAGTTCTGGAAGTTCATTAAACATGTTTAGAGGCAAAAACGCGTGGAAAACTTGTGATTAGAAGCCAAAACAAGGATTTTAAATTCTGACTTATGGAGAAACTTCAGTTCCAAGTTACCAAGTTCAATCCAATGGCATTCTCAGCTCAAGGGGTCTTAA
Source organism: Vicia faba (assembly GCA_948472305.1). Lineage (NCBI taxonomy): Eukaryota > Viridiplantae > Streptophyta > Magnoliopsida > Fabales > Fabaceae > Vicia > Vicia faba. The sequence goes on from OX451735.1 coordinate 235,658,822, forward strand.
GGCATGATTCTTGATGCTTTAGAAATATGAGGTTACAATCTTTAAAATGGAAAAAGAATGGAATCAAATGGATGCTTGAGTTGAAATTTGTGTTGAGTCAAAGTTGGAGAAAAAATATTGACTTTCCATACTTAGAAATATTTCAAATTTTTCTTCAAAAGTGACCTATAATGTCTTGCATCCAAACATAGCCTTCCACTTGGAATTTGCTCTTGACCAAAAAATATGGCATGAAGTAGATCTCTTGAATGACATTTTGAAACTTGAACCATTCAAAATCTCCAAAAATTGAGAGAGTTATGAATTGTTGAAGTTGGCAAAAAATCATGAAATAACCTATAATCTTTTGTATCCTTAGGGAAATTTCCATCCATTTTCTAACTTTGCATATAAATGAAGGCATAAATTTCACATACTCAAGATCATTGTAGAAAAATAATGGGCTCAAGGTGATAAAAATTGACCAAGTTATGATCATTTGAAGTCATACATGGAAAATTGGGGATTCATCTGGAGGACTTGTAATCTTTCTTCCTCATCAAGTTTCTTCCACATAAAAACTCCTTGGAACTTTTGAAGTGATTTGTTAATAACCCTTTGAAGATAATGATGTCTTTGGAATCACTCAAAAATACCAAAATATGAGCAAGATATACTCCTTTGAAGTTCAAAACCCTAGCTCCTAAATTAAGAAACATGTCTTAAGGAACTTTGACAATTTTGAACAAACTTCTTGTACCAAAACAAATGATTTGTAAATATAAGTTGTTGAGGATGATAATGAGAACTCATAGCAATCACAACCACTTCCATATATTTAGAATTGAGAGGAACATGCACTTATGACCAAAAGGAATAAAATCTTGTCCAAACATGACTATTTTTTCAATCAACCCCTTGTACTTTTTGGATCAAATGTGATAATATTGAAATATGGTGAACCAAAATAAGCTTGCCATGCCATTTCCTCCAAAACAACTTCAATGGTGAGGCTTGAACTTCTCAAGCTTTATTGACTAGGGCATGGAAATAAACTCATGAACCCATGAGGCAACTTGTTAAATCTCATTGCCTTTACCTGCATAGATAACAAGCAAGACAAACCAACATTGCATTTTATTAATTAAAAGAAGAAATCAAGACAAAAAATATTCATGATCACAAAAGAACACAAGTCAAGGTGCTTGGTGATTCCTCAAAGTGCAAATCTAAATATAGGGAGGGGAATCAAGAATCCTAGTGTGATCTTATTGTAATGGAATCAACATGGTATGATGAAGGGATCTTAGAGGCAAAAATTGGGGTACAACAGCAGGTATGTGAATTATCAGAGTTATGTTATTTATCCTATAGGTCGTGATAAATACATAAGCATATCCTCATGTCATTTATCCTCTAGGTCGTGATAAATGCACTAACTTATCCTCGTATTATCTACCCTCTAGGTTGTGGTAGGTATACGATTATTTGTGGAAACTGGTTTTAAAATTGAGAGTCGCCACCATTAATTTTTATCCTAGGGAAGAGAATATAAAGTATAACCCTAATTTGGTCAGAGATTCTAAGTTGTTGGACTCGTTCTTAGACGAAGGGAAGGTGTTAGGCACCCCTCATCTACCTTGTTCACAAGGATACTAGGGTTTATAATTACGGCTTAGGAAATATGGTTTTAATTTTTATTAGGGGAACTCGCCATGATTTTAGTCGTATACCTACGTATTCTCTTATAAGGAATCAGAGTCCCAATTTGTAGTTCGCACTTGGTTGGTGTTTTTATGGATTACAAAGATGTTTTGAATTTCTCTTGCACTAGTCTAGGTGTGTGAATAGCGGAGTTGTTAGACGAAGTTCACAGTTGATTTAAAAGCATCCTCGTAAGCCTTTTTGAAAAATTGTTTTAAATTAATTAAACTATTAAAAAAGAGTTTAGTGTTGGTTAAGTATTTTTTAAATGTATTAATATATAAATAAAAAATTTAATGCATGGCAAAAATAATTTCAATGTAATAAATAAATATTTGGGTGAATTAGAAAAATAAACATTTTATTTTTAATAATAGCAAAATAATATTATAATTTATTAATGTATTGAATTATAAAAATAATAATTATAAATAATAAAAATAATAAAAGAAATTAAAAAAATGTAGGGGGTGTATTTTGTGTTGAGCTAGTCAAACAGGGGGATATGGGAAGTAGTGTCCTGAATTTAGATACTGAATTCAAGCCCAAATGCAGGAGGGGGTGTTGTTTTGAACTGTGCAGAAAATATGGGGAGTATAAGAAGTAAGGGCCTAAGTCCAGATATTGCACTTGACCCAATAACACAGGGGGTGAAAGTTATGTTAGCATAACAAAACAAAAAAATAAGGGGGGCGTGAATATCATGGGCTCAGGCCCAAAACAATATATGACCCGTTTAGACAAAGTATGGGAGAGACCATGGACTCACTATGGACACGTGATTATAGGATGTTTGATGTTGATCTGAATGTTGCAATGAGAAGCACACGATAAGGTTTCTGGACGTGCAGGCACAGAATCAGGGAGGGTTATAAAACCATTTAGTGGGCTGAGAGTCCATTTTTTCTCCCTCTTCCTCTCTCTACAACAACACAAATTTTTTTTGTGTAAAAACCTAGAGAGAGAGAGAGAGAGAGAGAGAGAGAGGCTATGACCTCTCTCTAAAACTCAGGAGGCCGGAAATCACCTTGGTTTCACCATCCTCCTTGAACCACTGCCAGCCATCCTTTTTCCCAATTTTCCAGTTGACATTCAACCGGAAACTTCAAACACTCAAAACCCTCCACCGTGAATCTTCATCTGGGTTCGTAGAACCCTAAGGGTTCTTGATGAACCCTAACTATACAAAAACCCATAACACACAGAAACTATGAACCCTAACCTTGATCTTCAACCAACCCTAGGTTAGAACCCTAACCCTAGAAAACCCAAAATTTCCAGAAACACAACATTCAAACATCAATCATGAAAACATAACAACAACAATTAATAGCCCTAAAGCTAAGTGATTTGTGTTACCTCTCATGTTGTGACACTGGTCGTGCAGTTTTGATTTCCTTAATCTCCTTTTGATCTATCACTTCTTCTTCTTTTGCTGGTAGGTACTAAGGTGGCAGCAGCATAACAGTGGTACGGCGAAGAACTTTAAGGTTTCAGATATTGAAGGCCTAAACTTCTTTTCTTCTTCTTTTTGTCAACTCGTTCTTCTGGTATTCTTCCCCTCTCTTAGAAATTTTAGGTTCTATTTATAGGTTTAATTTTTAGACAGTTTAGGAATTTTGTTTATGACTGTCGTTATATTTTTAATTGTATTAGGAATTAGGAAGATTTAGATCTCTTTTAAGGATTCGATTTTATGTAATGGAAAGATATGATTAAATTATATTTGATTTAGTCTAAACTGATTTGATTTTGATTCATTTTGATTTCAAATGCGTTTTGTTAGTCTAAGCTAATTGTCTTAGTAAAGAAGAAAAGAAGTGGTGCAATTTAGGGTTTCCACCCTCCACGTTGACTCGGGTCAATAAAAAACTAAAATATAATTTAAAAAAATAAACAATAGTAATAGTAAAATAAGTATTAAAAATATAAATAAATAAATAAAAAGTATTAATAATGTTTACTAAATAATGATTAATCAAAAAAATACAATACAGGTCCTCAAAAAAAGTCTGAACTAGGCCAACATTGTCCAGTTATTGGGCCCTTCAAAATGCACCGCCCTTTCTTTGTTAAAGCGCGTCAAATATCACTCCTTTCTATCTTGAGTCGGACCAGCAAAATTGTCTTAATGAGCCATCAGATTTTGATGACCCAAACTACCTTACCCCCTATTATAACAATACCTCCCTCTTATATCTTGTAAGGCAAAACAAAATAAATCATCAAGGTTACATGGGCCTTTCTTATTTAGAAAGCCCATAAACTCTTTTGTTAAAACACATCCCTCCTTATACACCACAGTAATTTGACATTAATAAGGAATAATTTAGTTAGAAATTTGTAGGAAAAATTTGGGGATATGACATTATCAAGTTTATGTTATTTATCCTCTAGGTTGTGATAAATACATAAGCCTATCCTCGTGTAATTTATCCTTTAAGTCGTGATAAATATACAAATCTATACTCATGTTATCTGCCCCCTAGGTTGTGGTAGGTATGCGAGAATCTGCAATATAGTTCATTGTGTTAGTCTCCGTGCGACAATGAATTATCAGACTCTGTGTTATTCATCCCCTAGGTCGCAATGAGTATACATAATCTACGTTAAGCTTACTATGTTAGTATCGAAGCATTAGTAGGTCAATTTTCAAAATTGTGTTATTTACCTCCTAGAGCATGGTAAATATGGAGAAATCTACAATCACTTTTTAGGTATTGGAGGGTTATCCGCGTCGTCATACTTCTTGCTCTAACTCTGATAAGATGATATATCATCATCTTTGCCTATCTTCATTCATTTTTTGGGGTATGCTTTACAATATATCCTTATCTAGCCAACCTATGGTCAAAATCCAGGGTCTTATATTATTTAATAACCTTCTGATTCGAATGTGCGAGATCTGCGTATTCTCGCACCCTTTAATCGAAGAGTAATTAAATATGGGCAACTGTCATATCTCAAATTTTCCCGCCCTTTATTTCTATAGTCAAAAATATTTTCAATATGGGCTTTTATAATATTCTTTGGTTCAATTTTACAAACATTTTAACAATAATTTATTTCACTCATTTAAAAATGTATAATAGTTTATTTCAAATTATTTGTATTTTAAATAGCAAATATTTGTTCACTTTCATATACTTTCAATTGGATTTTTTATTTCAAATGAGTAACATAACACAATTAGTAAGAAATGAAGTTTACAAGTATGAGGTGGTGGGTTCAAATATCTTATGTTGCACTTTTAACATTTTCTTTTTCTATTTTGTTACTAATTTTCTTTCCTTTTTTAGACATCAGACTTTGGGCTTTTCAGTGTTTTAGATAACTTCCTTTTTAAGTTTTAAACCTAATTTTACCAGGACTATTGCCCATCATAATTAATCATCCACAATTTCACAATCTCAATCTCTCTTTTACTTTTGATTTATTCTAGTTTTGATTTATTCTAGAGTTTCTGAACAGAAACTCTGAGAAGCAGATCCAAAAAACCTCCACAAATCCTTTTTGTATGTAGCACACACATTAGATTTAGGACATTCTTACAAAATTTTCACTACACCACCCAAAGTTCTTTTTCTACAAGAAAGCATTTTTCTATTTAGTCGAAAGACAAAACCATAGTTGCATAAACAAAAATAAACCAATTATCCATCACTATCATCACCAATTAAACAACACCACCACAATACCATCAATACATAGCAATCCAAACACCCACAACTAAACATCGAAGAGAAACATGGAAGAAGAGAAATCGTGAAACTCATACCACCGACAAATTTCCCCGGACGATGTAGCCAGATAACAAGCTCCTCGTCGACCACCACAAGACCGCCCAATCCACTCCAACATCGCACATAGAGCAATCCCGTTGCAGGGTCCACCCTCGCCGATGGATCTCGATGACAGCCACAGAACGTACCTCCAACGCAACTCCGCTTCCGCCCCACGCCGTCGACTGCTCCCACATGTCGATGAGCCTCCATCCGTCACGTTCAACCTGCGACAACCTCAGATCCATAAACACGCTTCAGTCCTCTCTGATAACACCATAACTCAGCCGCGAAACCAATATCCACCAGATCCGCCGCCTAAATCTCTACCGGACTGTTGCAATCCCTGCTCAGCATAACCACCTACGAAGCCTTTCGTTCACGCCGCTGAAGAACCATCCACCGAATAGAGTTAGTTCCTTCACCTATTTTTTTCATTTTGTTTTCATCTTAATGTTTGTTGGTTATTTAGGAGTAAGGGGAAATTGATGTGAAGAAGAGGCAAATGGTGCATAGGAAGAAAAGGGAAATTTTTTCTCTATAACAACAAGTTTAAAAGTAAGAGAGAGAGAGAGAATAAGAGCTCGTTGAAAAAGAAAAGAGAAATGGGTTTGATTTGTGTCTTACTGTTACTGCAACTTTAGTGTATTATTTTTGTTTTTTTATATAAAAGAAAATTTGTGTCATGTGTCCTTGGGTTGTTGGTTTTTTCTTTTTTATTTGAATTTAGAGAAGGCTGGAAAGAAATGGAAATCCACAGCCCCATAGCATATCCCAGGTGTTTTTCTGTTTTTATTTTTAAATGTTATTGTTATGTTAATTAAATTAGGATTTTGATTCTTTGGATCTTAGATTAGTTGGACTTATGTTTTTATAGATTCTCTAACCTACATCCCCATTTTACTATCTTAGTTTTTTTAATTAATTTTATTAAATTAATTTTAATTAGGTTATTTTAAATAATTAGATTAATTTATTTTAATTGATTCATTTAAGTCTAATATTAGATTACTTGTTCTTATTTAATTTTAGTTTCTAAAGAATAAAAATACATAAAAAACATGCATTTTTTTATTTTTTAAAATCAAATTAATCATCCATTTTTTACAAATAACAGGATTGGTGGATACACATCCACCATATTTTTTGGTTGGCTCAACGCCTAATCAATTAACTGTTCAACATCAATAATTAAAATTCATGTGAATATTGGTTTTGCTCAAGCATTAATCAAACGTCATCGCTCAACACGATAAACAAATTAAAACATTTAAAATTTATCAAACAAATTAAATAAAAAATTTTGCCTAGCGCGAAATAATTTCAATGAAGATCGACTCTTCTTCAATCCACCAAATCAAAATATCAAAATAGTTAATCAATCTAAATTATTTTTTTGTTAACATAATAAAAATCCAAGATTATTTTCGAAAAAGAATTAAGGAGAATTGTTATCAAAATTAACTACGAACTGCGTCTACGATCACTCAATTTACAACCCGGACAAGGTTCAAAGATAATTTGAAATCCATTCTACACAATCCTATAAAAAACACCAACTAACACTACGAACTATGAATTGATACTCTGATTTCTCATAAGAGGATACTGTTGGCTGAAGATTTTGATGATATTGTTCGAAGCAAAACAAGTTGGACGTTTCGATTGGAATAAAGCAATATGTCATGTTTCGAAATGGTAGAAGCAGTGCTTCGAATGGGCATATCAAAGCTTGGAGCTTCGAGTGACAGTTATGAGGATATCTTCAAAAGAAGTCTCGAAGTGATAACAAGGTTGTGTCCAAGAAATGCGTTCGAAGCGAAGAAGTGCCAAAACATTTGAAATTCAAATGCAAGCGGGATGTTCGAAATTTAAAATATATGCGCTGGAGCATTTGAAGACGCGTGGAAGCAAGAGAGAGGCATTACTCTGCATGTTCTGAACGTGGCAGAATCTTATAGCAAGACCGTTATGGTCAAAGTAGTATAAATAGAAGTCTTAGCATTAGGATTTCGTGTGTCATATCTATTGTACAAAAAACTCAGTAAACATTCAAAATACCACATGGCTAGGGAAACGAATGCACGAGCAATGTACGTATGATAACTGTGATACGGTGGGAGAACTGACTTGAGGTTTGCGTTTGTATTCTCACTTGTTCGGTTGAGCAAGAGTCGCCACCGACTTTTTATTTTATCCTAAAGGAAAGGTTAAAAAGCACAGCAAAAACCTTTTGAGATATTTCGTGGGTTCGGGGGGTAGATTATGAAAAGGGAAGGTATTAGCACCCTTTTCATCCATGGTTATCCATGGGCTCTTAGTTACTTGGTTTTTTAGATCACTTGCCTTGATTTTCGATTGCCTGAAATTGTGGTGTGTGTGTGTGTTTTGAAAATGTTTTTGAAGAGATGCCTTGTCTTAGGCAACCAATGTATTTGACTCGTGTTTGAGTGTTTTACAAAAGTGTGTATCTTTTCGAAAAGATGTTTCAAATGTTTTTGAGAGTTTGTTTTGAAAGTGTTTGTGGAGTGTGATTTTTGAAAAGGAGGCAAGTGTTTTTGCAAGTTGATCTCAAGTAACTAAGAGTTTTGTCTACCCCTATTGTACTCAAAGGTTTTCTCTATGTTTTCAACCCTTTTTAACAATTTTGTTCCACCATTGAATTTGGTGGACAATCTTGCGTTTAGGATGTTTAACGGGACGGGCGCGGGTCATCGTATGGACCATGAATGCAATGGTGCCAAGTGTCTTTGGCAATTTGCTTTGAAGGGACTTGATCATTTTGATAGGCGACTTTCGAAAGCGTCATCGAGGGACTCATGATCATTTGAATTTGTTTTTCCAAAGAAACTCGACGTGCAAGCATGGCCCATTTTGGAAGGCAACATGTGGGATTACCCTAGGGGGTGCAAGTGTGATTGTGTATTGATTTCATGTATTTGTCTTGTATTAGGTTAGCTAGCGTTTGGTTTTATGTACATACAAACCCTAGGTCTAATCATGGTATAATTGGAAAGCGATAAATTGCAAGAATTTAAAGTCTACGCTATTACAAATAGTATCCGGGAGTGGGGGTACAAATTTACAAATGGGGATGAGACTTTAGGAATGTAGTGTCCAATAATTTACAACCAAATCGAATTGCGATCAAATGTAATCAATGTATATCAAGGTATAAGAATAGTAATTGTATGTGTATCAAGTGTATAATGTGAAATGTATTGTATATTGTGTAAGTGTATGTATGTAATTTATTTACAAGTTAAGATGTGTATTATTTAAGTATTGTTTAACCTAAATGAAAAGAATTAAATGTTTATTTATTTAGTCTTTTGTAGTCTTGTATATTTCTTCAATATGTGCAAAAAGAAAATTTACTAAAAGAAAAGAAGATGTTCTAAGTTTGAAAATTATTATTTATTTGATATAAATTTGTATCTTCATATTTTTGTTTAATATATACAAAAGAGGTATTTTAATTAAAAGAAAGAAAGAATGTTTTTTCAATTTTAATTATATTATGTAAAAAAAAGATGTATTTTCATTTATTATGTACAAAAAAGTATTTTACTTAAAAGAAAAATTAAGTAACTATGTATTTATGTACAAATTGATGTATTTTAAGAAAAGAAAGGAAAATATTTTAGATTCTATTCTTTTATGTATTTTTACAAATAAGAACATTTTAATAAAAGAAAGAAAAGAAAAGTTTTTAGTTCCATTATATTATGTGTCATTGTATAAATAAAATGTTTTAATAAAACAAAACAAAAAAGAAAAATGTTTTAGTGTTTTAATTATATTAATGTAACAAGTAAAAAAAAAAGATGAGGAAAAGAGTTGAATAGGCCAAAAGGGGTTATGCTGGCCCAAATAAATGATCAGCATAAGAAGTAAAAGGGGGGTGCGCTTGATAGCTTGACAATGGGCTTAAGCGTTGAAGAGGGCAAGGCCCAGCACGTTTTTTTTTTTAGGGTTGCAAGGCTTTGTAACATTTGGGACTTAGGGTTTCAGAATGAGAACAGAGGCGCGCCGTTCGTTCGTTTCACTTCATCTTCTTCGTTCGTTCTCAATACCATGGATTCTGAGCCAAAATCCTTCATGCAAGGCCACCAGACGCCATCATCCCTCCTTCTTCCTCCGTAGACCACCCAGACAAAGTTTACAAGGTATGATTTCGGTCTCAATCGTGTTAGGGTTTTCGTTATCTCTTTTGGTTTCACATTTTGATTTCATATTCTGATATTATATGTTTTCGTTTGCCACTTGAAATGTATGAAGAGGGTATAAGAATACTACCTTTTGGAGATGGAGGAGGAGGGAATTTGGAGGCGCTGAGGCGGCTTTGACGGCGGAGGAAAATGTGGTGGAGCTTCTGCTTCCTGGTTTGTGTATTTTTGCCCCTTAGGTTTAATGATGACAATGGCTGAGAACCTCTTATGATTTCGCCTTTTTTTTTTCTCTTCTTCTGTTAACTTGGCTTACATGCTTATGTTGCCTTGAGATACCTTTGCCTTTTGTTGGGTTTAAACTCTTTTCTTCTTCTCTTGCTGTCTTGATGCCTTTCCTGTATGCTTGAATATTGTTTTATTGATATGCTTGATGATGATCACTTGAGAGCTTGATATATTGAGATGCTTCTTTTTACTTCTCTTCTGGTTGCCTCGATACTTTGCTTCTGTTGTCTTTTGGAATGCTTGTTGTATGCTGAGATTGAATATCTTGAGGCCTTTTCTGTATGCCCTGTGATGAATCTTTTCTGAGGGCCTCTTTATGTTGCTTCTGAGTGCTTTGATGCCTTGAAACGCTTCCTTTTGATTGTTTCTGAATGTTGGTATGCTTATGAGATATGCTTGATGATGCTTGGATAGTGTTTTCTGAGGGCTTTTCGTTGTTGGCCTTGAATGCTTTAGTTTGGAAGGTTTGAAATGAAGGTTTATGGCTTTTTCTGGTTTAGATTGTTGGTTGGTGCTTTAAATGGTAAGGCTTCAGGCTGTATAGTTTGTGTTGTTTGAGGCTTGACAGGATTTGAATGGTAAGGTTTGAAAACTCAGGCAGGGTTTAGACTGGACTGTTTTGCTTTGGTTCAAGGTTTGAATATTTTTGGCTTAAGCTTTATGCAGGTTTGACAGGGTATACTGATTTTGAAAGGGGTTTTATGGCTTTGACTGATGTTTAGCTTTTGTTTATGTTTGTTAATGGTTTTGACAGGGATTAAGGTTCTGGTGTTTGAGCTTGAAAGGTTTTGACAGGGTTTTGGTTGTTAAGCTTGAAAGGGCAGGCTATGGCCTTACTGGCTTTTTAGGTTTCAGGCAGGTTGGGTGAGTTTATGTTTGTGAGGCTTTTACAGGCTCCACTGGTTTGCTGCTTAAGGCTTGGCCTTGCTTATGCAGGATTTAGACTTCTGGTTTTTATTTGGCTTGATAAGTTTTGACAGGGTTTTGGTTGTTAAGCTTGAAAGGGCCTGTAGAGGTTTGAAAAGCTTTACAGTTTTTCTTCTTCTCTCTGTTTGATATCTCCTCCCTTTTACTGTGTTATGAACAGGTTGTCTTATATTTTGTTTCTCATGCCTAAAGCCTTAAGCCTGCAAAACCTGCTTTTCTCTCTTCTTTCTCTCTCCAGTACACTTCAAAATATTAAAATATGTTATGTGTACTTTTCTGAAAGGGCAACACTTGGGAAATGATGAAAATGAATTATGTTGCTTGCATATTAATCTTTCTCTGCATATTTGTCCCTTTTCCTCCAGATTTTGTGCTGCACCTTGTACCTTTTGATACTTTGATGTCTTCTTTTGACAGTTTTGAGTAGTCTTGTACAGTTTGTGGACAGTTTGGAATTTGTGATTCAGTTTGGACTTTGTGGTTAGGCCTAGTTCAGTTTGTTTTGAAATATGCAGTATGTAGTGGTTTGACAATTTTGACTTGTGAATTTCAACTTTGTGCATTCCAAATTAGCAAGCAAATATTCATCCCTCTTTGTGAACCGGGAGAAATCCCGTGATTTGCAAAGAGGGCTAACTGATCCCAGTCAGTTGCCCTTAATGATGAACTTTATTTTTATCTGTCTGTCTTTTATTTATTTATCTGCTTCTAACTTTTCTTCTGTTCTTTGTTTTGCAGATAAAATTCCATGGAGTACTGGAGCAAGGGATAGAAGATGAAGAATTGAAGATTTAGAAACATACTTTGGATAGTTTTTATTTAAATTTAAATAAATGTAAAATCATTGTTGTAAACAATTTGTAAACAAAACAATTGTACAAATAATTTAAAAATAAATAAAAAGTTTCTTTATCCAATTAATTCTTTTCCTCTTTTTTTAATTGTTCGTTTTATTATTTATAATTCTTTAATTATAATAATTGAAAATAAATTCCAATTATTTAATTTTAGAATAATAAATAATTAAATAAACAATGCTTCAGCATTTGATCAGTTAAACCTGGCGTTTCAAACATCCAGAGCAAAACAACAGTCAATCACAGCAATTGCCCAGACGCTTTTTCCCTTTACTGACTTTAATCAAACATTGCAAATTCAAACCCAATGCAACCTTTTACTAATTCCTGATTAAATGCCAAAGAAGCGTTCGCCTGATCGAAGTTGAGCCAAAATCAACCAAAACCCTAAACTAATTGTTTGAAACATTCTAGAGCCCTGAAAATCAGTAAAACCCTAATTGTGTCTGACTGACGAGAAAAGCCTGTTTGACCGATTCTTGAGCCAGTTTGAAAAATCAGGAAACGCCTGAAGTTGTGATTTCTTGTGGAAAAATGCGAGGGCAAATTTTGGGGTACAACAGTTGCCCCTGTTCAATCTTCTTGAACCTGAAGAGTTAGATTGGCAAGTTTGCCTTTCGCGACTCGAAGGTAAAAGAAGATTGGACACTAAAGTGCCCATAACATTTGCACTCGGCGATGTGATGGTAGAGGTGAATGGGCTTAAAGATGCCATTTGGTGATGGGCTTAAAGATGCCATCTGATGCGATAGAATCTTGTCGTGGGATGGGCTTAGAGATGCCATCTGAGAATGGGCTTAAAGATGCCATTTGGTGACTGCTGGTAGGAGGATGGGCTTATAGATGCCATCTGATGCGATAGAATCTTGTCGGGGGATGGGCTTAGAGATGCCATCTGAGAATGGGCTTAAAGATGCCATTTGGAAATGTTGAACTGTATTTCATTGGTGAGTGGACGAGTATCAGAAAGGCCTCCATGTTTCGGAACATCTCTGAACTGGGGGTCTGAATAAGCAATAGAGAAACATCCGTTGTTGGGAAGCGTCCGTAAACTGTTTTCAAAAGTTGAGAAGAGTCTGAACAAGTGATAGGTTAACATCCGTTACTTGGAGAACCCGTGAACTGTTTTCAGGAGTCTTAAAGTTGAATAAGCGATAGAGCAGCATCCGTTGTTGGGAAGTGTCCGTAAACTGTTTTCAAAAATTGCATCTGAACAAGTGATAGATTAACATCCGTTGTTGGGAAGAATCCATAAACTGTTTTCAGAAGTCTTGAAGTTGAATAAGCAATAGAGCAGCATCCGTTGTTGGGAAGCGTCCGTAAACTGTTTTCAAAAGTTACATCTGAACAAGCGATAGATTAACATCCATTGTTGGGAAGAATCCGTAAACTGTTTTCAGAAGTCTTGAAGTTGAAGAGGAACCGGTGTAGGGTTTCCTGATGATGCGTCCGTGTAAAACTGCATCTGAGTGAATCTGGAATAAGTATCAGAATGTCGCCGTGTCCGGGTCACATCTGAACTATTTCTGGATGAATCTCGGAAGATGATCTTTGTTTGTCGACTGATCTTACCTGAAAAGGTAAAGGGTTAGTTGTATGCAATGTTATGATGCATGATGCAATGTATGTGACATCAATGTTTATGACATGAATGTGATGAATGCGCATGTAAGCTGATGAGCTATCTTGTTGAGGATAAATGAATCCTGGATGGCTGAAGATAAAAGAATCTTGACTGCTACCGGGGAGGGCAAGAATCTTCTGATTGTTGAAAATGAGAAGTCTTGGGACCACTTGTTGGGGGAATCAGAAGCTTGGGTTGTATGCCAAACTACTGGGGACTTCCTATTTTGAGGAGATCTGTGTAGGATTTCCTGATGATGAGTCCGTGTAAAACTGCATCGGGTTTTTGAACACTTTTGACATTCGAATGCCCCAAGTGGTGATGTAGATAATTTCCTGGCTTGTTACAGGTGTTAATCCACAATCGGTCGTTCACAGATATTTTCCTGGCTTGTTACCGGTGTTGATCTGGAACTTCAAAAGGTTGCTCACAGACGTGCCCTGGCTAGATACAGGAATCGAGTCTGGAAATAGTCGTCAACAGATATGCCCTGGCTGGATACAGGAATCGAATCTTCAAACTCTTCAGACGTGCCCTGGCTAGATACAGGAATCGAGTCTGGAAATAGTCGTCAACAGACATGCCCTGGCTGGATACAGGAATCGAATCTTCAAACTCTTCAGACGTGCCCTGGCTAGATACAGGAATCGAGTTTGGAAATAGTCGTCAACAGATATGCCCTGGCTGGATACAGGAATCGAATCTTCAAACTCTTCAGACGTGCCCTGGCTAGATACAGGAATCGAGTCTGGAAATAGTGATAGCTGATTTGTTGGTGGTTGTAATTTCCAGCAGGTGGTGGAGGAATGATTGAACACTTTTGACATTCGAATGCCCCAAGTGATGATGAAGGAGTCTTGAATCAGACTACTCTGCGGATTGAGAGATTTCTTGAAATCTTGACTGGACTGCCCCAGGTTAACTGAACTTTGAAAGATCTGTTGAAACCTTGACTGGACTGCCCCAGGTTAACTGGATGGTGCTATGTCATGCCCCTTGTTGATAGGAGATTTGTAATGGAAGTGTCGTCCTTTTGAAGTGATTTTGCTCACTGAGAGAGTTTTCGTTCCTCCGAACATTCGCTGTATGAATTTCTTCGCTGTCAAACAAAAAGCCAAATGCAGACAGTGATATTCAAGCAATGCAAAGTTTATGTTTGTCTCGAAGGTTTGAAAAATGCGTTTTTAGCATAAAACTTTTTATAAGACAAATCAACACAAGATTTAGAGCAAAGCCTTACAGGAGTCAGGATACCTTTTGTAACAGTATGCTTTCGAACTAACCCATGCTTCAATTAGGACTTTTGGAGGGTTGTAACGTGGCTTGGTTCACGGTTTAAGAAACAAAGGATAAAGGCTCAAAGTATATTTGTATCCACCCGCTCTCCGTGATGTTCTTCATACCTAAGCTCAGTTAATTGTGCGTCGCGCTCTGTTTTGAGTTTGGAACGACTTTTGGGCGATGGTTCACCAGTTGAATTTGGGGAGACAGTCATCATCTCCTTTTTCAACATTTTTTATGTTGTTGAGGATTTTGTAATGACCTCACTATTTTGATTTTGATTTGTTATCCCTAACTTTTGCCTGACTGTTCCCGTTTTTCGAGATTACAGTCAGCGGGATGCCCCAGCTTTCTTAAGCCTCCTTTATAGGTTTTGGCTTGGTGGGCTTTTCTCTTTTGAGAGATTTACTGTCTATGTGATAGGGAACCACCCTTGTCCTTTTGATTCCAAAGGAATGCTTTCTTTTTCGACGTCGTTCGTTGTGTTACGAACTGAGAGTTTGCGACTTCAATGCACATTTTCTTTTGAATTAACTGAGACACTACCCTGCCCCAGGTTTATATCAAAGGTTTTGATCGTTTAGAACAGAAAACTCCTACTTCTTTGGCTCGAAGGGGTTGACTAGGGATTAACTTCCTTATAACTCCAGTGTTTGGGGAATTGAAAGAAATGCCTGTACATCATCAGCAAGGTCTGTTCAAAAGCATACTGTATGAGATTATGGTATTGTTTCGTCATCCTCCCTCTAAAGGCTTGCAGCTTTTTATCAAGAGTCAGATATCATAAAGCATAAGAGTAGTGAAACGAATGGATGATTTCAAGACAAACATATGCAATGCACTAATGAAAACAGAGTTTAACATCAACAGATAATTGTTTGACAACAAAAGAAATTACAACTTTGAAAATTCAAAATGAAGCAAATGTCTTTCAGCTTGAGCTTTGTCACTCCAGGTGGAGAACCCCTTAACGGAAGATTTTCATCTCGCCGTCGGGCATGAATTCCAGCACTCCAATGCCAATCAGATCTTGAATCTTGTTCCTCAAGGCCCAACAGTCGTTGGTGTCGTGTCCCGGGCTGTAGGAGTGGTAAACACAAAATGCGTCGGGATGATAGTTAGGAGAGGAGGTATTGAGCTTCTGAGGAGGATCCCTTAAGGTAAGCAGGTTGACCTCCAACAGGCGCTTCAGTATGAAGAATGATGGTATCTCAGTCTCCGTGAACTGTCTTCCCGACGTTTCTTGCTTACACCGATTACCCCGTTGACGCTGGCGAGGTTGTTGATGGGCTTGTGACCCTGAAGCAAGCGAAGGAGCCTTCCCCTTGTCTTCTTGAGTGGATGGAGGCTGAGCGGTGACTTGCTCTTCATCCTCAGATGTTTGCCCCAATTGGTTGTTTGGAAGCAGTTGGCGGACAAGAGCCCTGAGTTCCTCTTGTCTTTGAGATAGGTCTTGGATGAGAGCCATCTGGCCCACCAACTGTCCCATCACTTGGGTCCTCAATGTCGCCAGATCAAACTGCAGCTCCGCAAGCTAATCACTCCTGGCATTGTTTGAATTCTCCAAGCTCTTTGTGAGGAGAGCTTTCATTTCTTCTTGCCCCAGAGACAAGTTCAGGAACATTTCCTGCAGCTGAGCAGTCTGGTCTTGGATGTCTTTGACAGACCTTTCTAGAGCCATCTCTTACTGAAATAAACAGTATGAGAGTAAGGAAACCTGAAAAAGGAAAAATTGTCAAAATGCAATGCATGATATGTGGATGCATGCTTTCAAGGATCTCTTGGGGTAAACACAAGAAAATGTTAGAGGTTGAACTCTGATCTTTGATTGGAGAACTTTGCACCGGTGGATGTCCTTCCACGAGAATCAAGCTCACCATGTCAAGTGGGTCATAGCCTCTGATTCAAGTTATTGTACTTGATCTTTGATTTGGAGAACTGTGCACTGGTGGATGTCTTTCCACAAGAATCAAGCTCACCATGTCAAGTGGGTCACAACCACTGATTCAAGTTGTTGCACTTGATCTTTGATTTGGAGAACTGTGCACTGGTGGATGTCTTTCCACAAGAATCAAGCTCACCATGTCAAGTGGGTCACAGCCACTGATTCAAGTTGTTGCACTTGATCTTTGATTTGGAGAACTGTGCACTGGTGGATGTCTTTCCACAAGAATCAAGCTCACCATGTCCAGTGGTTCACAGCCACTGATTCAAGTTGTTGCACTTGATCTTTGATTTGGAGAACTGTGCACTGGTGGATGTCTTTCCACAAGAATCAAGCTCACCATGTCAAGTGAGTCACGGCCACTGATTCAAGTTGTTGCACTTGATCTTTGATTGGCCTTTGTTAGAGGAGGAAACCTCTTGCCCTTTGGTAGACGTCTGGTTCAACGTAACCCTACATCAAAAGAACCCTCGAGATCCTTGAAATGGTTATTGAAAATGCTATGGTATGATGTTATGATGTTATGTACATGTATGCAAAAAAGCAAATGAGTGTATATACA
The DNA here is from genome assembly GCA_948472305.1 of Vicia faba. Classification (NCBI taxonomy): domain Eukaryota; kingdom Viridiplantae; phylum Streptophyta; class Magnoliopsida; order Fabales; family Fabaceae; genus Vicia; species Vicia faba. Next base: position 235,675,940 of record OX451735.1, read on the forward strand.
GGTAATCATATTCACACAAAGCAAACAAGTCCTTAGGTTTAGGCTTGCATGGGGTTATAGGTAAGTACCCTCTTGAAGTCAGTTGGCTCATCCTGTCCTAAAATAGAAACTGGATTCTAAGGAGCTCAATATCATTGGATTGTTTTCTGTGTTCATTGTTTCGGTTTAGCCACTTACTGGCGACCAAAATATTCCAAGAAAACAACCCTCAAATGAGTGTAGTATCGAGTATCTACCAACTTCGGACTGCACCAAAGTCGGTCATCTCACTACCCCTAAAAAGGCTAAGATGGTCAATTAAGGTTCTAAGAGTTCGTTAGTGCTTCACGACATCACTCAGCGGCCCCGTACTCTCCTTGACTGAACTCAAGGGTTACCGGTACTCACAAATATGTCACACTAACATAGCTTACTGCTTCAACCATGTCGGTATACCCTGCACAGTTCCCTCACAGTTTTATTGCTATTTACCTAAAAAGGTGCCCCAAATCCGGGTGTAGGATTTACAACCAACCCAAACAAGAACCTAAAAGATAAAGCAATTAAGTCAATCAAAGCAAAAAAGTAAAGGTGATCTAAACCCTAAGGTAACCCCACTTTTAAGATATCCCCAGCAGAGTCGCCAGTTCTGTGATACGGTGGGAGAACTGACTTGAGGTTTGCGTTTGTATTCGCACTTGTTCGGTTGAGCAAGAGTCGCCACCGACTTTTTATTTTATCCTAAAGGAAAGGTTAAAAAGCACAGCAAAAACCTTTTGAGATATTTCGTGGGTTCGGGGGGTAGATTATGAAAAGGGAAGGTATTAGCACCCTTTTCATCCATGGTTATCCATGGGCTCTTAGTTACTTGGTTTTTTAGATCACTTGCCTTGATTTTCGATTGCTTGAAATTGTGGTGTGTGTGTGTGTTTTGAAAATGTTTTTGAAGAGATGCCTTGTCTTAGGCAACCAATGTATTTGACTCGTGTTTGAGTGTTTTACAAAAGTGTGTAATCTTTTCGAAAAGATGTTTCAAATGTTTTTGAGAGTTTGTTTTGAAAGTGTTTGTGGAGTGTGATTTTTAAAAAGGAGGCAAGTGTTTTTTCAAGTTGATCTCAAGTAACTAAGAGTTTTGTCTACCCCTATTGTACTCAAAGGTTTTCTCTATGTTTTCAACCCTTTTTAACAATTTTGTTCCACCATTGAATTTGGTGGACAATCTTGCGTTTAGGATGTTTAACGGGACGGGCGCGGGTCATCGTATGGACCATGAATGCAATGGTGCCAAGTGTCTTTTGCAATTTGCTTTGAAGGGAGTTGATCATTTTGATAGGCGACTTTCGAAAGCGTCATCGAGGGACTCATGATCATTTGAATTTGTTTTGCCAAAGAAACTCGACGTGCAAGCATGGCCCATTTTGGAAGGCAACATGTGGGATTACCCTAGGGGGTGCAAGTGTGATTGTGTATTGATTTCATGTATTTGTCTTGTATTAGGTTAGCTAGCGTTTGGTTTTATGTACATACAAACCCTAGGTCTAATCATGGTATAATTGGAAAGTGATAAATTGCAAGAATTTAAAGTCTACGCTATTACAAATAGTATCCGGGAGTGGGGGTACAAATTTACAAATGGGGATGAGACTTTAGGAATGTAGTGTCCAATAATTTACAACCAAATCGAATTGCGATCAAATGTAATCAATGTATAGCAAGGTATAAGAATAGTAATTGTATGTGTATCAAGTGTATAATGTGAAATGTATTGTATATTGTGTAAGTATATGTATGTAATTTATTTACAAGTAAGGATGTGTATTATTTAAGTATTGTTTAACCTAAATGAAAAGAATTAAATGTTTATTTATTTAGTCTTTTGTAGTCTTGTATATTTCTTCAATATGTGCAAAAAGAAAATTTACTAAAAGAAAAGAAGATGTTCTAAGTTTGAAAATTATTATTTATTTGATATAAATTTGTATCTTCATATTTTTGTTTAATATATACAAAAGAGGTATTTTAATTAAAAGAAAGAAAGAATGTTTTTTCAATTTTAATTATATTATGTAATAAAAAAAATGTATTTTCATTTATTATGTACAAAAAAGTATTTTACTTAAAAGAAAAATTAAGTAACTATGTATTTATGTACAAATTGATGTATTTTAAGAAAAGAAAGGAAAATATTTTAGATTCTATTCTTTTATGTATTTTTACAAATAAGAACATTTTAATAAAAGAAAGAAAAGAAAAGTTTTTAGTTCCATTATATTATGTGTCATTGTATAAATAAAATGTTTTAATAAAACAAAACAAAAAAGAAAAATGTTTTAGTGTTTTAATTATATTAATGTAACAAGTAAAAAAAAAGATGAGGAAAAGAGTTGAATAGGCCAAAAGGGGTTATGCTGGCCCAAATAAATGATCAGCATAAGAAGTAAAAGGGGGGTGCGCTTGATAGCTTGACAATGGGCTTAAGCGTTGAAGAGGGCAAGGCCCAGCACGTTTTTTTTAGGGTTGCAAGGCTTTGTAACATTTGGGACTTAGGGTTTCAGAATGAGAACAGAGGCGCGCCGTTCGTTCGTTTCACTTCATCTTCTTCGTTCATTCTCAATACCATGGATTCTGAGCCAAAATCCTTCATGCAAGGCCACCAGACGCCATCATCCCTCCTTCTTCCTCCGTAGACCACCCAGATAAAGTTTACAAGGTATGATTTCGGTCTCAATCGTGTTAGGGTTTTCGTTATCTCTTTTGGTTTCACATTTTGATTTCATATTCTGATATTATATGTTTTCGTTTGCCACTTGAAATGTATGAAGAGGGTATAAGAATACTACCTTTTGGAGATGGAGGAGGAGGGAATTTGGAGGCGCTGAGGCGGCTTTGACGGCGGAGGAAAATGTGGTGGAGCTTCTGCTTCCTGGTTTGTGTATTTTTGCCCCTTAGGTTTAATGATGACAATGGCTGAGAACCTCTTATGATTTCGCCTTTTTTTTTCTCTTCTTCTGTTAACTTGGCTTACATGCTTATGTTGCCTTGAGATACCTTTGCCTTTTGTTGGGTTTAAACTCTTTTCTTCTTCTCTTGCTGTCTTGATGCCTTTCCTGTATGCTTGAATATTGTTTTATTGATATGCTTGATGATGATCACTTGAGAGCTTGATATATTGAGATGCTTCTTTTTACTTCTCTTCTGGTTGCCTCGATACTTTGCTTCTGTTGTCTTTTGGAATGCTTGTTGTATGCTGAGATTGAATATCTTGAGGCCTTTTCTGTATGCCCTGTGATGAATCTTTTCTGAGGGCCTCTTTATGTTGCTTCTGAGTGCTTTGATGCCTTGAAACGCTTCCTTTTGATTGTTTCTGAATGTTGGTATGCTTATGAGATATGCTTGATGATGCTTGGATGGTGTTTTCTGAGGGCTTTTCGTTGTTGGCCTTGAATGCTTTAGTTTGGAAGGTTTGAAATGAAGGTTTATGGCTTTTTCTGGTTTAGATTGTTGGTTGGTGCTTTAAATGGTAAGGCTTCAGGCTGGATAGTTTGTGTTGTTTGAGGCTTGACAGGATTTGAATGGTAAGGTTTGAAAACTCAGGCAGGGTTTAGACTGGACTGTTTTGCTTTGGTTCAAGGTTTGAATATTTTTGGCTTAAGCTTTATGCAGGTTTGACAGGGTATAATGATTTTGAAAGGGGTTTTATGGCTTTGACTGATGTTTAGCTTTTGTTTATGTTTGTTAATGGTTTTGACAGGGATTAAGGTTCTGGTGTTTGAGCTTGAAAGGTTTTGACAGGGTTTTGGTTGTTAAGCTTGAAAGGGCAGGCTATGGCCTTACTGGCTTTTTAGGTTTCAGGCAGGTTGGGTGAGTTTATGTTTGTGAGGCTTTTATAGGCTCCACTGGTTTGCTGCTTAAGGCTTGGCCTTGCTTATGCAGGATTTAGACTTCTGGTTTTTATTTGGCTTGATAAGTTTTGACAGGGTTTTGGTTGTTAAGCTTGAAAGGGCCTGTAGAGGTTTGAAAAGCTTTACAGTTTTGCTTCTTCTCTCTGTTTGATATCTCCTCCCTTTTACTGTTTTATGAACAGGTTGTCTTATATTTTGTTTCTCATGCCTAAAGCCTTAAGCCTGCAAAACCTGCTTTTCTCTCTTCTTTCTCTCTCCAGTACACTTCAAAATATTAAAATATGTTATGTGTACTTTTCTGAAAGGGCAACACTTGGGAAATGATGAAAATGAATTATGTTGCTTGCATATTAATCTTTCTCTGCATATTTGTCCCTTTTCCTCCAGATTTTGTGCTGCACCTTGTACCTTTTGATACTTTGATGTCTTCTTTTGACAGTTTTGAGTAGCCTTGTACAGTTTGTGGACAGTTTGGAATTTGTGATTCAGTTTGGACTTTGTGGTTAGGCCTAGTTCAGTTTGTTTTGAAATATGCAGTATGTAGTGGTTTGACAATTTTGACTTGTGAATTTCAACTTTGTGCATTCCAAATTAGCAAGCAAATATTCATCCCTCTTTTTGAACCGGGAGAAATCCCATGATTTGCAAAGAGGGCTAACTGATCCCAGTCAGTTGCCCTTAATGATGAACTTTATTTTTATCTGTCTGTCTTTTATTTATTTATCTGCTTCTAACTTTTCTTCTGTTCTTTGTTTTGCAGATAAAATTCCATGGAGTACTGGAGCAAGGGATAGAAGATGAAGAATTGAAGATTTAGAAACATACTTTGGATAGTTTTTATTTAAATTTAAATAAATGTAAAATCATTGTTGTAAACAATTTGTAAACAAAACAATTGTACAAATAATTTAAAAATAAATAAAAAGTTTCTTTATCCAATTAATTCTTTTCCTCTTTTTTTAATTGTTCGTTTTATTATTTATAATTCTTTAATTATAATAATTGAAAATAAATTCCAATCATTTAATTTTAGAATAATAAATAATTAAATAAACAATGCTTCAGCATTTTATCAGTTAAACCTGGCGTTTCAAACATCCAGAGCAAAACAACAGTCAATCACAGCAATTGCCCAGACGCTTTTTCCCTTTACTGACTTTAATCAAACATTGCAAATTCAAACCCAATGCAACCTTTTACTAATTCCTGATTAAATGCCAAAGAAGCGTTCGCCTGATCGAAGTTGAGCCAAAATCAACCAAAACCCTAAACCAACTGTTTGAAACATTCTAGAGCCCTGAAAATCAGTAAAACCCTAATTGTGTCTGACTGACGAGAAAAGTCTGTTTGACCGATTCTTGAGCCAGTTTGAAAAATCAGGAAACGCCTGAAGTTGTGATTTCTTGTGGAAAAATGCGAGGGCAAATTTTGGGGTACAACAATAACACCAAGTGTTTATGATTTAATAAAACTCTTTATCATTTTCAGTATTTTCCTCTATCTTCATGTCAATACCATTCAAAAGCCTTTGCATTAAAATATTTCCATTTGAAATCTTTTTACTGATGCCTTACATTTAAACGCTTTCTTCATATTTCGAATCTTTTACATTCCAGAGAATCTTTTACATTACATGTTTTTATGCTTCGAAGTCATTTACTTGTCTTTTCTACAGTTTTACATGTCTTTACAATTGAACTTTATTCATGCAATTTAGTTTCGCGCGCATTTACTTGATCACGCCTTTAGATCTTTAATAGAGTAATCGAAGTAAGTTAAACACCTACACAACATTCTAAATACCAACCATGAATACCAGTTCTATAATGAGAGTTATCCAAATGACCAATACATCCTATGATCAATCTAGTCGATCCTGCGAGTTACCAGAGAGATTGAATAACAGTCATTAAGATTATTCGATAGTTTGGAGGACTAGCGGTGGTTTACCAGAAATCACTGTAAACAAATTGGCACACCCGGTGGGACACGTCATTGGCCATTACGAAATTTAGAACAAAGTAAAAAATTGTTGAGACGTAACTATTGTGTTGTTTTATGAAATTGTTGTTTTATGAACCTTAGAAGTGGTAGAATAACCAATAGCAACCAACCCTTATCCAGAAGAAAACGTTTGAACAAGATATCTAATTCTGACAATCAACAAGGGGAACAAAATGCCCCACACACAACAGGCACTAATATGTCTGCTTCGATGGGAACATCTAATGCGATCCCTTCGAATGCACAGTCTATTGCATCCTCTACCAGTAATATAGCCACTAATGGAACAAGTGGCATATCAACTAACAGTTCGATCCTAGGAAATACTGGAACCATTGGCTATCCTGGGGGATTCGTCCCACCATCAGGGACACAAACCCATTTCGCCACCCCACTAACTAGACCACCCGGTTTCGATGGTAATAGAACCAGAAATTCCTCTTATGGAATGCCAACATCTTTTATGGCAGGCTTACACAATTCCACATCGAATTCATCACCACAACTAGGGTCTGGGTCTGGGGCGAATCAGTTTATGACAAATAACCAAGGGTCAGTGGGTTATAGTGCAATGCCTATTTTAACCATAGAAAACCAGTTGGCTTTTAGGCAATTAATGGATGACAGTAACCATAACATGATAGGAGTATTAGCACAAACTATGCAGGAAATCTTTGCCCCAATAGTACAAAACGTGACTGTGACAAATAGAGAAAACGCAGATAACATGAGTCGAATAGCAGATTTTTTCGCTCCCCCAGAGAGGCGTAGGCAGAATCAGGCGGGAGTTCGAGCGAACGTACCTATTATAGAACAAGTTGCTAACGACCCACCATATAGACCAGCCAGAGAGGAGGTTAATTTGGGGGAAAGGGCACAAAGGCTAGAAGCCCCAATGATCCAAGGCCCACTGTTGTACCCCAAAATTTGCCCTCCCATTTCCTCAACATTTTCTCATCACAAGACCCTTGAAGATCAAGATCCAATTAGGGTTTCCTCTGCTCAAGACTTCTCCTTGCACTGTGGACTCAAAATTAGGGTTTGTGTTTGCCTAAGGATGTTTTGACCTAAAATGCCTAAGATGACTTTCATGCTTCATATTGGACTCCCAAGTTTACCCATACCAAGTTTCAAGTCTTGATTCCAAGTTTTGCCCAGTCAATTGGACAGTTGACCTAGAAATCAGCTGTATTGGGGAAAAAGTCAACTGTGGCCAATTGACAGTCAAACCTCATGAAATTTGATCCACATCAACATTATGAACTCATATGGACCATTTGATCAAGTTTGGATCACAATTCCACAAGAAATTTGATCAGACCACCAAAAGGGCAAAATGGTCATTTTTAGGGTTTTGACTGCACAAAGGCAATTTTTGACTGTTTGACCTAACCAATGGCAAACCAAGCTCACATATGGACTCAAGGACCCCATGGAATTATCTTGACATGTTCATCAAGCTCAAAAGATCCCAAGTACACAAGATTGATAGTTGAATTTCCCAGTCAATTGATCAATTTTGACTGTACACTGAAAAGTCAAACTTTGACTTTTTGGTCAAAATCAAGAGTCAAGATTCATTTTTCATCAAAACTTGCCAAATCATGAAACTTTTTCACCAAGAAATCACAAAATGCAAATTAGGGTTAGAAAATGGAATTTTTCATAACTTAGAATTTTTCTAAGTTATGAAAAACCCTAATTTTTTCCCAACTTTGCCCCATCTTTTCACCAAGATACATTTGGATTCAAACAAAAGTCAAAACATGAAAGTTGTAGCTTGTTGCATAATCTACAACTTTGATTCACAAAGTTTTCTCATTTGAAGCTTGTATCTCAAGTTACAATTTTTTGAATAAGGGCACTAAACCATTTTTAACTTAGTGAAATTTTAACCTATTTTGACAAGGTTTTCTACCCCACTTCAAGGCCACTTTTCATACCCTTCCACTTGGAATTTTAATTTGCATTTCAAAGATGGATTGTAGTACACATTCCAAGCTTTCCAAAATGTCCAAGAACTCATCAAACAACCTCATAACTTGAGAGATTCGAATTTCACAAGTTGGAAAAAATTCACTTTTGTTCTTCATCAAAACATGTTCATAAACTTGCAAATCTGAACTTAGCTTGCTTTATGCTTGATTACAGGTCCTTGAACCATTTCATACTCAATAATTTAATGCATGTTCAATTTGTTAAAGTGTTGTTCTTTGAGTGCAAGCATTGTATGCAAGATTAATCCTAAACTAGATAAAGTGAACTTTCCATTTTTGAAAAGATTAGCTTTATGTCAAATTAGAAATCCAACAAGTACATGGAAGATCTGCTTGGCACAAGATTATGTGCATAACACACTGATCAAGAGATGTTGATGCAGCACATTAGGGGGTCCTCTACTGACCTAAAACCTCAACTTGCTTTTGTTTGCTTCAAGTTCAAGAAAAGTCCATAACTTATCACAACTCTCTCTTCAGCATAGAAACACAACACAAAAGCTATCAAACACATTCCATAGAACATATCTAAGCTTTTGCACGAGTCCTGAACCTCTCAAGCACCCTCCATCTCAAAATCACCTTGAAACTGCACAAACAGGGGAACCCCTGCAGATTGAGTGCTATCTCTCAATCCCTTCGAGCATTCTTGTCCAAACCTGTTCCTCTACCTTCCTTACAACATATGCAAGCTAACCATGGCCTAAAACCTGACCTGTAATCACCCTAACAGTTTCCACCATTTTCATTTTTTCCTTTTGCAGTTGAAGTCCCATAGCTTGATTCAGAAGCTCTCAAGACAAAGTAAGCATTGAAACAGCATCCCTGGACCTCAAGGAAGCTTTTCCAATCATTACATTGCACTGAAAGTTCCTCATTCTCCACATAGAAGTTCAACTGCACAGGTAAAACTTTGAACTCGTATCTCTCTTATCATGCATCTTTAGTCTTAAGTTTGTGAAGAAACAAGGTTCTACTCATAGCCCTGAACATGTACATATCTTTACATTTCATTTCTTTTGCCTGAGTAGGGAGAATTTGTAGTTTAAAAATGGCAGAAAAATTAGGTTAGGATTTGGGGGAGGAGAAATTCTCCCTCATCTTAGAGAGTTGGGTCAAGTTCCATACATGGTTAGAACCGTCTCTTCATGCTGAACATTTGTTGTGTTATGAGTTTTTGCTAAAAAGCCAGGAATCAAGAGTTAGAAGAAGCTGAACATGGCGCGCGTTTTTTCAAATATTTTGTGCTGGAGGTTGAAGACAGTGATCATTGGGCTGGGCTTTTGTGTTATTTATCTTCACACCACTTAATTGCTATTACACCCCCTAAGCCCATTTGTCTTATTTTTTACTCTTTTTGACTTTTTCTTTTTTAGTTGACTTGGTTTATTTTTTCTCATGACATTAAAAAAATAAAAATATTTTTTCCATCATTTTTTGTATTTATTGCATATTTATTTGTTTATTTCTCTTGTTTGAACATAAATATTATATATATATACTATTATTAGAATAAATAGAAAAATAGTGTAAATACATTTTTTTATTTTTATTTACCTTCTGAAAATATTTCATATAAAAAATACTCTTTTTTTACTTATTTTATTAAAATATTAAATAAATATTTATTTTGTGTATAATACATATTTAAGATTTAATATATATATATATATACATGTTTATCAATACATTTAAGTTAAAATATAAGAATACTTAATTTTTTCATTTTTATTAATATTTGATACAAAAATACTTTTTTCCATAATATACTTCATTTTACTTTATTTTTATAATAAATAAATGTTTGTATTAAATCAATTAATATCCATTTTCTTTAAAATTAGGGTTTTGCCCTAAATTCAAAATACTCCAAAAAATAATATAATTTTTATTTTCTTTTCTCTTTTACATAAATAATATTTTTTCATACATATACACAACATTTCTTTTGCATCTTGCATTCTTACTTAATTTTTGTACATTGATTAAATTGCAAATATTCAAAATGATGTAATAATGTAGATTTAAATTCTTGTCAATATCCCCATTTGAACATTTGTACCCCCCTTCCCATATTTGGTTTTGTAATAGCTTAGTAATCTTAATTTCGCACTTTATTGCTTTCTAATGATAACATGTTAGAATTAGGGTTTGAATGCGAAAAAACGATAAAAAATAGTTTGACCTAATACAAGATAAACAAGCATGAAGATGGACACATAAATCACACTTGCACCCCTTAGGGTATTCCACTTGTTGCCTTCAAATAAATGGGCCATATTGTATGTTGAACTTCTTTGGGCAAAACAAACAATTTGAATGATCATAGTCCCTCGACAAAACTTTTCAAAACAAACAAAAACAAATGATCAAGTCCCTTAAAGAAAATTGCCCAAAGACATTTAACGCCGTTGCAATTATGGTCTAAACGATGACCCGCGCCTGTCCCTCTCACATCCTAACACAAGATTGTCCACCAAATACAATGGTGGAACAAACTTGTTAAAAGGGTTAAAACATAGCAATAATCTTTTGAGAAATTTAGGAGTAGATAACCTCTTAGTTACTTAAATCAAACTTGCAAAAACAAAACACTTGCCTAATTTCAAAACCACACCTCACTACACTTTCAAAACAACTTTCAAAAACAAATGAAAACCTTTTCAAAAGACATACATCTTTGTATACATCCCCACATGGATCATTACAAAGGTTGCCACCATATTGGCATCTTTTCAAAACATTTTCAAAACCCACACACAAAGCACCATTTAAAACAATTGAAAACAAAAGGCAAGTGATCTAAGCAAGTAACTAAGAGCCCATGGATAACCATGGATAGAAAGGGTGCTAATACCTTCCCTTTCTATAATCTACTCCCCGAACCCAAGAAAACATCTCAAAAGGTTTTTGCTGTGCTTTTTAGCCTTTCCTTAGGATAAAATAAAAAGTCGGTGGCGACTCTTCCTAACCGCAACATTTGCGAATACAAACGCAAAACCCTAGTCAGTTCTCCCACCGTATCACAGAACTGGCGACTCTGCTGGGGGAAAACTTTTAAAAGTGGAGTAACCTTAGGGCTTAGATCACCTTTGTTTTCAATTGTTTGCTTTGTTTGCTTTTATATTTGTGGGCTTTGCATCGGAGTTCATAGATCCTAACCCGGATCTGGGATATACCTTTTTAGGTAGCATAATCTGTGAGGGACCTGTCCGGCGTAGACCGACATGGGTGAAGCAGTGGCTACGTTGGTGTGGCATCTTAGTCTGTACCTATATCCCTTGTGTTGTAACGGGGAGAATATAGGTCTTCTAAGGGGTCATTAAACACCAACCAACCTTAGAACCCTAAATTGACCAACTTGGCTATTAGGACAGTAGCAGTATGCTACACTCATTGAGGCTAAACTCTCGAGATGGTTCTGGCCGCGAGAAAAGATTGCGATGCTGGAGTTATTGGACTTCAAGGCATATTAGGATGTTCTAGCTCTTTTGATCTATGGTCTGGTACTGTTTCCCAACCCTGACACCTTTATCAGTATCCACGTCATAAGGATCTTCATGTCTCGGAATCCGGTACCCACTCTTTTGGGTGATATTCTACAACAACTCTATGCTCGTACTGCTCGAAAACGGGGGACTCCGTGGTGTTGTGCTCCTTTGCTAGTAAGGTGGTTTATTTCGCACCTTCCTAAGTTCGTGCTGAAGAATGAAGAAGGAAAAGGTTGGGCTCGGAGGTTAATGTCTCTCACTGATAGTGACATTACTTGGACTCTCAGAGGTTTGGATGAGGTAGTTGTTATTGATAGATGCGGGGAATACCCGAATGTTCCATTGATTGGTATCCAAGGTGGAATCTCTTACAATCCATGCTTAGCTCTCCGACAGTTTGGAAGAGCCAGAGGAGATGGGCCTCATGAAATGCTGGTTCCTCACTTCCATTTTGAATTTCAGGCAGACAGTGACAAACTACGCCAGAGATTCATTAAAGCTTGGGACAGAATCCACAAAGCTGACCCACATGAGTTGGGACCAAAGACTTCCCTGCCATTAAAACCCTATTGCAAATGGGTCCGCATCCGTGCTCAGAAGTTAGGCATCCCCTACGAAGCTGTTAGACCTCTCATTCTTGAATCTCCTGATGAAGATGGGGTTCCTCCAACTGTCCTCCCTCCTCAGATACCTACTGATTTTGATACCATGAAGAGATCTTGGGCGCAGCTAAAGGAAGAACGGGATTTCTATCGAGAGAAGTTCAACGAGCAGGAACGGAAGATTCAGAGGCTGACTAAGCAATTGGAAGAAGAACGGGTCCTGAACAACTACATCAACACTGAAAAGAGGAGGCCATGGGAGCATTGATGAGCTTTGATTGTTTCCTTTTGTAGTTTATTTCCTTTCCAGTATTTTTCATTCCTGTAATGCCTAAGGGCAAATTGTTGAACAATTGAAAATTTTAATCTAATGAAGTGTGTTTCCCTTTTTTGTCTACAAAGTTGAATCTTGTTTGTCTTTGAAAACATAAAACATACGCATTCCATTGCACCATATGCATAGCAGGTACCCTATTTCACAGGTTGCTTAATCTTCTTCGCTGTTTGTTTGCACAGTCATCATGAATCCAGACTCATCCAGTGAGCAGGCAATCAAGGCCCTTCAGGCCGAAAGTGAACAGTTTCAAGAGATGGTCCTAAGCCTAGCCCAAGGTCAGCAAGAGTTGAAGACTCTACTCATGAAGAAGAAGAAGAAAAAGAGGACTGCGCTGTTCAACACCGGACGCAGATTTGGGAACACACTCCACAATGAAGCTGATCCAACTACTTCTTCTGCTGAGAAAAACAGTCCCCAAGGGGGAGGAGCTCCTAGTCCCGCAGTCTCCGACAACGAGACGGACTATAATGACGAACAATACCCACCTGCTGCTGACAGATACAAGCAATTGGAGGACCGCTTGAGCGCCATGGAAATTCAGAATGTGCCGGGACTGGATTTCGGAGATTTGGGGTTATCTTCTGGAGTAGTAATTCCACACAAGTTTAAGGCGCCTGCCTTCGCCAAGTATGATGGGGTCTCCTGTCCAAAGCTACATCTAAGGTCGTACGTAAGGAAAATCCAACCTTACACGGCAGATAAGAACCTCTGGATTCACTTCTTCCAAGATAGCCTCTCGGGGTCACAGCTTGAATGGTTTTACCAATTGGATGGAGCTAGCATCCGAAACTGGGAAGATTTTGCAACTGCATTCTACAGACAATACCAATACAATTCTGATCTCGCTCCTACGCGTACCCAACTTCAGGGTATGTCTCTAGGAACGGGTGAAGGGTTCAAAGAGTACGCTCAAAAATGGAGAGATTTGGCTGGCAGGGTGCAGCCTCCATTAACTGATCGAGAGCTGGTTGATATGTTTCTAGGGACGTTGTCTGGTCCGTTTTTCAATCATTTGGTTGGTAACTCCTCCGCTGGGTTTACAGATTTGATATTGACGGGAGAAAGAATTGAAGCTGGCATCAGATCAGGCAAGATACAGAAGGCTGCCTCCACAAGTGCTGAGAAGAGGCCGTTTAAGAAAGAAGCAAGTGCCGTCTATGGTCCTAGAAGACAAGTCAAGCCCGAAAATCGCCAAGCCGTCAATGCTTTGGTCATCTCAAAACCTGTTGCTGCTCCTCAGCAGTACAATCAACAAAGAAGCGAAAGGCCCAAGAGGCAGTATACTCGGCTAAGTATGACCTTATCTCAAATTTTACCCCAACTGTTATCCACCAACCTGGTGACCCTCAAAGAAGCTCCTAAGGTCGTCAACACTGCGTCTCCTAAGTATAACCCAAATGCCCGGTGTGCTTATCATTCTGATAGTCCCGGGCACACTACTGATGATTGCTGGGCCTTGAGAAACAAAGTGCAAGATCTGATCGACGCAAAGGAAATTCAGTTTGAAGCACCGGAAAGACCAAATGTTGTAACTGCTCCTATGCCCCAGCATAGAGTAAATGCCATCGAAGAAGAAATGTACGCTGTTTCGGTAAATGAAGTTGTCACCCCTCTGAAGACTGTTAAGAAAAACCTACTGCGGGCCGGTTTATTTCCGGGTTGCGGTGAAGGTTGCCTGTTCTGTGTTGTTTCCCTATCTGATTGTCCCTTGCTGAGGTTAGGCATCCAAGGCCTAATGGATAGCAAGGAAATTCTATTCAAAAAGTCTGCTGTTCAGTTGGTTCCGATGAAAGAAGTTTCTGTGATTACCATCTTCAAAAATCCAATCAAGGCTCCCCCGAGGAAGCCTGTTCAAATCATGACTGTTGCACCTGTGATTATTACTGTTCCGGGGCCTCTCCCCTACGCGTCTGATAAAGCTGTCCCCTGGCATTATGGGGCAGACGTGTATGTGAATGGAATCAAACAAGAATTCGACGCTAGTGCCAGTATCTGCGATATCACTGGTCCAACCAAAGTTACCCGCAGTGGCAGGCTCTTCTCTCCTGACATTGCACCACCCGCTATTCGAAGACCCCTCCTTATAAAACCTACAAGTATACCCGTTACTGTTGCTGATCAAGTTGTTTCCCCTGCTGCCGAGTCATCAAATGCTTGGGGCAAAGGGATTGAAGAAGAGCCTGCCCGGAAGGAGGCACCAATACCTATAAATGCTGAGGCCTCCCGACAAGAAATGGAGGAGATTCTGAAAATAATAAAGAAGAGTGATTTTAATGTTGTCGAGCAGTTGGGGCATACACCCTCCAAGATCTCCCTGCTCTCCTTATTGCTATGCTCCGAGGCCCATGCTAAGGCCTTGATCTCATTTCTCAAGACGGCCCATGTGCCGCAGGAGACGTCTGCAGTCCAGTTCACTGATTGCATAGCGAATCTGACAGCAGACAATGGCTTGGGTTTTTCAGATGCTGACCTGACCGCAAAAGGGAGAGACCACAATGATGCCCTGCATGTCTCTATTGAATGCAGGGGCACTACTCTGGCCCATGTATTGGTGGATACTGGTTCTTCCTTGAATGTTCTACCGAAAAAGGCTTTAGACCGTCTGGATTATGAAGGCCTGGAGTTGAAACCCAGCAATATCATCGTCAGGGCCTTTGACGGTTCAAAAAGGATGGTTCATGGAGAGGTTAACATCCCTATTCGTGTGGGCTCCCAAGTGTTTGACTCTACTTTTTATGTGATGGATATACGTCCATCGTACTCTTGTCTACTGGGTCGACCTTGGATCCATAAAGCTGGGGCAGTGACCTCCACCTTGCACCAGAAGCTGAAGTATCCCGTCAGGGGGAAGATCGTCACTGTGCAAGGAGAAGAGGAGTACATGGTGAGCCATTTGAATTCCTTCAGATACATTGAGATGGATGGGGAGTTTATTGAAACCCCCTTTCAGCATTTCGAGGAAGTACACCCAATTTCAGCAGCAGCAGAGACGGCGGTCGAAGAGAATGTTTCCTTGAAGATGGCTTCCCTAAGGGATGCCCGGGCTGTGGTTCAGAAAGGCAATTGTGCAAATTGGGGTCAGCTTCCGGACTTCACTCAGAAGAACGACAAGTTTGGGCTAGGCTTTACTGCAGAGGCTCAGAGGGATGTGCGCAAAGAGAAGATCAGAAAGGCTCTGGTGTTTATTTCCAGCTCGAGGGTGAATGCTATCGAGGAGGATGTAGAGGAAGCAGAGTTTGACAGTTGGATCTACCCGACTACCAGCGACGGATCAAGCAACTGGACGGCAAAGGATTTTACCCCTATCACATTTGTCACGCAGTAATTGATTTCTTTTGATTTCCAATTTGTAACAAACAATATGTTAAAACTTTGTTGGCTCGGTGTCCTACCCGGGGCATCGTAGCTCCATTTGTGAGGGCTTTTTGTATGACATTTTCATATATCATCAATCAAAACATTGGACGTTTGTTTCATTTCAAATCTTGTGCTCTTTTCCTTTATGTGTTATATATATTGCAAAACAGCTATATTTACACACACTCACTTATACAGGTTTCAATCCACTCTGGATCTCACTGGTAACAGCTCTGCTACCGCCAGTTATGACTTTGAAAATCCGATCAACTTGGCCGAAGACGAAGGTGAAGATGATTGCGAAGTTCCTGGTGAACTCGCAAGACTGCTACTCCAGGAAGAGAGAGCTATTCAACCACATGAAGAGCCGGTGGAGACAATTAACCTGGGTACTGAGACAGATAGGAAAGAGGTCAAGATTGGTGCCAATCTAGAGCTCAGCGTGAAGCAACGATTGATCCAGATGCTACAGGATTACATGGAGATTTTTGCTTGGTCCTATGAAGATATGCCTGGTTTGGATGCCGACATTGTAGTTCATCACCTGCCAACCAAGGAAGATTGCCCTCCGGTAAAGCAAAAAGTCCGACGGATGCGTCCAGAGATGTCTGAAAAGATCAAGGCCGAGGTTATGAAGCAGTTCGATGCCGGGTTCCTTGCGGTGACTTCTTACCCTCAGTGGGTTGCCAACGTGGTGCCGGTACCAAAGAAGGACGGTAAGGTCAGAATGTGTGTTGACTACAGGGATCTGAACAGGGCCAGCCCCAAGGATGACTTCCCCCTACCTTACATTGATGTCCTTGTTGACAATACAACTCAACACAAGGTGTTCTCCTTCATGGATGGTTTTTCAGGGTATAATCAGATCAAGATGGCTCCGGAGGATATGGAGAAGACTACCTTTGTGACTCAGTGGGGCACCTTCTGTTATAAGGTCATGCCATTCGGATTGAAAAATGCTGGGGCAACCTATCAACGTGCCATGGTTGCTTTATTTCATGATATGATCCATCATGAGATTGAAGTATATGTTGATGACATGATTGCAAGGTCTCAAACTGAGGAGGAGCACCTTGACCATCTGAGGAAGTTGTTTGACCGACTCAAGTTATACAAGCTGAGGTTGAATCCCAACAAATGCACCTTTGGGGTGAGGTCCGGAAAATTGCTAGGTTTCATTGTAAGTGATAAAGGTATTCAGGTGGACCCTGCCAAGGTAAAAGCCATACAAGAGATGCCAACTCCAAAAACAGAGAAAGAAGTCAGAGGTTTCCTAGGACGACTGAATTACATTGCCTGATTCATCTCACATCTGACGGCTACTTGTGAGCCAATCTTCAAATTGTTGAAGAAAGATCAAGTAGTACGCTGGAATGATGAATGTCAGGCTGCCTTTGAAAAGATAAAAGAATATCTTCAAGAGCCACCCATTCTTATGCCACCGGTGGAAGGAAGACCTCTGATATTATACTTGACAGTGCTTGATAATTCAATGGGGTGTGTGCTGGGGCAGCATGACGAGTCTGGCCGAAAAGAACACGCTATTTATTACTTGAGCAAAAAGTTTACCGACTGTGAGTCTCGTTACTCACTGCTTGAGAAAACTTGCTGCGCTCTTGTATGGGCTGCTCGCCGGCTGAGACAGTATATGCTGACTCACACTACCTTATTAATTTCAAAAATGGATCCCATCAAGTACATATTTGAAAAGCCCGCTCTGTCTGGAAGAATAGCGAGATGGCAAATGATCTTGACAGAATATGATATCCAGTATACAACTCAGAAAGCAATTAAGGGAAGTGTACTGGCAGATCATTTGGCGCACCAACCTGTGGATGATTACCAATCATTGAACTTTGATTTTCCGGACGAAGACATCATGGTAGTAACTGACTGTGAAGTACCTAGACCGGATGAAGGACCTGAGGAAGGATCCCGATGGTCTATGCATTTTGATGGAGCCTCCAATGCTTTGGGTAACGGCGTCGGCACTGTAATCATATCTCCCAAAGGAACTCATACTCCCCTCACCGCTCGATTATGTTTCAGCTGCACCAACAACATGGCAGAATATGAAGCATGTATCATGGGTTTACAAGCTGCAATCGACTTAAGGATAAAATTTCTGAGTGTCTTCGGAGATTCCGCTCTCGTGATCAATCAGATCAAAGGCGAGTGGGATACGAAACACCCGAATCTTATTCCTTACAAAGAGTATGTGTTGACCTTGCTTCCCCACTTTGAAGAGATAACTTTTGAGCACTTCCCTAGAGAGGAGAATCAGCTAGCGGACGCCCTAGCTACGATGTCTTCAATGTTCAAAGTTAAATGGGACAATGAAGCTCCCCGAATCATGATCTGGAAGTTGGATGAACCGGCATACTGCTGCGAGCTCGAGGCTGAGAAGGTGACTGAAAAACCCTGGTATCACGAGGTAAAGAGGTACTTGGAAGTTCAGGAATACCCTGAAGGTGCATCTGTCAATGATAAGAAGTTCATGAGGAGATTTGCTGCAAAATTCTTCCTCAGCAACGGCATTCTCTACAAACGGAATCATGATTCAACTCTGCTACGTTGTGTGGATAAGGCTGAAGCAGAGAAAATTATGATGGAGTTACATGAAGGCACGTTTGGAACACATTCCAGTGGACACACCATGGCTAAGAAAATCCTTCGGGCAGGATATTTCTGGTCCACAATGGAAGCCGATTGTTACCAGCACTCCCGAACTTGTCATAAATGCCAGATCTATGCTGACAAGGTGCATATCCCTCCGGTTCCTTTGAATGTCCTGACGGCACCTTGGCCTTTCGCAATGTGGGGCATCGATATGATCGATGAGATCCGACCGACGGCATCCAATGGGCATCGCTTCATCTTGGTGGCAATCGATTACTTCACGAAATGGGTTGAGGCAGCTTCCTATGCCACAGTAACCAAGAGCGTCGTGGCACGTTTCATCCGGCATAATCTGATCTGTCGGTACGGCGTCCCGGAAAGAATCATTACGGACAATGGTACCAATCTCAATAACAAAATGATCACTGAACTCTGTGAACAATTCAAGATACAGCACCACAATTCTTCTCCCTACCGGCCGAAGATGAATGGGGCTGTAGAGGCAGCCAATAAAAATATCAAGAAAATTGTGCAGAAGATGACAGTGACCTATAAAGATTGGCACGAGATGTTACCGTTCGCTCTTCATGGGTACCGTACCTCAGCCAGAACGTCAACCAGGGCAACTCCTTTCTCCTTAGTCTATGGCATGGAGGCAGTCTTGCCAATTGAAATCCAGATACCCTCTCTCCGGATAATGAAGGATGCAGACTTGAATGAAGACGATTGGATCCAGACTCGACTTGATCAACTAAATCTAATTGACGAAAAAAGGCTCACTGCTATCTGTCATGGTCAAACGTATCAGAAACGGATGATCAGGGCATTTAACAAGAAAGTCAGACCGCAAGAGTATCAAGTTGGGGACCTGGTAATCAAACGCATCATCCTTCCTCAAAGTGATCCCCGGGGCAAATGGACCCCTACTTACGAAGGGCCATTTGTGGTTAAACGTGTGTTCTCAGGAGGAGCCATGATCCTAACCACCATGGATGGTGACGACCTTCCTCACCCCGCTAATGCAGACATAGTGAAAAAATACTACGCATAAATAAAAGACCCGCTAGGTTGACATACCTAGGCAAAAATAAGGCTTCCCGGCGAACCCAAAGGGTTCGGGCAAAAATAAGGGATGAAATGAATAAAAATCTGTACACCCGGCAAGTCGAAAACCTGAAAAGGCGGCTTGGGCAAAAATGGGTATCCCGGTGGACTGAAAACCCGAAAGGGCGGTCCAGGCAAAAGTTAGGGATAAAGCGTAACACTATGTCTCATTGGATCACTTCGCATCCGGAATTCGGCATCAACTATCTGGCTCAGACTTCGGCATCGACCAATCAGCTTCATCTTCAACTAGGCAGCGAAGCGATGAGATGTTCGAAGACATAAAAGGCGATAGCAGAGTTGGAACCCAGTGGGATTGTTCACATAGCTGTTTTGTTTCTTTTTTCAAATTGTAAACTCTATGTTATTTGGCGGCGTCCTCTTACTAGGATGTCAGCCTCTTGTACAAAAACGCCTATTCACAGGCAAAAATTTAAATCAATACAAATTCACTTGTCCATACAAATTACCATTGTTTTCCCCTTTTCTGTTTTGTCTTGCGAAGAACGTCCAATGTTCATTTTTGATATATGCATTTGACATTAAATTGCTAGTTCATAAATATTTGCATATGGAACAAGAGATTGATTACAGGTGACATCGGAGACAGGGGCACTGTGGAGTTGTCTAATGCGGCCTGGTTGTTTTGTCCGCCAAGGTACCAAGGTAAATTCAACTAAAAAAAAATGTGGCCAAATCATCTCAACTCCCCGCAGAGTAAAACAAGATTCGGCGGTACTTTCCCCAAGCGGAGTTGGTTCCCCGTCGATCCTGAAAAGACACAGCATTCCCCGGAAGGTTTTAAAGCTCATCCCCTGCAGAATACGGACGTCTCTCCCGAGTTTTATTTAGAGTTATTTCCTCACAAGGGCTTATAACTGGGTTATCCTCAGCTAAAAACCACGGAAGACCGCCCTCGGCAAAGTTCCTTCAATCCCCAGCGGAGTTCATCATCATTATCCCCAGCGGAATCCATCTTTAAAGTCCTCAACAGGCCTCTCAGCAAAACCTCGGCCAAGTATCTCTACTGCGGAGCAACTCCCCGGCCGTTCGTCAAGGATTTATTTTCCTAAGACGAAGTTACATGCATAAACATTTCACATTTTCATACATCTTGCTTACATACATGATAAAGTGCATACAACACTGTCTCATGTTGAACATCATGACATCATGCATATCATACATCATGACATTGCATACAACTTACGTTTTTGCCTTTTCAGGGAAAAAGACAATCCCAAAGACAACTACCTTCAACTGTCACAATTCCAGATTCGATACCTGTATCTAGCCAGGGCACATCTGAGGGTGATCAGTTTCCAGACTCGATTCTTGTATCTAGCCAGGGCACGTCTGAAGAGTCCGAAGATTCGATTCCTGTATCCAGCCAGGGCACATCTATCAACTACAACATCTCCAGATTCGATTCCTGTACCCAGCCAGGGCATATCTGTGGACCACGTTTCCAAACTCGATTCTTGTATCTAGCCAGGGCACGTCTGAGGAGTTCGAAGATTCGATTCCTGTATCCAGCCAGGGCACATCTATTGACAACTATTTCCAGATTCGACTCCTGTATCCAGCCAGGGCACATCTGTGAGCAACCGATTGTAGATTCGACACCTGTATCTAGCCAGGGCATATCTGCATGAGGAGATTGAAGATCAAACACCTGTAACAAGCCAGGAAAACATCCGTCTTTCTCAAATACACAAGTTCTCGCTAAGGAATCTCTTATGCGATCGACACTTCCAAATGGCATCTATAAGCCCATCTCCCTATCCACCATCTCTCCAAATGGCATCTATAAGCCCATTCCCGACACCACATTGTTTAGACTCCAGCATGCGAGTGCAAATTTCCGGGCACTCTAGTGTCCAATCTCCTTTTACCCTCGAGTCACGAAAGGCAAACTTGCCAATCTAACTCTTCAGGTTCAAGAAGATTGAACAGGGGCAACTGTTGTACCCCAAAATTTGCCCTCCCATTTCCTCAACATTTTTTCATCACAAGACCCTTGAAGATCAAGATCCAATTAGGGTTTCCTCTGCTCAAGACTTCTCCTTGCACTGTGGACTCAAAATTAGGGTTTGTGTTTGCCTAAGGATGTTTTGACCTAAAATGCCTAAGATGACTTTCATGCTTCATATTGGACTCCCAAGTTTACCCATACCAAGTTTCAAGTCTTGATTCCAAGTTTTGCCCAGTCAATTGGACAGTTGACCTAGAAATCAGCTGTATTGGGGAAAAAGTCAACTGTGGCCAATTGACAGTCAAACCTCATGAAATTTGATCCACATCAACATTATGAACTCATATGGACCATTTGATCAAGTTTGGATCACAATTCCACAAGAAATTTGATCAGACCACCAAAAGGGCAAAATGGTCATTTTTAGGGTTTTGACTGCACAAAGGCAATTTTTGACTGTTTGACCTAACCAATGGCAAACCAAGCTCACATATGGACTCAAGGACCCCATGTAATTATCTTGACATGTTCATCAAGCTCAAAAGATCCCAAGTACACAAGATTGATAGTTGAATTTCCCAGTCAATTGATCAATTTTGACTGTACACTGAAAAGTCAAACTTTGACTTTTTGGTCAAAATCAAGAGTCAAGATTCATTTTTCATCAAAACTTGCCAAATCATGAAACTTGTTCACCAAGAAATCACAAAATGCAAATTAGGGTTAGAAAATGGAATTTTTCATAACTTAGAATTTTTCTAAGTTATGAAAAACCCTAATTTTTTCCCAACTTTGCCCCATCTTTTCACCAAGATACATTTGGATTAAAACAAAAGTCAAAACATGAAAGTTGTAGCTTGTTGCATAATCTACAACTTTGATTCACAAAGTTTTCTCATTTGAAGCTTGTATCTCAAGTTACAATTTTTTGAATAAGGGCACTAAACCATTTTTAACTTAGTGAAATTTTAACCTATTTTGACAAGGTTTTCTACCCCACTTCAAGGCCACTTTTCATACCCTTACACTTGGAATTTTAATTTGCATTTCAAAGATGGATTGTAGTACACATTCCAAGCTTTCAAAAATGTCCAAGAACTCATCAAACAACCTCATAACTTGAGAGATTCGAATTTCACAAGTTGGAAAAAATTCACTTTTGTTCTTCATCAAAACATGTTCATAAACTTGCAAATCTGAACTTAGCTTGCTTTATGCTTGATTACAGGTCCTTGAACCATTTCATACTCAATAATTTAATGCATGTTCAATGTGTTAAAGTGTTGTTCTTTGAGTGCAAGCATTGTATGCAAGATTAATCCTAAACTAGATAAAGTGAACTTTCCATTTTTGAAAAGATTAGCTTTATGTCAAATTAGAAATCCAACAAGTACATGGAAGATCTGCTTGGCACAAGATTATGTGCATAACACACTGATCAAGAGATGTTGATGCAGCACATTAGGGGGTCCTCTACTGACCTAAAACCTCAACTTGCTTTTGTTTGCTTCAAGTTCAAGAAAAGTCCATAACTTATCACAACTCTCTCTTCAGCATAGAAACACAACACAAAAGCTATCAAACACATTCCATAGAACATATCTAAGCTTTTGCACGAGTCCTGAACCTCTCAAGCACCCTCCATCTCAAAATCACCTTGAAACTGCATAAACAGGGGAACCCCTGCAGATTGAGTGCTATCTCTCAATCCCTTCGAGCATTCTTGTCCAAACCTGTTCCTCTACCTTCCTTACAACATATGCAAGCTAACCATGGCCTAAAACCTGACCTGTAATCACCCTAACAGTTTCCACCATTTTCATTTTTTCCTTTTGCAGTTGAAGTCCCATAGCTTGATTCAGAAGCTCTCAAGACAAAGTAAG
The DNA here is from genome assembly GCA_948472305.1 of Vicia faba. NCBI lineage: Eukaryota > Viridiplantae > Streptophyta > Magnoliopsida > Fabales > Fabaceae > Vicia > Vicia faba. Next base: position 235,699,190 of record OX451735.1, read on the forward strand.
CATTGAAACAGCATCCCTGGACCTCAAGGAAGCTTTTCCAATCATTACATTGCACTGAAAGTTCCTCATTCTCCACATAGAAGTTCAACTGCACAGGTAAAACTTTGAACTCGTATCTCTCTTATCATGCATCTTTAGTCTTAAGTTTGTGAAGAAACAAGGTTCTACTCATAGCCCTGAACATGTACATATCTTTACATTTCATTTCTTTTGCCTGAGTAGGGAGAATTTGTAGTTTAAAAATGGCAGAAAAATTAGGTTAGGATTTGGGGGAGGAGAAATTCTCCCTCATCTTAGAGAGTTGGGTCAAGTTCCATACATGGTTAGAACCGTCTCTTCATGCTGAACATTTGTTGTGTTATGAGTTTTTGCTAAAAAGCCAGGAATCAAGAGTTAGAAGAAGCTGAACATGGCGCGCGTTTTTTCAAATATTTTGTGCTGGAGGTTGAAGACAGTGATCATTGGGCTGGGCTTTTGTGTTATTTATCTTCACACCACTTAATTGCTATTACACCCCCTAAGCCCATTTGTCTTATTTTTTACTCTTTTTGACTTTTTCTTTTTTAGTTGACTTGGTTTATTTTTTCTCATGACATTAAAAAAATAAAAATATTTTTTCCATCATTTTTTGTATTTATTGCATATTTATTTGTTTATTTCTCTTGTTTGAACATAAATATTATATATATATATACTATTATTAGAATAAATAGAAAAATAGTGTAAATACATTTTTTTATTTTTATTTACCTTCTGAAAATATTTCATATAAAAAATACTCTTTTTTTACTTATTTTATTAAAATATTAAATAAATATTTATTTTGTGTATAATACATATTTAAGATTTAATATATATATATATATACATGTTTATCAATACATTTAAGTTAAAATATAAGAATACTTAATTTTTTCATTTTTATTAATATTTGATACAAAAATACTTTTTTCCATAATATACTTCATTTTACTTTATTTTTATAATAAATAAATGTTTGTATTAAATCAATTAATATCCATTTTCTTTAAAATTAGGGTTTTGCCCTAAATTCAAAATACTCCAAAAAATAATATAATTTTTATTTTCTTTTCTCTTTTACATAAATAATATTTTTTCATACATATACACAACATTTCTTTTGCATCTTGCATTCTTACTTAATTTTTGTACATTGATTAAATTGCAAATATTCAAAATGATGTAATAATGTAGATTTAAATTCTTGTCAATATCCCCATTTGAACATTTGTACCCCCCTTCCCATATTTGGTTTTGTAATAGCTTAGTAATCTTAATTTCGCACTTTATTGCTTTCTAATGATAACATGTTAGAATTAGGGTTTGAATGCGAAAAAACGATAAAAAATAGTTTGACCTAATACAAGATAAACAAGCATGAAGATGGACACATAAATCACACTTGCACCCCTTAGGGTATTCCACTTGTTGCCTTCAAATAAATGGGCCATATTGTATGTTGAACTTCTTTGGGCAAAACAAACAATTTGAATGATCATAGTCCCTCGACAAAACTTTTCAAAACAAACAAAAACAAATGATCAAGTCCCTTAAAGAAAATTGCCCAAAGACATTTAACGCCGTTGCAATTATGGTCTAAACGATGACCCGCGCCTGTCCCTCTCACATCCTAACACAAGATTGTCCACCAAATACAATGGTGGAACAAACTTGTTAAAAGGGTTAAAACATAGCAATAATCTTTTGAGAAATTTAGGAGTAGATAACCTCTTAGTTACTTAAATCAAACTTGCAAAAACAAAACACTTGCCTAATTTCAAAACCACACCTCACTACACTTTCAAAACAACTTTCAAAAACAAATGAAAACCTTTTCAAAAGACATACATCTTTGTATACATCCCCACATGGATCATTACAAAGGTTGCCACCATATTGGCATCTTTTCAAAACATTTTCAAAACCCACACACAAAGCACCATTTAAAACAATTGAAAACAAAAGGCAAGTGATCTAAGCAAGTAACTAAGAGCCCATGGATAACCATGGATAGAAAGGGTGCTAATACCTTCCCTTTCTATAATCTACTCCCCGAACCCAAGAAAACATCTCAAAAGGTTTTTGCTGTGCTTTTTAGCCTTTCCTTAGGATAAAATAAAAAGTCGGTGGCGACTCTTGCTAACCGCAACATTTGCGAATACAAACGCAAAACCCTAGTCAGTTCTCCCACCGTATCACACTCACAAAGGGAAATTATGGAACCAGGGGCAAGGGTCGAAAGGCTAGAAGTCCCAGAGTTTCGAGAAGAACAACCTAGAGGGGTTGTCATGGTGGGTCGAAATCAAGATGCTGATGCGGTCGTTCATAGAATTCGAAACGATAACATCTTGGCAGAAAATAATTTAACCACCATGATAGAGAGAATCATGGCCCAGAATGGCCTCAACACAGGAATTAGAAGGCCAAATTATGCCTCCCCTATATTAGATTACATAATGCACACTGATTTACCAAGGGGATAAAAAGTCCCTAAGTTTACAAAGTTTGCTGGGGATACCAATGAGTCAACAGTCGAACATATAACCAGGTATCTAACTGAAGCAGGAGATATAGCCAATAATGAAGACCTCAGGATCAAATATTTCCCAACTTCCCTGACTAAGAACGCTTTCACATGGTTCACCACTTTGCCTCCTGGGTCCATTGATACTTGGGCTCTTTTGGAGAGATTATTCCATGAACAGTTCTACATGGGACAATCAAAAATCAGTCTGAAGGAACTAGCTAGTGTCAAGAGGAATTTCACTGAACCCATATATTACTATCTGAATAGATTCAGGCTCTTGAAATCTAGATGTTTTACAATAGTTCTTGAACATGAGTTAGTCGAAATGGCCGCTGGCGGCTTGGATTACTCTATTCGAAAGAAATTAGACACTCAATACTTGAGGGATATGGCTTAATTAGCCGATAGGGTTCGACAGGTCGAAAGGCTAAAGGCCGAAAAGGCCAGAGTCTTTAAAAATAACAAGAAGGAAAGGATCTCCTGTGTTGGAACTGAGGAAGCAGAAGATTATCCTGAATTCGAATTCGAGGAGGTCGAAATCGACCTCGCTGAATTAAAACAGGCACCACCTTACTCCTGCAAATTATTAGTTCCCACAAAAGGGAAAGAAATTGTTGAAAATGAGAAAAGTGACAAATTCCCAAAGAAGGTTTATACCTTCGATGTCACTAAATGTGACGAGATTTTTGATTTACTTGTCAAAGATGGCCAACTCATTGTGCCATCAAATGTCAAAATACCTCCTTTAGATCAAAGAAAGAAAAGAGGATTTTGCAAGTATCACAGTTTCCTAGGCCACAAAACCTCACATTGTTTTCTTTTCAGGGACCTAATTCAGAATGCAATTAAAGATGGCAGACTGAAGTTTGCTGATAAAGCAAAAATGAAAGTGGACGAAGACCTTTTGGACGTCGCAGACACCAATTACTCTGAGCCTGCATGCATTGGAGAAATTAACATGGTGGAGGCTGACCAGAGTGACGCTCCAGTAGGAGAGAAAGGTACTGAAAATGAAAGCTGGGTGATAGTCGAAGTCAATGAGGGGGTCACTGAAGACGTCCACAAGCAACCAGAGACTTCGATTGAAGCAGCACCTTTAGCTGTTGCAAAAGAAATCCAGGCTACTGAAGGCCAGGAAAACCAAAACCAAGAGTTGACACAAGTCACTGAAGGCCTGAGGCTAGAATTGGAGAAAGTCCAAATCACGAAGCCAACCTCCCCTCAGAAAGAAATATGGGATACTTTAGAGGAACCCAGTGGAAAGTTTGACTACTTGGTCAAATATTCTGCCCCAGAGAGTTCAAAGGTCCATATTGAAGATATAAAACCCACAGGATGGGGAGATGATGACGCTAAGGGGGACGATGTTGAGGTAAACATGGTGGATATGGAGAGACCTCGCTCTGAAATGGAGGAGGTGGAGAGATACTTAGAAAAAGAGAAGTATAAAATGGAGGATAATCATGCTGGAGATGCTAGTCTCAAGGATTACCTCATGATGTGCCACAAAGGAGATACATGAATGATACTATGCCCTAGGTGCAGCATCCTCTGCAATCAGAGAATCGCTGCAAACTTCGAGAGGGTACAAAGGGCGCGAACTGGCAACAACTAGCGCCAGGATAACCAGTTATTCAGGTGTTATCCTAAAGTTGGAGAAAGTTTGCTGGAATTTGTGCTCTGCTGCTACAAAGGGGCAACCAAATGCTTGATATGCCCAAGGTGTTATGTTGTGTATGATCAAAGCATGGCCAGAGTCTTCGAAACAATCCCCTTCGCCCCTTGCTGGAACCACCAAGAGACTGTTCAGATGGGCCCACGTTTCGATAGCAAATACAAACAACGAAGGCCTGATAGTCCTCACCCCAAGGGCGCTCGAAGAGTGACGTTCAAAATCCCTGTTGAAGTTCCAACAGACAAATGGCTGCAAGTCAGAAATGACAAAGGCAAAGATAGATGGAGAAACACTGAACGAAACGCACGCCACGCTATGACATATAGAAGGCAATTCAACATAGCAAAGAGGGAAGAGGTGAGATTAGAGAACTACAAAGGAAGAAACCCCATGTCAAGATCTCAATGGCGAAGGCAACAGAGAATTCGAAAGGCTGAAAGGGAAGCTGTGGCAAATAAAGGGGCAACTTCAATAAAGAACCAAGGTGAATCTAGCACCAACAAACCCACACCAAAAAATCAAACTGAAGATAAACCCCCAGTTAATAGGAGGCTCTTCTCTAAAGTACAACTAGATGAACCAAAGGAATACACTCCAGGTCCAGAAGAAGACGAAGACATGCTAACGGACAACTTCGAATCAGAGGGGGAGTCTTCGTTCAATCTCGATTGCAACGTGGTATCCGTGCTTCCTTGTGAGTTTGGACAGGAAACCGAAATTGGCGAGTATGAGGAAGAAGATACCATAGATCTGATGAAGCATAGGCCTGTGTGCTACTATGTGATGGATAATGGAGCTGTCGAAGAGCAGAATGCGTTCTTCGAGCATCCAGAACCAGCTATGAAGAACCATCTTAAGCCATTATTTATTCAGGCAAAGGTCGGTGCCCATAGCGTAAATAAGGTTCTAGTGGATGGGGGCGTTGCAGTCAACTTAATACCCCATTTCATGCTGAAAAGGATAGAAATACACGAAGGAGACATCAAGCTACATAACATGGTTCTATCCAATTATGAAGGGAAAGTAGGCAAAACACTGGGGGTGGTCCAATTGGACTTGACAATAGGCTCAAACTGTAGGCCCACCATGTTCATGGTGATCGAAGCCAAGGCCAACTACAACTTGTTGCTGGGAAGGGAGTGGATCCATGGCGTAGGGGCAGTTCCTTCGTCAATGCACCAGCGATTAGTTCTATGGAGAGAAGATGGGATCGTGGAAAACATTGAAGCGGACCAGAGTTACTTCATGTCAACAGTCAACTTAGTTGACAAGAAGAATTATGACAAACATCTGGCAAAGATTGCTCCTTGTGTCCCAAATGATGAAATCAACGAAACCAGAAACGCCCACTACTATATGACCCTTCGCCATGATGGCATATATTGGGATAGAAGAATAATCAGTGAAGACGAAGGAGTCGAAAGTACTATACAAAGAAGGCCAGCAGGCCGGGAATTCGACAACCTTACTCATGATTGAGTCCTCCTTTTTCGAAAGGATTTCGGCCTATATGGCTGAGAACGAAACAAAGGCGGCCTTAGAGGTTGAAATGAATAAACTGGTTGTAAAGATGAACGAAATAAATGGGGATAGCTCGAAAGGCTCACCCTTTGAAGAACTTGAAATAGATCAAAGGCTGGACGCCATCTATGATAAAGAACCCTTAGGCTTCGAGAGGGACCCCATAGATTCAGGTGCCAAAATGTTGGCGCAGGATCCACTCGAAGAAGTAAACTTAGGGGATGAAAACACGAAAAGAATAACCTACATAAGTGCAAAACTTAGCCCAGGCCTCAAGCAGGAAGTGATCGAAGTCCTCAAGAAAAACAAAGATTGCTTCGCATGGGATTATGACGAAATGCCTGGTTTAAAGAGGGAGTTAGTCGAACACAGACTTCCAATCAAAGATGGCAAGAAGCCCATCAAGCAAACTCCTAGAAGATTCACACCAGCGGTTCTCACAAAGATCAAAGCTGAGATCGAAAGGTTGCTGCGTTGCAGATTCATCAGAACCACAAGGTATGTCGAATGGTTAGCAAATATAGTGCCTGTTATTAAGAAAAATGGTTCTTTGAGAATCTACATAGATTTTAGGGATTTAAACACTGCAACCCCTAAGGATGAGTACTCCATGCCTGTGGCAGAAATGTTAGTAGACTCTGCTGCAGGATTCAAATATTTAAGTATGTTAGATGGATACTCTGGGTATAATCAGATTTTTATTGCTGAAGAAGATGTTGCCAAGACAGCATTTCGTTGCCCAGGAGCCTTAGGCACCTATGAATGGGTGGTGATGCCTTTTGGTTTAAAAAACGCTGGGGCAACTTATCAAAGGGCAATGAATTCGATTTTCCATGATTTCATTGAAACATTTATGCAGGTATATATTGATGATATAGTCATCAAATCTATATCTGCAGAAACCCATTTGCATCATTTGAGCCAATCATTCGAACGAATGAGAAAACATGGCTTAAAGATGAATCCCCTTAAATGTGCATTTTTTGTGCAGGCTGGAGATTTCCTTGGCTTTGTGGTTCACAAGAAAGGAATTGAGATCAACCAAAACAAAACCAAAGCCATAATGGAGACGAAAGCACCTACGTCAAAAAGGGAGCTGCAATCTTTGCTAGGGAAGATTAACTTTCTCAGAAGGTTCATTTCGAATCTGAGTGGAAGAACCCAAGCTTTCTCTCCGTTGCTTCGTTTAAAGCAAGGCCAAGCCTTCGAGTGGAACGAAGCCCATCAGGAGGCATTTTAAAAGATAAAAAGATACCTCTCTCAGCCTCCCATCTTGTCTCCACCTTCATGGGGAAAGCCCATGAGATTGTACATATCTGCCTCTGAAGTTAGTATAGGTAGTATGTTAGCACAAGAAGATAGCAATGGCATCGAAAGAGCCATATACTATTTAAGTAGAGTATTGAATGATGCAGAGACCAGATATAGCAATGTAGAAAAGCTATGTCTCTGTTTGTACTTCTCTTGTATGAAACTCAAGTATTATATAAAGCCTGTTGATGTTTATGTTTCATCTCATTTCGATGTCATTAAACACATGCTTTCAAAACCAATAATGCATAGTAGAGTTGGCAAATGGGCTTTAGCCTTAACAGAATATTCTTTGACTTTCATGCCTTTAAAAGCTGTGAAAGGCCAAGTGATTTCTGATTTCATTGTGGACCATTCATTGGTTGAACACACTGTCATGAGTTACGTCGAAACGCAACCATGGAAATTATACTTTGATGGTTCGACCCACGGGAATGGAAGTGGTGTTGGAGTCCTTCTAATTTCTCCTGAAGGAATTCCAACAAAATTCAAGTATAAATTAGATGGTCCTCGTTGCTCGAACAATGAAGCTGAGTATGAAGCGCTCATTGTTGGACTTGAAGCTTTGTTGGAATTAGGAGCAACTAGAGTCGAAATTAAAGGAGACTCAGAATTAGTAGTCAAGCAAATAACAAAGGAGTATAAATGCATAAAGGAAAACCTGATGATATACTTCGTCATAGTTAACAGGCTACTTAGAAAATTCGAATACATGGATATTCAACATATACCAAGAATAGAAAACCAAGAAGCAAATGACTTAGCACAGTTGGCTTCAGGTTATAAAGTTTCTGCCAGAAACTTTGAGGATTTAGTTGAATTAAGGGGTAGAGTTATGGCTAATAGATTCACACCATCAGATCTATAGAGTATGAAATTGGGTTATACTGAGAAACAGGGATTCGAAATATTAGCCATAAACACTTTATCAGATGCAGATTGGCGAAGTCCACTTGTGAGTTATTTAACAAACCCAACTCTGAATGTTGATAGGAAGATAAAATATAGAGCATTGTCATATGTCCTCATGGGAAACGAATTGTTCAAAAAGACCCAAGAAGGTGTATTACTGAAATGCCTAGGAGAAAGTGAGGCATACTTAGCATTGTCAGAAGTCCACTATGGGGCATGTGGGGCACATCAAGCAGGTCATAAAATGAAATGGCTGTTATTTCGATATGACATGTATTGGCCCAGCATGCTCAAAGATTGTATAGACTTTGCTAAAGGTTGTGAAGAATTTCAGAAACATGCAGGGATCCAACATGCCCCTGCAAGTGAGTTGCATTCAATCATTAAACCATGGCCATTTAGAGGATGGGCATTGGATTTAATAGGAGAAATAAATCCTGCTTCGTCTAAAGGACAGAAATATATCTTGGTAGGAATAGATTATTTTACCAAGTGGATCGAAGCAATACCATTAATAGTTGTTGATCAAGAGGCTATTATTGAGTTCATACAGAAACAAATCATCTATAGGTTCGGATTGCCAGAGAGCATAACCACAGACCAAGGTTTTGTGTTCACCGGTAGAAAGATGCAAGAATTTGCTCAAAAAATGGGGTTTAGATTACTAACATCAACGCCATATTATGCTCAAGCAAATGGTCAAGTCGAAGCAGCTAATAAAGTGATAATAGGGTTAATCAAGAAACATATTGGTAAAAAGCCAAGGAACTGGCACAAAACTTTGGACCAAATACTATGGGCTTGTAGAACATCTCCTAAAGAAGCTACTAACACCACGCCTTTCCAACTCACATTTGGTCATGATGCAGTTCTGCCAGTAGAAATTCATCTACAATCAGTTCGAATTCAAAGACAAAACGAAATTCCAGCTGCATTATATTGGGAGATGATGATGAATGAGTTAGTAGAATTGGACGAAGTTAGATTACATGCATTGGAAATCCTGATGAGACAAAAGGAAAGAGTGGCCAGGGCATATAACAAAAGGGTGAAGGGAAAAGCATTCACTATTAATGACTTAGTCTGGAAAGTCATATTGCCCATGGACAAGAAAAATAAAATGTTAGGTAAATGGTCACCTCGTTGGGAAGGGCCTTTTCGAATAATAAAGGTATTTTCAAATAATGCATATGAAATCGAAGAGCTGATGGATGATAAACGTATCCTAAAGGTTAATGGGAAATATTTAAAGAAATATAAGCCACGCCTGCAGAAGATTCGAATAATAACAACGTAATCAAAATATCATAAAAATGCCAAAATGGTAATATGGGATTGCCAAAATGGCGTTGTTCAGATGTTACATACAAAAAACCAAATTTCAACTAATCAACACTAAGATTTAGAAATAGACATTATTCTTCAATCTGTTAAAGGTACTTCGAAAAGACTCAAGCCTTTGTTGAGCAAAACTTCTTGCTCCCTCTAAGGTAGCCACTTCTCCTTTGAGTTGTTCTGCAGTTTCCATTTCTGCAAGCCCTTTGTTGAGGAGCTCTTCGAATTGGTTGCCAGCAGTATTGGTTTCGTAGGCTAATTGTTATTCTTGAGCCTCTTTAACCATCTGTTGAAGTTCCTGAATTTGCCTTTCCCAGAGAAGGATGGACTCAGCTCGAGCCTCATAATCAGTTTTTGCTTGCTTTAGATGCATGGCTTGATCCTCAGCTTCTTGAGAGAGTTTCGAAGCATGCCCATAAGCAGCATCCATTGCAGTTCATTTTTCTTGAACCTTTCTGGCAGCAAATTCATCTTGGAGAAGGTACCCAGTCACGTTGTCTAGCAGAGATTGAAGATCGAACAAGATAGTGCTAACTGGCAAGGAGCAGGTAGCAAGGTTGACTTTTGTAAGTAACTCCTTCATAGTGTAGCAAGCTGTGATATCCTGTTTGAGTACTTCGAACAAATCCACATCAAGAATTGTTCTTCTAATCCTGTTAAGAAGTACAATTCTATCATCCGTGGGCAACTGATGGCTAGTCGAACTTGTGCCAGCCCTAGCAGGTGGAATATCCCTTTGAGCCAGCTTCGCCTTCATGTACCCAATAGGGTATGAAGAAGTGAAAAACACAAGAAGGGGGGGTTGAATTGTAAAACTAAAAATCAATGCAATGAACAAGATATTTTTATCCTGGTTCGTTTGATCTCAAACTACTCCAGTCCACCCGTCAAGGTGATTTCGCCTCTCTCTAACGAGGTCTTAATCCACTATATTCAACTGAATATTACAAACTGCTTTAACAACTGCTAAAGCCTTCTTGATGCAAACCACAACCCGGTTTGTCAAGGAAACACTTTCTTACAAATAAGAGAAATAGGTGTGTGAATGTTTTCTACAAAACTGTATCACAACTGTGATGTTACATAACTTAAGCTTATGAAACTAGATTGCTAAAATACTGAGTAAGGAAATATGAAGCGTTTAGCAAACTGAAAGAAGGAAGATGATGATTAGCTTTTATGCGTGTAATGTGATGTAGAGCATTAGCCAATTCAATCTTCATTGTCTTGTTTATATAGCATTGAGATTGTTGAACGTTGGAGCAATAATCTTGATTCAATGCCAATAACAAACTTTCCTTATTGAGCAGATCTTGTCTGGAATGATGCCGTTGGTAATAATTCGCTTTCAATGCACAGTACCGTTGCTACTTAAAGTGTGTTCTGGCTTGGCTTCATTCTGACTCTGCTTAAGTGCTGATGAACTGTTGTTGTCTTTATCAGAGTGTTGAGCGCAGTTCTGTTCATCAAGCTTCAGCATACGCGTGAATTATTCTTCTGAATCTGGTATTCTGATATAGCATCTTCTGATGCTTACGTTGATGACCAATATTCTGATGCTGATTAGGTGTGCTCTTGCTGATACCTATCAGAGTTTCTGCAAAACAGAACGTAATATTTTAGGTAGCAAATAGTTTTATATGAATCACATAATTAATATATCCTTTCATTTTGTTATCATCAAAACTTAAACATAGGGTAGTAGATTCAAACTTTGTTCTAACAATCTCCCCATTTTTGATGATGACAAAAACTAGATATTTTTAATTGAAATAACGTGAAAAGTATCAGAGATAACTAAATGATGAGATGTATCAGAGTAAGAAGTTATCAAAGATAAGGGATAAAGAGATATCAGAGTTGAGAAATACTCCCCCTGAATTTATTACTTCCCTTTTTACTTCCAAGAGTTCTTCAGGATCAGATCTTTATTGTCTTTCTTTGATCATCAGAATATTAGAGCTTTGACTATCAGAAGCTTTAGATCAGAATATCAGAGCAGAGCTTCATATCAGAATATCAGAGCTTTATCAGATCTTTGCTTTGGATTAGAGTATCAGAGCTTTAGTCTTCAGAGAGTTAGGAAGCATTCTTGTACCTGTAGACTTACGCAAAAACAGAAAACATATTCAAGTATATCAGAGTTAGAATGTTTGAGATTTTCTGTCTTAGTAATCTGTTATTATTGAAAATATCATTCTTGTTCTCCCCCTTTTTGTCAGCAATCAAAAAGTGTAAGTGATGTGCTAAAACATTTAGATTAGAAAAACTTGTCATATTAAAGAGTTCAGAACCAAACAAAACAGTACAAAAGATATGCAAAGAAAACATGAAAATGGCATGAATGAAAATCTAAGGTTGGGGAGGAAGGCGTGTGAACAGGTTCTCCAGCATGGCTTTGATATGATCAGCAGTCTCATTCTGCTTATGCACCATGCTGACTACTGTGTCTATCTTGCTATCCTGCACATCCATCCTTTCTTTCATCTTCTGGTCATTTTCATCCATCCTTTGCTGCAGACGAATGTCATTCAGCTTCATCTCTTCCAGAGTTTGCCTGTCCAAGGCAGCTTGAGAAACATCAGAAGCAGGGAGCTTCTGAGAGCTTTCTGTAACATCTTCAGCTTGACTGGCTTCAGCTTGAATGGTCTGGTCTTCTTCTGGCTGCACCTTTGAAGCTGGACGCTTCTCAGACCATGGCTCACTATCCAGAAGGAGCACGTCTTCTTTCAACAACTGACTTCCAACTTCATTCAGAAGCTTGCTGAAATTCTGCTGGGCTTGCTCATAGTTGATGTCTTGCAGTTTTAGAGCTTCAGCACGTACCCAAATTCTGAATTGTGTCCAGAGCTGGTCAGAGGCAGCTGGATCAATCATTCCAGGACAGACTTGCTTCAGAGAAGCAATCCACTGCTGCAAACCTGTTTCAAAACTCATAATACCAGAGCCAACATCCGGCTGTTTTGGTTTTGGAATGGCTATTTTGTGTTTCAGATCAGCAAGACGGTCAAGGATTGTTAAATCTATGAAGGTCCTGCTGGGGTTTTCTGTGGTTTGTTTGGGTGCTGTTTGTTTGGGAGATGGAGTGGGAGAATCAGAAATAATGATTGGACTGTTTGGGGTTTTGGGAGTATTTGGTGGTGTAGATTCTGGCGAGGATGGCAGCTGGGCCATGGTTACTGTTGTTCCACATGGCAGCTGGATTGCCATAGGTTGTGGCTCAGAGGATTGAGGTGAATGAGGTGGAGGAGATGGAGTTTCAGAATGATGAAACTCAGGTTGAGGTGATGGTGGATGAATTTCTGGTTGAGGAGAGGGAGAAGGAATTGCTGGTTGTGGAGAAGGAGGAGGAATTTCTGGTTGTTCAGGGATATGTGGTTCTTCTGGAATGGGTGAGAGAGGTTGTTCTGGTTGTGGAGAGTGGACAATTTGTGGTTCAGAGTTTGGATTATTGGAGGTGTGATCAGAAGCATGTTGATCAATGTCAGACAACACTTTGTCAATTGCTGATGTTGTTGAGATTGTTGGTTTGGGATGTTTGGTGCGGGGTCTTCTGAGTTGTAGTGCCTCAGAAGGGTCATCTTCTGGTTCGGTTTCATCTATTGTTGGGATGGGGATTGAGATTCTATGAGAGGTTGGAGTTGGGATAGATGTTGGAATAGTAGAAGAATTTAAAACAGAAGCAGCAAATAAATTACCTCTTTTCTTGGGTGTCTGCTGGGATGTTCCTTCTGAAGGGGCCTTCCTTTTCTTCGTCTTCTTCAGTGTAACTTCTAGTTGAGGTTGGTGCAGATCTTTGATATTCAGATTGGGATCTGTACCATCTGCCTTGCACGCGTCTAAGTATCTGAGAACCACCTCTGGTTTAGATTCTATCTCAGAAAATAAAGGAAAGTCACTCAGTGGGACTCTTCTGCTGGTGATGTCAGCAGTGGGAGTAACGCTGGGTTCCTTTCTGATATTCTCTATTAACTTCATTTTTCTTCAGATTCTTCGCGTTCAGAGGCTTCCCAACCGTTGGTTCAATGGTGCTTAACTCTTGAGCTTCTATCAGGTGCTCTATCAGCCTATTCTCAGTTAGAATATCTGATATTAACCTTCCAAAGGGTATCCAATCCCTCTTTGTTCTTTCTTCTTCCCTGGTTTCCTTCACGCTTGTTCTGAGGTGATTAAACAGAAGATGAGCCAAGTTGATTTTTACCTTCTGATTGATAAAGTAGATCAGAATCTGCTGATCTATATATGTAATCAGGGGAACTAGTTGGCTTCCTATGATTAAAACACCCCAAAATTATCTTCGCCCAAACTCTGTGGTGATCCTTCAGATCTCTGATCTTGCTGCTGGGCAACCCAAGGGTAAAAATCCTTTCTGCTATGACGCCCACGTCAGCACATCTTTCAGCCATATCAATACAGCGGACGCCACCGCCACTGTAACCAATTAACCTTGCTATGTGATCCTCAGTGATCACAATCTTCTTCCCCATAATGTAGGAGGTTACTTGATGCGTTGAAGCCGTTGCATGAATCCAAAACTCCTTGACTAACATTGGGAATGTTGGTCCAACCAACATGTCAAAATACCTTTCCCATTTCTGTGCCCTAACTTCTTCTGTCAAGTCAAAGCCATTCTCCTTCAGACTGCCAAAATCAATAATCAGTTCAGATAACACTTCAAGATTCTTCACAGGAGTGAGGAGTGTTCTGAATGGAACTTGATATTATTCAGATGATGGTTTCTTCTGAGAACCTGCAGAAGCACTGCTGGAGGTTGCCATGTTCACACTGGGATTTTGAGAAAAACTGAGAAAATGGGTTTGAGAGAGATGAACACAGAAAAATGAAGAGAATACTTGAGAGATAATGAGAAACTGTAAAAGATTAAAGTGAGAAGTTAACGTGCTTAAATAGGCTTCAGAATATTTTGAAAGTGTAAACGTTTTCAAGAAAGAGAAATAAAATCATGATTACGTTTTAAAAACATGATTACTTTCAATTAATGCTTGCTGATTTTGGGGGATTTGAGAAAGATACTTAAAACGGTTACCAGACATGTGTCTCAATGCACCCAATCAGCATTTTGCCTTCTCAGAAGCGTGCACGCGTTCTGCTTCAGAGATTTGCTGATGATTGGATGACACTTGTTTGATTTGGGAATCAGCACGTCTATCCTTGAGCTTAAACTCTCATATCTTTAAGACTAGCATCTGATACAATCTGCATGTTCTATCTTTCTGAAAGGAGATTGATCAGAAGTTCACAGTAAAACAAATACATTCTGAAGATAAATATATGGAATTAAAACATTTTCACTCTGGGCAGATTTTCATGCTGAGATGTTTCAGAATGAAATTGAACCTATCTTCAGAAAGGGGTTTAGTGAAGATATCAGCCCATTGATGGTCTGTATCTATAAATTTTAAATTCAAAATTCCTTTATGATTATAGTCCCTAATGAAATGATGTTTTATTTCTATATGCTTAGCTCTAGAATGTAAAATGGGATTCTTACTTAAGCAAATAGCAGAAGTATTGTCACAGAGTATAGGGATGTTACTCTCAAAAATCTGGAAGTCTTCAAGCTGACTTTTCATCCAGAGCATTTGTGTGCTACATCCTGCTGCTGCTATGTACTCAGCTTCTGCTGTTGATAGCGCAATTGTTGATTGCCTTTTGCTGGACCAAGAGATCAGATTTTCTCCCAGAAACTGGCAGCTTCCAGAAGTACTTTTACGCTCCACTCTGTCTCCAGCAAAGTCAGCATCGCAATAGCCTACTAAACTGTAATCACTAGATTTTCTATAAAACAAACCCAGATTAGTAGTACCTTTCAGATACTTGAAAATTCGCTTAACAGCTGTTAAGTGAGATTCTCTAGGATCTGATTGGAATCTAGCACAAATACAAATGCTGAATAATATATCAGGTCTTGAAGCTGTCAGATAAAGGAGAGAACCAATCATACCTCTGTAGACTTTCTGTTCTACATTTTTGCTTACCTCTTCTCTTTCCAGAATGCACGTGGTATGCATTGGAATCTTTGATGGCTTACATTCTGAGAGGTCAAATTTCTTCAGAAGATCTCTGATGTATTTGCTCTGATGAATGTAAGTTCCCTCTGGAGTTTGATTTATCTGAATTCCTAGAAAGAATTTCAGTTCCCCCATGAGGCTCATCTTAAATTCTGCCTGCATACACTTAGCAAATTTTCTTCGAAGAGAAGGATTAGTAGAACCAAAAATAATATCATCAACATAAATTTGACAGACTAAGATGTCATTCTTAACTGATTTACAGAATAAGGTAGTGTCCACCTTCCCTCTGGTGAATTCATTTTCGAACAGAAAGTTACTTAGTCTTTCATACCAAGCTCTGGGAGCTTGTTTCAGACCATATAGTGACTTCTTTAGTTTAAAAACATGTTCTGGATGTTTTGTATTTTCAAAACCAGGGGGTTGGTGCACATAAACCTCTTCTTCTATATAACCATTTAAGAATGCACTTTTGACATCCATCTGATACAGAGTGATGCCTCTATTAACAACAAATGAAATTAAAAGTCTGATAGATTCTAACCTGGCGACTGGGGCAAAGGTTTCTGTATAGTCTATCCCCTCTTGCTGACTATAACCTTGTGCAACCAGTCGTGCTTTGTTTCTGATGACTTCACCTTGTTCATTTAGCTTGTTTCTGAACACCCATCTTGTTCCAATGACGTTGAATCCTTTTGGTTTGGGAACAAGATCCCATACGTCATTTCTGGTGAATTGATTCAGCTCTTCTTGCATTGCCAGAATCCAGTCATTATCCAGAAGTGCTTCATCAATAGAAGAAGGTTCAATCAGAGACACAAGTCCCATGAGGGTTTCTTCAGAGTTTCTGAAGCTTGCTCTTGTTCTGATTGGATCTTCCTTTCTTCCTAAGATAGTCTCTTCTGGGTGATCCAAGCTGCTTCTGGGTAATCTCTTCTGAGGTTGATCAGCAGCTGTTGTAGGATTGCTAGCAGTGCTCCTTTCAGATGTTGAAGGGGTGTCTGTGTTGAGAGCTTCTGATGACTTGTCTTCAGAACCTGTAAATTCAATTTCCATACCTGCAAAAACTTCATTCTGCTTTGACTTTTCAGAGTCAAGCTTATCATCAAAACAAACACTGATTGATTCTTCCACAATCTGTGTTTCTGTATTGTATACTCTGTACCCTCTTGAGCGTTCAGAGTATCCTAACATAATACACTTCTATGCTTTAGAGTCAAACTTGTTCAAATAATTCTTTGTATTTAACATAAAACAGGTACATCCAAATGGATGGAAATATGAAATGTTGGGCTTTCTGTTCTTCCACAATTCATATGGAGTCTTTTCCAGAATAGGTCTTATTGAGATTCTATTCTGAATGTAGCATGCTGTGTTTATTGCCTCTGCCCAGAAGATCTTAGCAACGTTTGTCTCATTGATCATGGTTCTGGCCATTTCTTGCAATGTTCTATTCTTTCGTTCTACAACTCCATTTTGTTGGGGAGTTCTAGGACAAGAGAAATCATGCAGAATGCCTCTGTCATTAAAGAATGACTCAAAATATTTGTTTTCAAACTCTCCACCATGATCACTTCTGACTTTAACGATTCTAAGATCCTTTTCATTCTGAACTTGGTTACAGAAGGTAACAAACACAGAGTGTGACTCGTCCTTGTGTCTTAAGAACTTTACCCATGTCCATCTGCTATAGTCATCTATGATTACTAACCCATACTTCTTGCCACTGACTGAAGCAGTTTTAACTGGTCCAAATAAGTCAATGTGCAGAAGTTCTAATGGCTTAGAGGTAGAAACAACATTTTTAGATTTAAAAGAAGGTTTTGCAAACTTGCCTTTCTGACATGCTTCACACAGAGCATCTGAATTGAACTTCAAATTAGGAAGTCCTCTGACCAGATTGAGTTTGTTAATCTGAGATATTCTTCTCATACTAACATGCCCCAATCTTCTGTGCCAGATCCACTGCTCGTTGTTAACAGACAAAAGGCACTTTACATTCTGACTTTTCAGTTCAGAAAGTTTGATTTTGTAAATGTTGTTTTTCCTCTTTCCATTAAACAGGATAGTCCCATCTTTCTGACTAACAGCTTTACATGATTTTTGATTAAAGATTATATCATAACCGTTATCACTTAATTGACTTATGGATAACAGATTATGCATTAATCCATCTACTAGCAGAACATTATTAATAGAGGGAAGATTTCCATTACCTACAGTTCCAGAGCCAATTATCTTTCCCCTCTGATTGCCTCCAAAGCCAACGTGGCCTCCAGGCTTAAGTTCCAGGCTTTGGAACATATGCCTTCTTCCCGTCATGTGTCGCGAGCAGCCAGAGTCCCGGTACCATGATTGGTGTTTCTGAATTGCTGCTAAAGATATTTGCAACATGTATTATTTTATCCTTAGGTACCCAGATTTTCTTGGGTCCTGATTTGTTAGATTTACCAAAACTCTGGTTGAATTTTGGTTTCACAGAGTACTTACTGCTAGTGTATTTAATATCATGTGTGTGACCATACACAAAATGTGAATTCAGAGGTGTGTGTTTGATGGTTAAATCCATGACATTCTTTGGTGTAGGAACCTTACCTTGGTATCCTATTCCCTTCCTGCCGTTTCTTCTAACTCCATAGATCATTGAAGCCATTTTGCTTCTATCTATGCTTTTAGCAAGGAACTTCTGGAAACTGTGATCATACTCCTTGATGATCTCATCAGCGTTGCTGGGAGTTTCAGAAATTGGTTCCTTCTGAGAGTTTTGTAAAGTATTTTCTAATTTTGAAATTTTAATTCTCAGCTCAGAATTCTCCAATTTGAGACTCTCAGACTTATTAGAGTCAAATTCAAGATTCCTTTTCAGGTCTCTGAATTTAACTCTAATCTGCTGATACCTTTCCAGAATCTCATTAAGGCTTTCAGCAAGTTCAGCCTTGGTAAAATTAACAGCAAAGTTAGGAAATACCTCTTCAGTATCTGATTCTGAGTCTGATTCAGAAGCTTCACTATCTTCTGAAATGTTAGCCATGAGAGCTATGTTGGCTCTCTCATCATCTGATTCTGAGTCAGCTTCAGACGAGTCAGAGTCATCCCATGTAGCCATAGGACTTTTCTTCTTTTCTCTTCCAAACTTCTTTTTGGGCTTTTCCCTCTAAAGCTTTGGGCAGTCACTCTTGTAGTGTCCTTGCTCATTGCACTCATAACAGACGATGTCTTTGGTGTTTGGCTTTCTGCTTCCTGAGGAGCCTTCAGATCTTCTGTATCCAGAGGAAGAATTTGTCCTTCTGTGTCTGGAAGAAGACTCGTTCTGATCAGATCTTCTGGGATTCCTAAACTTCCTTTGCCTCTGCTTCCACAGTTGATTCACTCTTCTGGAGAGGAGGGAGAGTTCGTCTTCTTCTTGCTTCTGGGGTTCATCAGCTTCTAGCTCTATCTCATGACTTCTGAGGGAGCTGATAAGTTCCTCCAGAGAAATTTTGTTGAGATCTTTTGCTAGCTTCAGAGCTGTAACCATTGGCCTCCACTGCTTGGGTAAACTTCTGATAATTTTCTTGACGTGATCAGCAGTAGAGTAACCTTTATCCTGAACCTTGAGACCAGCTACCAGAATCTGGAATCTTGAGAACATTGTTTCAATGGATTCACTTTCTTCCATTTTGAACGCCTCATACTTCTGAATGAGCGCCAGAGCTTTAGTTTCTTTGACCTGAACGTTGCCCTCATGCGTCATTCTGAGTGAGTCAAACATGTTCTTTGTTGTGTCTCTGTTGGAGATCTTTTCATATTCAGCATACGATATGGCGCTGAGAAGGATGGTTCTGGCCTTGTGGTGATTCTTGAAGTCACGCTTTTGTTGGTCAGTCATTGTTTTTCTATCAATCTTCTGACCGCTTGCATTCACAGGGTGCGTGTATCCATCTGTCACCATATCCCACAGATCAGCATCATGTGCTAGAAAGAAGCTTTCAATTCTGTCTTTCCAGTAATCAAAGTTTTCTCCATCAAAGACTGGAGGTTTGCCGCTGAATCTGTCTCTGTCCTCATGGTTGTCATTGCTGGTGTGAGAATAATTTCCTGCCATTGTGTTTTTCTGACGCTGGATCTTGTACTGACACGGTTAAGTGTTTTAGCTCAGAACCAGGCGCTCTGATGCCAATTGAAGAAGTGAAAAACACAAGAAGGGGGGGTTGAATTGTAAAACTGAAAATCAATGCAATGAACAAGATATTTTTATCCTGGTTCGTTTGATCTCAAACTACTCCAGTCCACCCGTCAAGGTGATTTCGCCTCTCTCCAACGAGGTCTTAATCCACTATATTCAACTGAATATTACAAACTGCTTTAACAACTGCTAAAGCCTTCTTGATGCAAACCACAACCCGGTTTGTCAAGGAAACACTTTCTTACAAATAAGAGAAATAGGTGTGTGAATGTTTTCTACAAAACTGTATCACAACTGTGATGTTACACAACTTAAGCTTATGAAACTAGATTGCTAAAATACTGAGTAAGGAAATATGAAGCGTTTAGCAAACTGAAAGAAGGAAGATGATGATTAGCTTTTATGCGTGTAATGTGATGTAGAGCATTAGCCAATTCAATCTTCATTGTCTTGTTTATATAGAATTGAGATTGTTGAACGTTGGAGCAATAATCTTGATTCAATGCTAATAACAAACTTTCCTTATTGAGCAGATCTTGTCTGGAATGATGCCGTTGGTAATAATTCGCTTTCAATGCACAGTACCGTTGCTACTTAAAGTGTGTTCTGGCTTGGCTTCATTCTGACTCTGCTTAAGTGCTGATGAACTGTTGTTGTCTTTATCAGAGTGTTGAGCGTAGTTCTGTTCATCAAGCTTCAGCATACACGTGAATTATTCTTCTGAATCTGGTATTCTGATATAGCATCTTCTGATGCTTACGTTGATGACCAATATTCTGATGCTGATTAGGTGTGCTCTTGCTGATACCTATCAGAGTTTCTGCAAAACAGAATGTAATATTTTAGGTAGCAAATAGTTCTTATATGAATCACATAATTAATATATCCTTTCATTTTGTTATCATCAAAACTTAAACATAGGGTAGTAGATTCAAACTTTGTTCTAACAGGGTCATTTCGTCTCAGGAGAGTAAGCTCCTCTTCAGTCATTCGGGATAGAGACGGTTGAGGGAGTTCCACGCGTAGGGG
The DNA here is from genome assembly GCA_948472305.1 of Vicia faba. NCBI lineage: Eukaryota > Viridiplantae > Streptophyta > Magnoliopsida > Fabales > Fabaceae > Vicia > Vicia faba. The sequence continues at coordinate 235,719,718 of OX451735.1, forward strand.
AGTCACATCCATTTCGACTTCCATGGGTTTATTGGTCGCGTCACCGTCACCTTCATTCGTTTTATGCTCATTATCTTCTTCATTATCATCCAAATCCACCACTTCGATATCTTCATTCTCGCTGCTATTTGCATCTGACTCTGTCCCAACAGTCGAACCATCATTGGCATCTTCTTCCTCAGACCCTTCCTCTGCAGATTCTTCGTTTCTTTGATCAGAATCAACTTTCTCTCCTTCAGTGTGAATGTCCTTTGGATCCTCTTGAAGGGTTTCAAGAGGGGACTTTTGAAGAGAAGTCTTTTGTAAAGTTTCTGCAGATTCATGAAGCGTTGCTTCATTTGTTTCTTTTAGAGGAGGAGAAGTACTCTGGTCATCTTGCTGCTCTGAAGCCCCAGCCAGAACCGCCATATTGGAGGAACCTTTGTTCTGCACAAGGTTGCTGGAATCCCCTTGAGGAGAAGAGTTGATCGGAGCAGCAATTTTTGATGGTGAAGTCGAAGTGGTAAGAGTTGGATTCAAAATGTCCTGCAGAAGCAAAAGAATATTAAAAGCATGCACCAAGGTAATGAATAATTATTTTGTCAAAGATTTAAAGTTCAATTTACCCGTGGACTCTCAGAAGAGAGGTTGCTAGCTATGCGTTCCAACATTACGTTGGAGGTCGAAGATGGAATTTTGGATTTAGGTGAGGGAGCAGCATCCCTGGAATCGAGTCCAGAGACACTAGTTGGTACAACACTTTTGGAAATTTCCTTCTTCTGCTTCTTCTTCGAAGCAGCTGGTAAATTCCCTCCAGCATTGGGGTCTTCCCCAGTAGTGTTTGTTTTTCGTTTCTTTGGAGTGGTTGGCGGGAGTTTGTTAGCCTGAAAAGATTTAAACAATAAGTTAGATGCAAATCATGAAACATTAGTGTATTCGAAACATCAAGGCTAAGTGATTACCTGTGGAGTTGGAGCACTGGTTATTACTGTTGTTGTTGTTGTTACAACAGTTGTTGTTGGTTTGGATAGAGTCACAGTATCAATGGTTTCGACAGAGGCCTGAGAGGCGCTCCCTTCTTTTGACTTTGAAGCAGCAGTCTTTATCCTGATGGCTGAAAATCGAAACAAATAAGGCAAAAGTTAAAAATGTAGAAAATGAGAAACATTTGGGATTTTCCCAAGCATTCACACCTGTGCCTTGATCAGATTTAATCAACATGGCAGAAAGGTCATAGCGAAGATGTCCTGGGAAATCGTGGAGCCAATGTCGAGCCCATGTCACAGTCTCAGATGGCTTTGGTTTCTTTTGAAGATATTTGAACATTTCTTTGCAAGTGAACCACCAAGGGTATGGAGGAAACCAAGCCAGAGCCAGTTCTGAGGTAGGTAATCTAGGAAATTTAGGTGGATGCATTTCGAATGCCAACCTATACCTATCCTCAGGTGACAACCCTGAAGGAAGTTTTAACTTAGAAATTTTTTCTTTGAATTTTTCCTTCAAGGTCTCAGCCGCTTGATGCACAGTGGATTCCAAGTGTGTGGGATCATAAGTAGTTTCGAAATAATTTTGAAAAGCCTTAATCTCTTTGGCATGAGTGAACATACCTTTCTTGGATTGTACCTGCACATTGAATGCATCAGTTAGTTTCTGCTGAATAGTAAGAGTATCGAACATATAAGTCTGATAGAACTTTGTCCACCATTCCGAAACCCCTTTGCTGTAAGGTGTGTAGGTTCGAAAGTTATTAGTTCAAAGTGGGCGAAGCCTTGGTATTGTTCCTGCTGTAGTTTGGCTTCTCTTGCCTTGAAGGTTCGCCCAGAGGTGATGGCATTTTCTGTTTGGAATAGGGGTTCAGGAATTAGTTGGCACAATCCAAATTGTCTCGAAACGAAGTTGGGTTGATAAGCAAAAAGGAAGATTTGATTCTTAGCAGGAGTAATTCGTGAAGAGATTAGTCTGGGTAGCAAAAAGGCTCTCCATACATCTTGAATTTCTTTGCTTTTGACTGCTTCTGAGAGAGCCATGGTGAACCATGAGGGTCCATGAGTCCTTGAAGCAAAAGGCTCCATGGTCTCTTCGAATTTATGCATCTTGGAGAAAATCATGATATATTTTGAGAAGAGAACTTTGAAGTCATCCTTATCATCGTTTGGGGTAAGTCTTTGCAGCCTAGTGCCTTCGATGATTCTATCCGCTATTTCTGGGTCTTGTTCAGCAATAGTGTTGGCAGTTGATAGTGAGGGTTCGGACATGGCATTAAGCCATAACTGGAGTAACCAGAAAGGGCCAGCTAGCAGGATGTTTTTGGAGGTGTGAGATTTCAAACTCGAAACAGCTGACCTTAGACTTTCGTAAAGATCAACTAATAGCAGTTCGCTTAAACACACCCTCCGATTCTCATGCAAATCTCTAGCTAGAGGAATAAACCTACTGGCTACCTGTAGGGATCTGCTGCAAAAAACATACCTTGACAACCATAAGGTAAGGAAAGCAATGTGTTCTACATCTGACACACTGTCACCTTAAGTGTGATAGTGGCTGATGAACTTTGAAAAGCTAGCTAGCTTGACTTCGAAGTCAATAATACTCTAATGCTCTTCATTGTCAGGAATATAGGTTTCTCCTATTGGTGATAACCCAGTAATGGCTGCTATGTCAAAAAAGGTGGGTGTAATCATTCCACCAGAGAGATGGAAAGTATTGTAAGTACTGTCCCAGAAATATAGGGACGCGAATAATAATGGGTAGCTATAGGTAAAGCCTGGTTTCGATAGTTTAATCAAGTTGTAAATACCTAATTCTTCCCATTGCTGGGATTTCTTAGCTTCTACTTTAGTAAACCAGTTGTGATAAGCTGTGTCGGAGGTGGGGCAAGATCGAAATGGTTTGAAGTTACTCTTTACATAATCTAGCACAAAAGGATCCTTAGGGAGAATGATTGGATTTTCCATGGTGGTCGAATCAGAAGACTCTACTGTCTTAGGGGTATCCATTTTATTAAACAGAGGTTTAAAATTATAACAAACAGGGAAAAATTTTCTGGTGTCTTTTAAGATTTCAAAGACTGTAAGAGGACCCATTAAAGCTAACCTCTTGCCAGCGGCGTTAGTAGGAATTAGTACCTGGGATGCATAAAGCATTTCCTTCTCTTTTGAGATCATCTGAGGAATAAGAACCGATTGACCTTGGTAGGTGCCAACCTTGCTTTCCATTATGGTTCCTGTGTTCTTTCCTTTCTTTTTGGAAGCTTTTTTCAGTTGAGATGAAGTTGAAGAAGACATTGTTTGAAGAATGTTGGAAGTTTAGGGTTTCGGTGAGAAAAGAGGAAGAAAAGATTCAGAATGTGGGAAGAAAAGAAAAGACTAAGTTGATGGGTTCTTATAGTATGGAAGTTTAAACATCCACTGAGTAAGATTGTGATACGTGGTAGTCGTGGGTTGGTTTGAGAAGGAGGTGGCGTAAAGTTAATATTGGTAATAGGCGTGATTAAATGATAATCATTGTTTTGTAACTGCACCATGCTGTGAAATGGTTCAAGGCGGTTAAGGAATCTGAAAAGCGTTGTGATTGACGTGACTGGAGTCATATGCAATAAATGTTACGATGATTCGAAGGTCGCATCAAAATCTTGTGTATATGTTTAAAATAAGTATTTCTCAAAGGAATCGAAATACATATTTTAAAGGGGCATTTTGTTGGCTGAAGATTTTGATGATATTGTTCGAAGCAAAACAAGTCGGACGTTTCGATTGGAATAAAGCAAGATGTCATGTTTCGAAATGGTAGAAGCAGTGCTTCGAATGGGCATATCAAAGCTTGGAGCTTCGAGTGACAGTTATGAGGATATCTTCAAAAGAAGTCTCGAAGTGATAACAAGGCTGTGTCCAAGAAATGCGTTCGAAGCGAAGAAGTGCCAAAACATTTGAAATTCAAATGCAAGCGGGATGTTCGAAATTTAAAATATATGCGCTGGAGCATTTGAAGACGCGTGGAAGCAAGAGAGAGGCATTGCTCTGCATGTTCTGAACGTGGCAGAATCTTATAGCAAGACCGTTATGGTCGAAGTAGTATAAATAAAAGTCTTAGCATTAGGATTTCGTGTGTCATATCTATTGTACAAAAAACTCAGTAAACATTCAAAATACCACATGGCTAGGGAAACGAATGCACGAGCAATGTACGTATGATAACACCAAGTGTTTATGATTTAATAAAACTCTTTATCATTTCCAGTATTTTCCTCTATCTTCATGTCAATACCATTCAAAAGCCTTTGCATTAAAATATTTCCATTTGAAATCTTTTTACTGATGCCTTACATTTAAACGCTTTCTTCATATTTCGAATCTTTTACATTCCAGAGAATCTTTTACATTACATGTTTTTATGCTTCGAAGTCATTTACTTGTCTTTTCTACAGTTTTACATGTCTTTACAATTGAACTTTATTCATGCAATTTAGTTCCGCGCGCATTTACTTGATCACGCCTTTAGATCTTTAATAGAGTAATCGAAGTAAGTTAAACACCTACACAACATTCTAAATACCAACCATGAATACCAGTTCTATAATGAGAGTTATCCAAATGACCAATACATCCTAGGATCAATCTAGTCGATTCTGCGAGTTACCAGAGAGATTGAATAACAGTCATTAAGATTATTCGATAGTTTGGAGGACTAGCGGTTGTTTACCAGAAATCACTGTAAACAGATACATAGGCATACGACTTAAAAATCGTGGCGAGTTCCCCTAATTAAAATTAAAACCCTATTCCTAAACCTTTAATCTAAAACCTAATATCCTTGTGAATAAGGTAGATGAGAGGTGCCTAACACCTTCCCTTCGTCTAGAGTGAGTCAATAACTTAGAATCTCTTATCGAATTATCGAATTAGGGTTATCCGTTATACCTCTTCCTAAAATAAAAATTAATACTGACGACTCTACTATTTTCAACCGATTATTACAATGGCAAGTCAAAAAATATTACTTATGACCATTATTTAATCAGTAAATACATATTTCCTTCTAGGTTTTATGATTTTTTTATGTTATTTTATAATATTTGAATTTTAGTGATTCTAACACTTTTGTTTTGAAACTACGGCAATCATAGACAATTGTATGTTATTTATCTCAAAGATAATGATAACTTTTAGTTTTGTTCATTAATTAAAACTCTCATGAAAAATATTAAAGACATACTTTAGGAGTAAGAAGCCTAAATCAAAAGATATTATTTATATTTATATTTAATTTTAGTACCTTTTTAACTTTATATTTACAATATATTTTTACTGTAAATTCTTATATAAGAGCTGTAGAAGGATATTATTTATTAACAATATTATTTATTAACAGATATTAAGAATAAGAATAATAAGTCTAATTGAAAGATTATTAAGGTAAGTTATTTATTTTACTATATTGCTAGTTTTTCATATACTAATTCTTCAAATACATTAAATTACTATCATTAATGGGTAGCTTGATGAATCTTATTAAGTTAATGTTCTGTACTACCCATGTTTCTTTACCATAGCTGCTGCTTTAATGGTTCTCGCTTAACATTTGTTACATATGCGGATTTGATGGAATAGAACTTTTGCCTTTTGTTAACACGGTTTTTTGGTTGAATTGTTCTAGTTTTATTTTAATATATATGGTTTTTAAGCACATGAACTAAATTAAATTTAGTGATGGAGCATCTATTTATAGATGCATAAACAATTTGTAAGAGTAAGTTTGGATCAGTGATATAGTAGAATATTATTTCAACTTTTTTAAACTTTGTACCACTAGTTTAAACACAAAAAGCTACCTCTTCTTCGAGGCCTAGGTTTTTGCTTTTCTTTGAAAGCAGCAACAAACATTTGTTAACACTGTTTTTTGGTTTTATCACATAGAAACAAAACATATAAATGACACAGTCAAACGAATAGATTAGAGAAAACCTAAAAATTAATAAATTAATGTACACTGTATATTCAAAATCACGTCAGCATCATAAAAAGGAGAGAAATAGAGAAGCAGTGGGATCTGGAAGGTTGGGTGTTGACGTATAGGTGAGGTGAGCATTGATGAATATGTGTTACTTCTCTCTACACTTTATATTGTAATATTGTTTATGGAGTCTTATTATAACTAAGATTTTATATGTAAATACAGATAGATACGTGGATATATGTATTGTTGAAAGTTTCAATGAGGTAGTATAATTTAAAATATTTTTAAATTGTATCTATTTATTAATAAATATATAAATTATTATTTTAATATGTAATTGTTTAATTTATTATTTATTGAACTCGTAGATATATACAAATACCTCATCATACGAAAAAGAAACAGTTGACCATATTCAACAATTTTAGGTTTAATATTTTTCTGCAAATAATTGAAGAGTAAAAGGTTGAAGAGCGAAATCTTCAACAAGACCAAATACAAATAATTGAAGAGCACAAGCATCAAGAAAACAAAGAAATTTGTCAAAACAAAAGTGAAGGAAGAAAAATTATATATAGATAGATTTTGTTCATTAATATTTTGTAGATGTTATATAAAAAAAGTGATTGAATATTTTATTGATGTTACATGTAGAAATATTATGATCCGTGATTGAATATTTTGTTGATGTTACATGAAGAAATATTATGATTTCTTTGTACAAGATATATAATATGATTTTGATATATGACTTTTTGGTATTAGATAATATGATTTTGATGTAAGACTTAGATATGATGATGTTAGAATATGCTTGTTTTGGTTGTGTTTACAGAATGAATGTTATATAAAATATTTGGTTTAAAGATTTTTTTAAATAACATTAAAAAATAAATTGAGTTCTTTTAAACACGTTATAAGGTGTTTGTTTACGTAATGTCCAGTAAAACAAAAATATTTGGTTGAATGAAATATGATGTAAATAAAATTAAATATAATATAATTATCAAATATTTTACAACAATGATAACTAAAATAGGGTATTAAATACCATATTTTTACATCGTATTTAAACAAAATAGAGTATAAATTTGTTGACATTCATAGTGAGCATTATTAATTTTACACCCAAATTTTTTATCAAATAGGGTGTAAATTAATTTAATTTTAATGTATATATGTAAAAATTTACACTCTCTTTCTATAAAACAAGGTGTAATATACCCTTTATTTACACCCGTTTTAAAACGGTGTAAGTTCTTTAGAAATTTATCACTCTTGGAATTTACACCGTTTAATAATGGGTGTTAAATGTATAACAAAGGGGTGTAAATTCCTCTTTCTGCACTAATACTCCTTTGGACGTTTTTTCTTCAATGATTTTCTCGAACACATTAGGATTTAAGCATTGTTCTTTTTGAAGCAATAAAGCAATTGAAGCAAAAAGATAAGAGACATAAAAGTAAAAAAGCAAAATAAAAATGGAAAGACTGTAATTGAAATAAATGTAAATGACATAAAATTAAATAGAAATAAAAGTAAAGAACATAAAAATAAATGTTAGCACAATTAATATGTCAATGTTAGTGTTAATGAGGAATCAACCGAGTCGGAATAATTTAGCTCTATGTTAAGAAAAATGGAATTATGTAGAAGTCACACATATGTAAGGCTGGTCAATAGCAACTTATGTGTTAACATGTTAGAGGAATGATACAAAATCATCCTCCTAAAATAATGTCACACAATGATCAAAACAAAAGAAAAAGAAGAAAAATAGAGAAGGACATGTATTCAACCACATTTGAAATATAACAAGGGATCATCTATCATAAATTTCAATCGTTGAAGTTCACAATGCAATGGGATAAGCTTATCATTAATCCAAAGTACCATAAATGATCAAATGATCATTTAAATGATGAGTTTGTAATGATGAAAGTTCATACAACCAGAGCATCATCCAAAGAATAATTGAAATTGATGAAGCATTGATCAACCAAGTCATGATCTAATAGTCAACAAAAGTCAAACAAAAATAGTTCAAAAAAAGATTTAAATAGGTTTTAAAATTGATTTAAAATAGAAATTAAATAGAAAATTCTAAAAAAAAGTATCAAAACATCAAATAAATTGTCAAAAAAATTTGAGAAAGTCAGAAATATTATAAATAATTAGATCTTAAAAGTTGGAGAGAAAAATATTTTAAAAATATGAAAGTTAATTGTTAGATGAAAATTAAAAAGAAAATAGAAAGAAAATAACAAAAAATGCTAAAAATGATTTTAAAAATATGGAAAATTTTTATATGATAGAAAATTATTTTTGTGATTTATTAAAAAAATTGGATTTAAATATGTTAAAGGAGCTATTAAAATTAAATCAGAAAAGAAAAAAGAATTAAAACAAAAAGAAAATAAAAAGGTTAACAACTAGCATGTGTGGCGTGATCTAATTGGTTGAGATTCAAAGTTACCACCAAAACGCGCGACCTGTATCACCGTCTTCAACCTCTGAATGAATTTTTTAGATCCACGAACTCTGAGTTTTAGGCTCAAACAACACAAGGTTAAGCTATTCTACATTAGAGCCATTTATTGGCTCTAAGCTAAGAGAAATTTCTCAGAAATACAGAAAAACCTAAGTGCTTCAAAGTAAAATTAAATGACTAATTCGAAGAATAAATTCCAAGTAAGTGAGGGCTTTGAATCAGTGAATCAAGATGAAGAGTGTGATAACTTGTTTGTTCAGAAATTTAACTCGTATCTACCTTTCCAGTTGAAGCTTCGAAGGTCAACAATGGTGAAATCGATTTGAAGATTGCAGAAGGTGGGTGATGGGCTAATTTTTGTACGTGCAAGTATACATGGTCAAATTAGTCGCAAGTTATAAAAAAATTATCGATCCCACAAAGATTGTATTAAGGATAATGATTTTCATACAAGAAGTTGCACAGTAAACATGAGAAAAGGTAATAAAATAATGGTATGCGTCACGTGGTTAAGAAAGTGGAAAAACACAGAAGATAATTAAGGTTTAACACAGAGAGAAAGAACGTGTTGGACAATGTTCCAATTTAATGAGTTCATATAATGTATGAGTCTGATAAGTATTGTCGTGACATATGAGGTCAGAACATGATCTAGAGGTGTATCTCTAAAACATCATAAACATATACATCAAATCAAGGGAAAAATCTATAAGACTCGCTTGTAACTTTGGTGTATGTCTGGGTTCATTATGAATTTCCCCTATGAGTTTAGCTTTTTATCTCTAAAGTAGCTAATATAGTGAATATATCTATCCTACTATTTTCAACCACATTTGTCTAAAATTCACTTGTTAAATATCTCTCAACATTAAAAAGTTATTATCTACTTCTAAGCTGGCCAAAATTAGAAATAAACATATTGCATATATTAAAAAGATTAAAGCATGTATTAACTCACAAAATATGGGTTAAAACACCCCCAAACTTGAATCATTAGCTATCCTCAGGTTATGTGACAGGAAATGATAGAGAAACTCCTTTCAAGTAACCACCCTTTTAAACAGCACCAACCTCATCAAGAACTCAAAAATTATCTCAAGGGACTTGTTACAAAAATTGGCACAACTCGGCCCTGAAGCTTTATCACAATTATGTGTGTGATCTTTATATCTATGATGCACCCTGTCACACCAGAACTCTTCAGTTAAGTTATCCAACCTAATTTTAACTTTGATTTCTTTGTCCTATGGTCCAGAAAAAACTCAGATTTCAATTTCAGCAAGGGGTTTTGACTATCTATTTTCATATCTTTGTGTCTAGGAACACACATGCATTTATTAAAAAGAAAATTTTTAGATGCCCCCACATTTTCACCTGAAGGGATCTCACTTTTAATGAGTCTAACCTATTACTAATGGTGAGGACAACTATTATTCCTCCAGTTTCGGGCACATGAATGTATTAAAAACTTTTTCTCCTCAAGTTTTGTGTACAAGAGCATGTTTCTCTAGTTTAGAGAACATGGACTTATTATGAAGTGCTCTTTGGCTTACTAAATTTACACACTTTGGTGTGTTTATTAGCATATGCAATGTTTCCAGAGTACTCAAGTCTTAAACAATAGTGTTATCCTCCCTAACTAAACCCTACAGTGAGTTCCTATTTCATATTAAAAAACAATTTAAATTTATCAAGACGTTGCCTACTTTCCTGACTACTAGAGGCATGACAGGGGTTATCAGACACACAAGAAGGTGCAATTGATCAACATCAAGACCTTGTTTCCAATATTTTCACAGTCCCAACAGATTTTTCCGAAGTTTTCTAAAGTTGTCTTTCTTATGGAGGTTACAGTTAGTTATTTCTCTGTATTTATTGTTGTTTTTGTTTGTTTTTTTATAACAACTAAAATCACATAAAAACTAATTAAAAACAAACACATGCAAATAAGACTTCGTTCATTAAAGGAAAGAACATAAACATGACAGAAACAACATGCAAACAACTTTTTCAAAAACAAAAACTAATATAATGATAATGATGATGATTGGTTTGGTTTTGGTACACAAAGGTCATGACAGTAGCCGCCATTTCCCCAGACATAAAGTAAGGAAAGTTTCTCATTGTTAGCCTGATGGGTTATGGCCCAACAGAACAAGAAAGTAACTAAGAACATAAAATTAATATTAATCATGAAATGGTTGGTAGGTTAATTGAGAAATACCTGTTAGGCTACAAGCCTACTGGTTTTCCTCATTCCATATTTTTGGTACTTTTTATTTTCTTCCACACTTTCTCTACCTTCTTCATTCAACTTTGTTCACCCTCAGGAGTCGTGACAGAGGTCACCTCCTAGACAACAACATCCTTTTATTTCAACTTCTTTTTCTTTAGTTTTGGGGAAGATACAAATGTCTTCCCATGCTCATTCTTTGGAAAAAAATGTACTGAAATATTTTGAAGGGATAAAAGTGGAATCTTTTATGTAGGTGTCATGCCGGAGGTCATCTCCAGTGATTCATAATTTTTCAACCAAATTGCATCGGGTGGCTTTGGTGGAGGCCTTCTTATGTCACCTTCCTCCTCGAGTTCTTCTACCTTCATGAACATAAACTTCCCAAACAGCTAATCTTCCTTGGGTTTCTTTATACTTTGAGGTAATGGTGGAGGTAGTATTTCTTAAAAAGAAATTTCTTAATGCTCCAAGTTCTGGCACGTCAGATGGTGTCTCTATAGTTGCAGGTGACGTGAAGAAGTCTTGTCCTTCTGCAAATATGGATTTGATACATCAACAATTTTTATGACAATATTGGGTTGTATTATTTCATCTTCTGAAGTATCTTCATCTGATATATCAGATGACTTTGGCTCCTCTTACTCCCATGAGCTTAGAGTAGTAGAAATTTGACCAATTTGAGTCTCCAACTTTTTTATACTTTCCCCTTGAGCTTGAAATTGTAACTTTCTTTCTTGCATGAAAATTTTCAAAATAGACTTTAAATGGTTGGTTCCATTAATTGTCATATTTTCATTAGGAGCAGAGCTAGGGTGATTCTTCCATACTCTACAATAAAAATCAGTGTCACATGTTATGACAATTAATGGTGTAGTACCTGTCACGACAAGTGGCATCATAAAAGATTTCAGCATGTTGTGTATTTCATCCAGTTGAACAACAAAAATAGTGGTTTGATTGACCTTTATTCTGCAGATATTAACCTGCATATAACATTCTTGTACACTTACCGTGTCACTAAAAGAAAGAAAAAATTAAATTCTCAAATGTAAATTTTACAAACTTCAATGAAAAATCAAAATCTTAATGAACAATCAGTGGTAACCGTGCAAAAAAATTTATGGGCTAATTTTTGTACATGCAAATATACACGATCAAATTAGTAGCAAGTGATAAGAAAAAGCATCGATCCCACAGAGATTTTATTAAGGATAATGATTTTCATACAAGAAGTTATAAAGTAAACATGAGAAAAGGTAATAAAATAATGGTATGTGTCACGTGGTTAAGAAAGTGGAAAAACACAGAAGATAATTAAGGTTTAACACAGAAAGAAAGAATATGCTGGACAATGTTCCATTTAATGAATTCATCTAATGTATGAGTCTGATAAGTACTGTTGTCATACCCCAAATTTGTCCCGTCAATTTCGATGTTCATTATACTTATATTTCAATATTATTATTGTGTTTCTAAAAATTATAAAATTCTATTGTTTCAATTTGTGTATTTTTGGGTCTTATTTTGATAGGGGTTTAAATTCATAAGAGGGGTACATTGCTTCAAAAGAGACCATCAAAATCTCATGGCCCATTAGGTTTTTGGTTCCACTTATGAGTTTAGAGATTTTTTTAAAAAGTTTGTGGGCTTTCTAAATTAGAAAGGCCCATTTAAACTTTTGTAGTCCATTCAAAAAGGAGGGAGGTGCATTATTGTACATAAGGGTGGTGTTTCTCTTAAAACCTAATGTACCGTTACAATTCTTTCCAGCCCGTTTAGATAATATGGGGTGTTATTTTGTGGCCCATTTGAGTTCAGAGGCCATTGAGATTACTACTTCATAGAAAGGGGTGTGTTTTAGTAGGGCTTGAGAGTTTGTTTGTCTAAAAGGCCCATTACGTTTTTGGGTCTGTACATAGGTGCTTACAAAATAAGGGTTGGCACAAAATATTTTGAGGCCCATTTTATATTAACATGGAGGGGAGTATGTTTTACTTGGGATAGAGAATTCATTGAGATAAGAGGCCCATTTTATTTTTTTAGTCCACTGTCATTTTACTGATTTTGTCATTTTCATGATTATTACTATCCATTATTTATCTATACTAATCACTATTTTAAAAATTAAACATTTTTATTAATATTATTATTAAAAATATAATTGTTGTGACTTGTTGACCAAAGTCGAACAGGGTTAAAAACCCTAATTGATCAAACTCAGCGGCGGCCCAAGAAATCCAAAAAAAACAACAACTACTATAGAGATTAAAAAATAAATCAAATTACACGAATCAAGAACGAAATCAATTTACAATTCAATTACATTACGTTAACCATCCAAGATCATACTGAAGTGTATCAATTATACAAAATCAAAATCAAATCCTAAACAAATTTCTAATCAATCTAAACCTAATTTACAATCGAATCTGATAAAATCCCTAATTGATTCAGTCAATCTCTAATCACTAATTTATAATGCAAAATCATATAAATCTTTCCTGTTCTGTTCTAATCTAAGGCCTATAAAACCCTAACACTAAAAATGAAAGGGGAAGGAAATTTAGAGGAGAAAAGGGGAGACATAAACAACGAAGGAGAAGAAGGAGCTGAGATATGGGTTTCGAAGTCTGAAACCCTAGATCTATGTCAAGTTCGTCGCTGTCGCTCTCAATTTCTTGTTGCCACATCTATGCCGCCGTTTCCGTCATCATCATTGCACCTACAAAACAAACAGAAAGCCAAGGTCAGTGGAGAGATTGAGTGTCAAGCGAATGAAAATCACAATCGGAGGTAATACTCAAACTCAGCTCTTTTTAGGGTTTCGTTGTTGTTGAATCTGGGGGTGTAATACCCCAAATTTGTCATACCCTCTCACGCTTTTCTCATGTATATAACTTCCATTAGGTCATACAATAAATCATGCATCATCAATAAATTTGGCATGGGATCGAGGATATTGAGGAATTAGGGTTTATTTGTACTTTGAGGCTCTCATCTTCATTCAAGCTTGAATAAACTGGTTTCTTCAACAATCGGAGTTTGAAGCTAGAATTTTGCGTTCATGATCATTGAGAACTTATTTCTCTCATTAATCTACAAGGTTATTATCTTCATCAAGTTGCAGATTTTTATTGTAAAGAAGTCAAGATGTGCTTATCATTTGGTAAAGGTTAATGACTATGGCATTGTTACATTGGATTCATCTATTCATTAGTCAATCAATTAGGGTTTCCTATGTCACGATTCAAGATACTTTGTTTGAAGGTCTTGTTGCTCAACAATTAAGGCATTATCATTGCAAATTCAATCGTGGGATTAGGGTTTCTAATGAGATGCGAGCATGGATTTCAAGTTGGTTTTGAATGCATTTCTTATGGAGAGCAAACATATATACAAGGGCTAATGCATTAGGGATTTAACATATCTTAGGTCATTCAAGGCATGGTTCAGATTATCACTTTCAATACCATTCAACATTGTTTTTTGGTTCTAAGTTCATCAAAATTCATTCAACAATACTCAAGTTGTGATTCAATATGTAATTCATTCAAGTGGAGTTCATTCGAAATTCAAGAAGCAAAAATATCAAATAAAACTAGTCTATCCTTTGACTTCATTCAAAAATGTTTCAAGTTCATTTCCGTTTCAATTATCAAAACACCATGTTCATTACACCATAACCATCATGAATCCAAACACCATTAATCATTTCGAATCCTTGGTGAATTACAAGTTAAACTACAAATTTGATTCATTTCAAAAGCTATTAAATTTCATTACAAACAACATGAGTTCACTATAAATTCTTCACAATAAACTACACAAAATCACATTCAATATAACAATTTTCACACTATGAAGAGTACTTTCAACTTTCTTTCACTTTCTCCCATTTTCTCGTCTTCATCAAAACACTCTTTTGTTAATCCAAACTTCCAAACCATGTCCATATTATCACCATGCAAACCCTTCCAGAATCCTAAATTATCCACCACTTTCTCATTTCTTACCTTTCTTCCCCCGCCACCTATTTCTATCTACAAGAGCTATGTTTCTATCAAACTAAACTAAGAAAACTTCTTGACACAACATCAATTCATGGAACCTGTAATCAAAGGTCATAGACTTGATAGGTTTTTGGATGTTGATGTTGTTAACGGTGACAATACAGACTCCATTAACGATGATTTTGACGAACTCTTTTCTTGGCTTTTCTCCACTATGATCGTATCCATTCTCACACAATTTCAATTTCTTCGAGTACGCACAAAGGCTAGGAAATATCAATCATAAACCAGACCTGCATAAATATATGGCAACATTAAATCAGAGAAGAAATAAAAACAGAAAATAAAACTCAGCATAATAGAGCTAACTAACTTCCAACTGAGCAATAACTAACTTTTTTTTATCTAACAGAACATCCTAACAGATTTCTAACAGTCTAACTAACATCAACCGAAACTAACTCTAACAAACATTCTAACTGTTTTAACCAGCCCTTAACAATCTATATAATAGAATTTAGAAGAAAATATCAGAGGGGGTTTATCAATAAAAATCAAAAGAAAGTGCAGCATGAGTCAAGAACTCACCAGAAAACTCTCTCTTCTTTCTACTCTTTCTCTGCAAAAAAGCTCCTCAATCACCTTCAGTTTCAACACATCCATCAAGGATTCTTCAATCATTTTTCAGAAGAATCACTCAACAAATCTCTAAACTCTCTCTGCATTCATTTTGATACTTCATCACCATCTTCACCCTCTTCCCTCTCATCTCTGCAATAGCTTCTTAACCTTAACTTCGCTCAACTCCGCTCTTTGATACAAGCATGGAATAAGCGCAGAGCTTTACTCTCAACTCTCGCCAACATCTCCAATATTCATAGTCTCTTACACCTTCCTCATCATCAATATTCCTTCTTAAATGCATCACCAGTTCTCCTACTTCAACAACAACAACAACGAATCACAATCTCATTTTTCCAGAATCGTAACAACAAAAGAAGAAGAAGAAGAAGATTGAACGGATAGTAGGTGAATCAATTACCTAAAACATTATTCCTGGATTTCTTGAATTTACACAATCATCGAAGAGTCACTAGAAGTCCTTCGGTAGAACAAGTCATGACTGGTGCTGAGAAACAAGTTAGAGAAATCGTGATGATGATTAAAGCATGAGACACAATGGAGGTTGAGAATCGCGATCGGAGACGGTTCGAGCAGGGAACTGAAGTGTGATGTTGTGACGGAATCAAAAAGTATTGCAATGATGGTAATTGAGTGATACAGTCGTTAACGATGAAGACGAAGCGAAAGCCAGAGTCAAGGCAGCAAGGTGAGTTTTGTTTGAAGTGTTAGAACCGCGACGAGGAATCAGGATGAGCGAAGGACACAAAAGCGTTTTGTTGGAAGGTAAGAAGACGATCAAGTCACGATGATGAAATCACCGGGAAGATGAATAAGTGGAGTCCACCCCCGTGATAATTAAGAGACGAGCACCGCTCCGACCCGAAGAGGAAAAAAGTCTGGTTTTCGACAAAGCTGAATTGTCACAATACTAAATCCCTAAATCCTCTTTCTTTTTCTTAATTATATTCCTTTTTATTTTTATTTCAATAAATAATCAGTGTGATAGAATCTACAAAACTTAGGGATAATGGGGTGAAATCTGAGTTGGGTTTGGATGATAATTAAATTGAGTGGACCGAACACTTCCTTGCCCTAAGCCCGTTTCACATTTTTGGGAAGCCTGGTAACAAAATTTAAACAAAATAAAAAAAATTGCTATTGGACTCAATCAAATGGGCCTAGCGCCCATACTGCATTACACCCCTGGATTCTAACATACATCCCATGTTATTCCTATTTCCTTCATAAGATTTAGGACTCCTTTTCTCTTAATTTTTTTCTAGTTTTTGTTATGATAAAAAAATATAAAATCTAAAAAACTTGTCAAATCTTCTTAGTTGGTTTTAGGAGTTAATTCTTTATTTTTTTTCTAGAATTCACCTCACATAAAAAACTAATAAAAATACTTTTTCTTTTAGTTTTTTATTCATATTTTCATACCGTTGTGCCTCGTTATTTTTGACGCGTTTGTTCATTGTGCAAGGTACATTTTAATGCTTTCTATCATGTAACATAACAAGTTGCTATGTGATCAAAGCATATGGCTTATGCTCGCTTCTGATGCGACAAGCCTTATTTCTCATCGTCCTGAGAAATTCATATTATATTATATATTGTCCCGATACATGTGATATTTTGTGATACTTTGTGCAGGAACTTCTGACTACGCATTACATTCGCAACATGCTTTTGCTTTTATCTTAGTTGGATATCGTTTCTGACTTTGCTTGTTTCTCGGTGAAACTTGCTCGACGCTTACTCCCTGCTTCTCCATTGTTTTCATCCACTTTCGACGATCTACTTGCTTTTGGTAGTTGTCGCTACCACTTTTACATTTTCCCGCACTTTATCGCATTTCTTTTCCGCTTTTTAGATATCATGAGAAGTAGGAACTTTACTGCTTTCTGATGCCATGAGAAGTAGGAATAGAGATGTATGATGGGGGTCTCCGTTGCTGATCATGTCAGGAACCCCTCCGGTTTATTTAAAGACCCGTTTAGGGTAATTCCGCATTATTTTCCATTGTGTGCTTCTTGTGTGTGGTTTGTTTAAAACCCTATCTTTGAAGTAGGTATTCTGCAGGTGTGTTTACATTTATGCCCGCACTATTCCCCCATCCCTTATTGAAGTCCTCAAAAGGATGTGAACAGAAAAGGGTTAGCAATCAACCCCCACAATTTCGTCCGTGTCATCCTTAGCTCGTGACACACCATGATGCTTCAGAGTTGTGCCTACTCTTGTTATCGAGTCGTCAAGTGGAAACAGGTTTCACAATCAAACCCCCACACTTTGTCAGGAGTTTGCATTGGCCGATGCTGACACTCCGTGATTGTTCATATTGCCTTTTCTCGCCTACCTCGGTCTTATATATCTTGGTTAGGTGTTCAGTCGCTTTAGACATCACATTTTTGTTTTACATCCTACTCCCGCTTGTTTGTCTCGAGTGATACGCTCCCCTTGACTAAAGCATTTTGATTCATGCTTTACCTTTTCACGTGTGTGTGCTCGTTCGAGCTTGTTTGCTTATCACTTTCCATACCATGTTCCCTTAGGATGTGCTTGTTTCTTTCAGATGCAAGTTAGACCTTAGGTTACGAACCATGCATGCTAACATTACATAGATATTTCCCTTTCATCCTTAACGTAGGGCCACCATTGTATGATAACATTAGGATTAGAAATAGGCTAGTCTACCTTTCATCCGCATACACATTTAAAACTAAAACTTTCTTTGTCTTAGAAAATCATAAAACATGCTAATCATACTTAAACCATTTTTCAAGGTCACAAAACATAAACCAATCAAATGTGGCATCTTGCATTGAGGGCGTAACTCAAAACCATTTTCAGATAAGGACATGATTAATTTACTTATGTTCCAACGTGTGAGTCTCCAAAGGTCGAGCTGCGACAGAAGGCGAAATTAATATTGTTTATAAAAAACACAAAGCAAACAAAAATAGGTGAGCCGAACTACGATAACTCCGATTCCTCAAAAAGGATATGTAGGCATTGAGGTAGGGCCCAAGCGAGCACAAATTTATTTTCCCTACATTATTTTCTCCTTTCTTTTTCAGGCATTATTCCTTAGTAATAAGTAGTAAGAATAGATTAAACACGCCCTTAAGATATATAACAAGAGTGGATATCGTAGAGTACTACGGGCGTGTGGGGTGCTAATACTTTCCCCTCACATAACAGACTCCCTTACCCGATATCTCGGTTGCAAGACTGTGACTTCTCCCTTCTCAGGTTTTCTCGATGTTTACCTTTCCCTTCATGTGGTATAAAAGACGTTCAATGGCGACTTCATTGTTTGATACTTTTCAGTCGGTTGTTTCAGCTGGCGACTTCAGTGGGGACAGATCGAACAACTGCTGGTCCATCCTGGAGTCGCTCCTAGCTCTTGTTATATTTTGTTTGGGTGTTTATTTTGTATGCTTTCAGTTTATTCATCCATACATGATTACCTGAGCATATGTATGCATTTCATTTTACTGTTTTCCATATACTACTATTGTACTGGATCTGCTTCTTGTTGGGTGGGTTTTACTACAAGGTAAGGCCCAATACTCAGGATAGAGTGCATTATATAGTAAACCTAGGAATAGAGTAGAACATGACGGCTATTGGACGTAGGTCCTACCATCGCGGTCATGTCTTCTATGCTCAGATGAGGTTCAAATAGAGTGTTATCATCATCCACGTCTGTGGCTTGAATGTAGTGCTTTCAGGCGGACCCGTGATTTTGAGTTACCATTGGCTTACCCTGACCTAGTCTTTACCCATGAGTGGGGAGGGGATAATCTTTACAGGTACCGTTGGTGACTTGCTCCGTTGGTGACTATGTTCTGATGGTGACCATGTTTTGTTGGTGACTATATTTGCTGGTGACCATATGGTTCTCGTGTTTATTTTCTGAGTTCCTGACTTGATTATTTAGAGGTTCATTTGGGCCTTCGATTTTGGTATTCCCAACAAGTCCAGAAAAGGATCAACATTATCGTATGGTATAGAAGCCTTGATCCTGTACAATTGATGATTTACATGGTACTTGGTTCTTGTATGTTCGGAAGCTATGCCAGACCTCTGATCTGGTGATATTCATATGGTTCAGAAATAATGCGGAAATCATATTCAGAAGTGATGGAACTTTGATCTCATGTCTTTGCATACATAACATGGTTATCCACATGCTTAACATACATGTTCTTTTATTTCTAGGGAATCATATTTGTAAGTCTTGTGTTGAACCTTTCCATCCCTTACATGTGTAAAATCAAAATCAAAGCGTGTAAATTCCTTGGAAATGATGGAACATGACATGGCATCCATTCATGCACCCCATACACATTCATACATCCATAATAGGTACTCGAAGATTGGGGGTTCTTATTCAGACATGGTGTTCTCCTAATAGGTTCAAACTTAATTTCTTACTATACGTGTTCAGAGAACAGTTAGGGAATAACTTCGTGGGGGATTGACCAAAAAGAAGACCCCGATGGGGTTGATTGTGGTATACATGCAAGCTTTGGCTCGTGGTCGGGAATTTTGAGGAAAAAGATAATTGATTGAAGCCTCAGGTGAGTCGGGTCATGGAATTGCTTTCAACCATGGAGTGCTACACAATCTTGAGTTCTTGGAACATCTTATCATCAGATGGTTCCCATTTATTATTGGGTTAGACCCCATACTTTGGTACCGTCTATAATATCCCTTCATGTGGGATAAAAGACGTTCGATGGCAACTTCATTGTCTAATGATTTTAAGTCAGTTGTTTTAGGGGGTATGGAGTCGTTTTTGGTTAATTCGGGGGTTTGAGGTTGAGAACGTCGCCGCCGCTAGGGTTCGGTATTTAAGGTTTTGTTGTTGTGTTAGAGAGAGGAAAGAAGCGAGAGAACAAAGACGGAGGAGAGAGAGAGAGAGAGACGAGATATAAATGAATGAAAATGAAGAGAGAACAAAAAAATATACCTCGTTTGGATCTCATAAGCCACTACTACCATGCACCCTCATCCCTTGTCCCTTTGATCATCATCAAACGACCAAAACTGCATGCCCACTGTAACCCCCCAACTCACGCTCACATGCAATCTCTACGCACCCACATTCCATGGGCCTCTTTCCAATTGCGTTTGGGCTTAGCCCATTCTAATCGCACCACCCATAATTACTTCCCAGTTACAATCTGCACCCCTTCTGCGCTATTAGGAGAAGTCCAGCATCTGGACTTAAGCCCTTATTTCTTGCACCCCCTAGTTTTGCTACTTAGGTCAAATGTTCACCCCCTGCGATTTGAGCTTAAAACCAACTAATTTTGCACCCCCTGCATTTTTAATTAAAATTAATTATTTTTGTAATTTTATTTATTTATTTTCTATTATTTGGCATAATTAATGTTTTTTATATATTTATCTTATTGATAAATTCTAAAATTGTTTATTTTTTAATTCAAATACTTTTTTTAAAATACTAACTCATTTTTTTAACACTTTAATTGCATTAAATGTTTTTTTCATGCATAAAATATATTTTTAAATATATTTGAAAATATCTAACCGAGAAATTACTAACAATTTTCTACTAACTTAATAAACTCAAAATATTATTTTCAAAAAGGATTATGGAGATTTTCTCATTAGCTGCGAACTTTGTCTAACAACTCCGCAATTTACAGACCCAGACTTGGTTCAAGGAGAATTCGAGATATTTCCGTAATCCATAAAAAAACAACCAAACACTACGAACTACGAATTGAGACTATGATTCCTCATAAGAAGATACGTAGGCATACGACTTAAAACCCGTGGCGAGTTCCCTTAATTAAAAATTTTAAACCCTATTTTTAAACCTTAAACCTAAACCCTAGTATCCTTGTGAACAAGGTAGGTGAAGGGTGCATAACACCTTCCCTATGTTTAAAGTGAGTTAAGAATTTAGGAACTCTATCAAATTAGGGTTATCCGTTATATTTTATTCCCTAGGATAAAAATTAATGGTGGCGAATCATATTTTTTACCGATTACGATAGTTGGCGACTATGTTGGGGATTTAACCCTAGGTGTCATACCTCAAATTTGCCCTATCCTTATTTAGGTTTCTATTTAATTAAATCTTATCGTGTAGGTTTTTATTTCTACAGGGGTGTAAAATAGGGAAGTAGGGCGTATCAATTTAAAATGGACCATCAATATCTGATGGCCCATTAAATTTTAAAATAGAGTCCATTTCAAGAAAGGGTTATTGTTTTAACCAAGGGGTCTGAACGAATCTCTTTTATTAAGACACATTAAGGTTTATCTCTTTTTCAAAAAAGGGTGTATGAATCAATTTCTTTTTGTTAAGGCCCGATAGGAAAGCCCATTTGGATTTTGGAAGAATGTGTAAAAAGCAATCTGCTCAAAGCCCCAATAAGAGGGTCCATTCAATTTTGATTTGTTTCAAAATTTGTTCTGTTTTAAAATATTTTATTATTTTATAGTTATCATCAATAATTGTTTATGTTTTTACTGTTTTTAATTTAATACTTTATTGAGAGTTTTTCCTATTTTTATGTTTGGAATAAAAAATTAAGAGTTTTTTCTGTTTTGTTTTTGAAATATAAAATTTTGAGAGATAAAGAAGTTTGTTTTTGTTTTCTTTTTCGCATGACCCAGAGGCTAAAAGTGAAATAATCAAAATGCACATCAGGCCTGAAATCCGAAAACAGGTAAGCCCAGTAAAAAATGTTTGTTCCTACAAACAAACATTTACTGTTTGAATCGTTTGGTAAAATACAGAGCAGAATCAAAATGCAATGGAGACAGGAACAATATCAGGCCTAATACAGAAATAACTTAACTTTTATATTTAAGGTAGGATTCGAAATTCCAAACAAGAATCATGTTCTTAATCCATACACTTAAAACTGTTCCAAAATATCCAGACAGTTTAAAATCTTCCCTAAAGAATAGAGGTGTTGTTGTTCTGTTTTAAAGTTTTGTGTTAAACAAGAGACAACACATTATTAACTTTTAACGTTTTATTTTAATAAGTAAGTTTGACTATTTCAACTTATTTATTTTATTTTTGTCTAAATGTTATATATCTCTTGAATTATAGCCAATAATTTTTCTACGCGACATTTGGTTATAACCTATCATAAGTGTTATTTAGCCAAAATAGATTGAGAAAGTGAGACATTTTTATACATATATTTTACTTTATTTTCTCAAAAATTATGTAGATTTTGGGATTTATTTATAACATGGGCTTGGGCAATTTTTCTATTCTTTTGTTGAATTACACCACTTCAACTAAGTTTACAACCGTATCCCATTTATTCTAATTTTTTTATTAGGTTAGATAACTTTTAATTAAGTTAATTAATTTTCTTAACATTATTTTTTTTATATAAATATTTAATTTTGTAATATAACTTAAATTAATTCGGTCAACTTTTTAAGATTAAATCATTTCGTTCGTCACACTTGTACATAATTCAAAATTCTCGAATAAAGTTAATTCAAACATTTTACAAGTGATAGGATATCTATCTTCGAGTAATTAAATCGGTCGATATATCGTCCATCGATTTATTATCCAAAATCAAATAATTAATTTAATATTTTATATCAAAATATTAAAACCTGTTACTCATTAAATTACGATATCCGCAAGCGACACGTGACCAATATCTGGCCACGTCGTGATAAGGGGCTATATCAGACTCCTCAGCTATGCGTCTAAAAAATATTCAAACGATCATCATACTATTTTTCACAATAAATTAATTCAATAATAAATTTTCAAAAAAGGAATTGCGAGCTTATTCGAATTGACTGTACGTTTAGTCTAACAATTTCCGCTTATTCACGACACCTAGACTAAACGTACGGGAAATTCAAAATATGTCCCGCAGACCATAAAAAAATACAAACAACAGGTGAATTATGAAATGAGACTCTAATTCCTCATAAGAGGATACGTAGGCATACGATTAAAATTGTGGCAAGTTCCCCAAACCAAAATTAGAACCCTTTTCCCCTGATTAAAATTAAACTATTTCCCCAAACAAAAATTAAAACCTTTTTCCCCTTGATTAAAATTAAATCATTTCCCCAAACCAAAATTAAAACCATTTTCCCCCTGATTAAAATTAAACCATTTCCCCTAATAAAAGATAAAAACCCTATTTCCTAAACATCACGCTTCTAAACCTAGCATCCTTGCAAACAAGGTAGATAAGGGGTGCCTAACACATTCCCCTCATATAGAACCGAATCCAAATCTAGAATCTCTGAACTTTTGGGTTATTCTTTTATACTCCCTTCCTTTTGGATAAAAATTAAGGGTGGCGGCTCTAATTTAAAAACCAGTTGAAACAACTGGCGACTCTGCTGGGGACTCAACCCTAGGTTTATAAGTCTTTGCTTTAGGTTTTAGGGTTTCTTATTTTTTTTGGGTTTTTCTTTAATTTGTTTTATTTATTTATTCATTTATCTACTTATTTAATTATTTCTTTATTTGGTTATTTTTATTATGTTTATATATCTATGGTGGAATTTATAATTTTGCAAAATTATTCTAAAAACCCTTAGAAAGAAGGTTCGTCTATTAGCCAAGGGGTTACATCATACCTATGAGTTTATGTGACGACTTCGCCTAGAATCGATGGAGTTCCGCAAAAGGAATGCCTCTCGAGAGACATCCTCTTGAGAAGTAGGACTTTGGAATAACACCTATGACTCTTAGTACGACCTTTAAACCACAAACTCGTGAGGAGACCTTTCATGACCTAGAGACGAAAGTTTCGGTCTGTAAAGAGACTCCGCTAAAGGGAGGCCCTTATGCCTTTCCCTCTAGCGTTATTCATGACACCCTTAAGGAAACCACCTTACGGGGAGGGTGGAATATCCGTAAGCCAATACTAAGAACCTACCTTTTAAGGATACCTTTCACAAATCCCACTACAATCTGCAAACTCGTAAGGGTTGTACCTCCATCTTCTATTATCTTTAGCCCATAGGGCTTCCATATTTATCTTAATCCATATCCTGTAGGGAATCCTCATTGGTCATAATCCGCAAGGAATTCCTACCTGTCTCAATCTCTGATAAACGTAGGATATCATCAAATTTATGTCTATTATCATCTTCGTCTGTAAGGAGTCCCTGCATGTCTTAATTTCGGAGTCAGAGTAGGATATCATCAAACCTGTATAGGCCATACTATATCTACTTCACATTTTATATGCATGAAAAACTTTTGCATACCTAAGTATTTTCATACATTTTCATTCTTCCCCCATCTGCGTAAAACTCATATCTCTTCCTCTCACAGAAAACTTCCAACCATAGTCCTATAAGGTGATTCCCAGATACTCAGAACGAACTCGAGATAAATCACGAAGCAAGTGTAAAGTTAGCTACAACAATGGAAGAAAATCAACAAGCCGTAACTGAGGGCGTCATTACACCTCAAGAAGACACTCAGGCTTGACCGCATCCTATACAAGCTTCAATGGAGAACCTTGTTGTGCAAGAACATACAGTTTTTCGAGACGGGTATACTCTATCTCATGAATCTATTGAGTACCATCAATTTGCATTCCCTACGCCAAAATCTCAAGGTGAAGACCTAATCGTGAACATTAAAGAACCCCAAAATATTGAGAACACCAAAAGATACCGCATGTTGGAAAAGAGGCTTAGCATCATAGAAGGACGGGATACTCATAGCTTTGATACTTATGCCTTATGTTTGGTTGGAAACGTGATATTTCCTCTGAAGTTTAAGATTCCAGATTTAGAAAAGTGCAAAGGGTCTAGTTTCCCTAAGACCCATTTGAAGATGTATGTTAGGAAAATGGCAGCATACCCACGCGACGACAAATTTCTTATCCATTATTTTCAAGACAGTCTTAGTGGAGTATCATTAGAATGGTATACACAATTGGAAAGAAACCACACTCCCACCTGGAATGAATTAGCTTTGGCATTTCAGAAGTATTATCAATACAACAGCGACATGGCTCCAAGTTGCGTACAACTACAAGATTTATATCAGAGGGGTAACAAATCTTTCAAAGAATACACACAGAGTTGGAGGGAGCTGGCTGCTCAAGTACAACCTCCTTTATTGGATAAGGAGTTGATAGACATGTTCATGAGTACTCTACAAGGTTAGTACTATGAAAACATGTTGTGCAGTATATCATCACGCTTTTCTGACCTAGTAATAGTCGGGGAACGCATCGAGAACGACATCAAAACTAGAAAAATCCAGAGCGTCTCGAGTGACTCAACTAGTGAATCTCTTAGATATTTCCAAGGGGAAGAATAAAATTAAACAAATGCAATATGGGAAACCTACCACGCTCCCGAAACCCCGTCTCATGTGCCTTATCATCAATATTAATATGCAGTAGATGTTCAGTGCCAATAACCATCCTCTGGTATTCAACACCAACAGTCATGGCCTATACCACAAAACCAGCATGCCAAGATTTTTCCTCGACATCGACGTCAGAATCGATAGGTTTGGAATTGAAACAATCATCATCAACGCCCGAATTAGAACAGACATCCGAATAGCCAAAAAGGGGAAATCATAAGTTTGACTCGATCCCTATGACATACAGTCAATTATGGTCATATCTGGTCCAAAATTCATCAATGACCCCTAGACAAACTAGATCCATGGAGTTTTCGTTTCCTCCTTGGTATAACCAAGATGTTCAATGTGACTTTCATGGTGGAGTAGTGGGGCATTCGATTGAATAATGAAAATCATTCAAAGAAGTGGTACAAGGGCTGATTGATAATAAGCAATTAAATTTTGAAGAAGATGGCCCCGCACATAATGGAAAATCCCTCACCCTGATTGGTGGATCATTACTGAAGCTTATCTCCAGGATAATTAGGCTTTACCATTTCAATTTGTAATTCCTTTCTTGCTAAGCGTTATTTGTTATAAACTTTGTACTCTTTGGTCAAGTAATCTTAATAAAATAAGCACGCATGTTTTTAAAATCGATTCATTCCACGAATAATCAACAACTTTCCATTTGCACTCTTCTTTTCCATTTTCAAATTAGCAAACTTTGATGGAGAATGATGAAATACAAAATAATCAAATTTTGTTGATGTATGCTTTTTAATAGTAAGACTTAGATGATGATGTAAGGCATTGTTTCAATCCCTAAACAATAGAGATATAAGGAGTTAATCCGTAGTTAACCCCTCGAGCCAGAAGTAGGAGTTCTTTCTATTTTCTAAAAAAACCCTTAATCTTAACCAGGGACAGGGTAGTCTTTCAATTAATTCAATGGCGCATTCTATTCTCAAGAGAATCAAGTCCATCTAAGCAAATGTTCAAGCATATCTCTTTCCTCGATACATCATTTAGAGAATGATCTAAGCAAAGATTCGAGCACATCATCTTCCCCGCGTTCATCATCCATGATTAAGGAATCAACAAAGACAAAGTTCACAACACCGTCTTCCTCAGTACATCAATCAAGATTAAGGAAATGATGAAGACAAAGCTTACAATAATCAACGCGGCAGTCACGATTTTTCAAAACTAAAAGCGAAAAAGAAATTAAAAAAATATAGAAAAAGCCAGCTAAGTCAAAGCAAATCAAAACTTAAATTAGGAAAAAATTAGGGCATCCCGATGGATAAAAAAAATATTAAAAAAATCGGTCCATGCAACAATAAAGGATTGAAAACAATAAACTGGAGAACAATCTTGTGTCTGCCACCTCAAGAATCACCAAGGCTTCTCATCAACACTTGGATCTTATAAATGCTTAAATCTTATCAATGCTCAGATCTTATAAATTCTTTTCATCGGCACTTGGATCTTTGCATACGCTTCTCGTCATCTGCGCGACTACAAAACTTCTCTTGGGGATTAAATGCATCTGTTGGATTATTTGAACTTAGGATTGAAGAAAATCAAGGAGATTGGGGTGGAATATATATATTTTGAGCCTTATATATTTAGTTTCTTAAACCACGAACCACAACCACATTACAAGCTTTAAAAGTCCTAACTGAAGCTAGGTTCACTATGAAAGCATACACAACAAGATTTGTGTTAAGATGACTCCTATTTTGTTAAAATTATTTCTAACTACTTTGATTCTTCAAATACTCACCTTCTAATATTCCATTTCTTTTCAAATAAATCAAACTTCGATTTCAGAACTTGCACATGCATCAAACGAAATTACTTTTTCAAAATGTACAATTTTATCCTCGAATCAATACTTAGCATCAAGGAAATTTCAAAAAAGGTTTGACCAAAGGCAACATTTCCAAGAAGCTTCTAACTAGGGGAAAATCATATAAGAGGACCCCTATAAATAGGGGAAAAGACTAAATAGAGGTATATCACACGAAGATACTATTGACAAGGAGCAATAATTCTTGAGTTTCAATTAACTCAGATAAAATTTCAAAGCATTGTTAAATTAGGGGCATACCCTTCGAAGAAGAATTCCTTAATAAAGTCATATCATAACAGGATATGACTCGGTTTCCTCATGTTAACAAGCTTCTCAAGGCATCAATGATTAGGGTCATCCTCCCAAGATTCAAATACTGGGGCAGTACATATCAAGTTCATCATACTACGTAGGGTCCAAATTCTTCAAGAAACTTCAAGTACTGTGAATACTTGAGGCAACATCTATCAAGTTCATGGAGAGGTGTAAGTTCTATCTTAAGCTACTTCCTCCAGATCCAGGAGTTTGAGGGGCACATTTTTTCAAAATTCAGATGTTGGGGCAAACTACCGCAAGGCTCGAGCAAAAAGGAGTTGATACAAAAGGGACCATCCAAGCAAGCATTTTCAAGAATCTTTTAATCAGGGACATGATACAAAATAGTAGAGTCATTCACATTGTGATCAAACTCTTTCAAAGCTCATATCAAAGAGAATCTCCTCCAAGACTCTACTAACAAATTAGGGGAAAATAGTCCACACGGGGGTAAGCTCTCCGCGTACTTTCATAACCTCCAGTGGGTCTTTCTCCTACATCAGCAATCTTCGAGTTCGAAACGAGTATCATGGAATCATGCAAGCACAACACTCTACCATCATGTGACAAGAAACCTTATTGCATAGGTAAAACTACATGCTTTAATCATCCACGACCCATCACAGGGGCACCATTCAAAAATCATTCAAGTCATAATCTTAAATCATATGGATGCATAAATCATGCATTAGGGCTCCTAGATCTAAAACCAAGCCATACTGTCATCTCATCCATATACGCACTCCAACAACATGGGTCGAGCATATCTCAAAAAGCCTAATTGCACATTCGCATTTCAAAATCCAACATCCATTAACACATATCCAAATCAATCATCACATAAATCATTCATTACATTACATCAATCAATCATCTCATTTCATGCATCAATCAAGTTTGTGGACATAGCATAGAACCTTATTTTATGTGAAGAAAATCATCATTGTCAATCAAGCTAAAAATTCTGCAGAATCTTGGCATTAGATTCCCATGGTTGATCGCGGAAAGTGATTTTCCATAAAACCTCGGCAGGAGATAATCTTTCAATTGAATCTCGACAGTAGGTTCTCCTGGTTGATCACGATAGTTGATTATTCAGAAGACCTCGGCAAAAGGTATTTCAAATCAAATCTTAGCAGTAAATTCTCCTGGTTGATCACGACATTTAATTATCCAGAAGACCTCGGCAGAAGGTATTTCAAATTGAATCTCGGCAGTAGATTCTCTTGGTTGATCACGGTAGTTGATTATCCGGAAGACTTCGGCAGAAGGTAATTCTAATTGAATCTCGACAGTAGATTTTCCTAGTTGATCATGGCAGTTTATTATTTGGAAGACCTCGGCAGAAAGTATTTCAAATCGAATCTCGACAGTAGATTCTCCTGGTTGACCATGGCAGTTGATTATCCGGAAGACCTCGGAAGAAGGTATTTCAAATTGAATCTCGATAGTAGATTCTCCTGGATGATCACGACAGTTGATTATCTGGAAGACCTCGGCAGAAGGTAATTATAATTGAATCTCGACAGTAGATTCTCCAGGTTGATCACGACAGTTGATTATCTGAAAGACCTCGACATAAGGTAACTCAAATTGAATCTCAGCAGTAGATTCTCCTAGTTAATCACGGTAGTTGATTATCTGAAAGACCTCAGCAGAAGGTATCACGATTGAATCTCGGCAGTAGATTCTCCTGGTTGATCATGACAATCAATTATCTGGAAGACCTTGGTAGAAGGTATCTCAAATTGAATCTCGGCAGTAGATTCTCCTAGTTGATCACGTCAGTTGATTATCCGGAAGACCTCGTCATAAGTAATCACAATTGAATCTCAGCAGTAGATTCTCCTGGTTGATCATGGTAGTTGATTATCTGGAAGACCTCGGCAGAAGGTAGCTCAAATTGAATCTCATCAGTAGGTTCCCCTGGTTAATCACGGTAGTTGATTATCCGGAAGACCTCGATAGAAGGTATCACGATTAAATCTCGGCAGTAGATTCTTCTGGTTGATCACATCAATTGATTATCCGAAAGACCTCGGCAGAAGGTAACTCAAATTGAATATTTACAGTAGATTCTCCTGGTTGATCACGACAGTTGATTATCCAGAAGACCTCGTCATAAGGTAACTTAAATTGAATCTCGGCAGTAGATTCTCCTGGTTGATAACGACAGTTGATTATCCAGAAGACCTCGGTAGAAGGTAACTCAAATTGAATCTCGGTAGTAGATTCCTTGGAAGTCTCGACAATATATTTCCCATTAAGAGCCTCGCATTATGCATATACATCATGAATGGCATCTTTCAAAATTCGAACTTTCTTGGGTTTCATCTTTAGCAGGCTTATTTGTGCGAACTATATAGTTCAAAACTTATAGAAATTTAGGCTTTATCTTCTTCACGTTGATGGTTATGGTTGAGACGACACGACCAACATCATCGTGAGTTTGGGGTTTTTTTCTTCATGTTGATGGTTATGATTGAGACGACACAAACGACATCATCATGATTTTGGGGTTTATTTTCTTCACGTTGATGGTTATGGTTAAGGCAACATGACCAACATCATCGTGAGTTTGGGGTTTTTTTCTTCATGTTGATGGTTACGGTTGAGATGAAACGATCGGAATCATCATGATTTTGGGGTTTATTTTCTTCACCTTGATGGTTATGGTTGAGGCGATACGACCAACATCATCGTGAGTTTGTGGTTTTTTCTTCTTCATGTTGATGGTTATGGTTGATACAACACGACTGGCATCATCATGATTTTGGGGTTTATTTTCTTCATGTTGATGGTTATGGTTGAGGCGACACGACCAACATCATCACGAGTTTGAGGTTTTTTCTTCATGTTGATGGTTATGGTTGAGACGACACGACCGACATCATCATGATTTTGGGGTTTATTTTCTTCACGTTGATGGTTATGTTTGAGGTGACACGACCAACATCATCGTGAGTTTGGCACAAGCTTCTTTAGACCAAGAAAAGTAAATAAAGTATCTTGCTTCGAGACTCCAAGATATCCAATAACCGAATGTAGGGGATCATCTCAAAAGAATGAGGGTAGAAAGACTTCTCGCCCAAAAGACTGGTGAATATGAGCAAGCGTGTCATGACTTAGAAGACCTCCAAAAGAATTTCCTCATACAAAGGAACTCTTTATGGAGATTAGGGCTGAAAAATCATATTGGGAAGAGCAGTATGAAAATATTTCCAAAGAAGAAAAGGATAATCATATGCAAAACGCGCCTTCTTACCCAACAACCTCATTGGTGACATCCTTAGAAGTTTGAGAGATGCAGAAAGTGTGATGGTCCCGCTTCTAAAAGATGTTGAAGACTTCCTCAAGCTTTGTAGGACTATGGTCGATGGTTTCAGAGCAGATATACGCAGGCGCACTTAGAAAATTTTGTTTCCCTTTTTTATTTCTTTTAGCAAGTTAATTTTGATGTTTTGGTTGGAATATTTTTCAATATCTAGATTGTATTCCCATTTTGAAGACAATTATTATTTCAATAAAAGTTTTGTTTCCTTATCTTATTTGTGTATTTATTTTTAAGATGCTCGCCAATAAAAAAGCAAAACCTAAGAATATATATATATATATATATATATATATATATATATATATATATATATA
Organism: Vicia faba; assembly: GCA_948472305.1. Taxonomy (NCBI): domain Eukaryota; kingdom Viridiplantae; phylum Streptophyta; class Magnoliopsida; order Fabales; family Fabaceae; genus Vicia; species Vicia faba. The sequence continues at coordinate 235,751,191 of OX451735.1, forward strand.
TATATATATATATATATATATATATATATATATATATATATATATATATATATATATATATATATATATATATATATATATATATATATATATATATATATATATATATATATATATATATATATATATATATATATATATATATATATAGCGGGTTCATATCTAGACATGGGCATATATTGCCAATGCTTTCTTGAGACAGTACAAGTACCACTTGGACATGGCGCCTAACCGTATGCAACTCCAAAACTTGTCTCAGAAGAAGGATGAGTCTCTAAAATAGTATGCTCAAAGATGGAGAGAAATGGCAGCCCGTGTACAACCACCACTCTTGGAGAAAGAATTAGTCGATATGTTCATGGGCATTTTACAAGGGTTGTATTATGATAAGATGGTAGGGAGCGTCTCCTCTGGATTTTATGATTTGGTGACTATTGGTGAAAGAATTGAAGTAGGTATAAAGAGTGGGAAGATACAAGGGTCATCTAGTACCTTTTATAATTCAAAGAGACATGTTTCTAACTTCTCGCGAAAGAAAGAATGAAGGATTAATGTTGTCGCATCACACCCAAGGATACAACTGCCATTGTTAATCACACGAGAGCAACAACAGAACAAGTTTGAAAGGCCTCCGAGAAGATTTGATCTTCTCCCCATGCCGTACAGTCAATTACTACAACATCTACTTAAAGCATATTTGGTAGAGAAGAAGCCTATAGCTCCTTCAGTTGGGATACTCCTACCAAAGTACGATGCAAATGTCAGGTGCAAGTATCATGCCAATTCTATGTGGCACACCATAGAAAAATGGTGGGCATTAAGACATAAGGTTCAACATTTTTTGGATTCCCAAGATAACACTTTTGACAAGCCAAATACCAAGACAAACCCCATGCCTTCACATGGTGGACCAACGGTGAATACAATTGAGATGGTCATTAAATTTTGGGCAGTCAGACAAGTAAAGGCCCCGATAAATCTTTTAAAAGAATATTTGTTGGAGTGTGGGTTCCTCTTGGAACATAATGAAGCTTTTGAGAAGACATTACAGTAATTGGTGGATCAGGGGATAGTCCAATTCGGGAAATACCCTAAAGAAGGATACGTAGCTGCGATCGATAGAAGTACAAAGAAGCTATTGGTAATTCCATGCCAAAGGCCAAACCCTAATAAGAAGACTCTTGTGATTCCATGGGGAGAGTCAACAGAAGAACCAGTGATCATACCACGCCAGACTCTAAGAATTCCAGTAGTTCCAAAAACTAAAATGGTGATTAGGGGGCCATCTCTTACCCCTTACGAAAGAGACAAAATAGTACCATGGAGTTATGATTCTACTTCCTATGTCAATGGTTTAAATAAATAATGTGAGCAATCGACAAGTCAAGGACTGACAATCACAAATATAGCTGGAACATAGGGCATGACTCACAGTGGTCAAATCTATAGTCTCGAACCACTGAAGAAAAATGATGCTATAGTTAAGGATAAGTGGAAAGTTATGACAGAGGCAATCCAAGAACAAGAGCCTCTGAGCAAGAATTTTTCTGACCAAGAGGCGGAAGAATTCATGAAAATAATCAAGAGGAGTGATTATAGGGTGGTGGATCAGCTACACCAAACCCCGACCAAGATTGCAGTACTCTCGTTTCTCCTCCATTTATAAGCACATCGGGACTTTCTAATAAAGATTCTAAGCTCTGCTCATGTCACAAAGGAGATTATGGTGAATCAGTTTGATAATGTTATAGTAAACCTAACATTTGGATCATATTTAGGCTTCAATAACAATGAGTTACCTCCACAAGGTAGAGCACACAACAAGGCTTTGCACATTTCTATTCAGATAGGTACTACAAGACTATCTAGGGTACTTACCGATACTGTTTCTTCCCTCAATGTATTACCAAAATCTAGCTTGATGAAATTAACACTAGATGGCGTGGTTATAAGGCCAAGCTCTACAATAGTCAAAGCTATCGATGGTTCTCAAAGTATAGTGTTTGGAGAAGTGGATCTTCCTGTAAAGATCGACCCTCATATGTTTTATATCACTTTTCAAGTAATGGATATAGAACCAATATATACATGTTTACTCGGACGACCTTGGATTCATGCAGCGGGCCGTTACTTCAACTTTACATCAGAAATTGAAATTCTTCGTTAAAGGAAGATTGGTTATAATCAACAGTGAAGAGGACATCTTTGTAAGTGACATAGAGTACTACAGATATATCAGTGTTGATGAGGACTGTATAGAAACACCATTTCAAGTCTTAGAGGTTGCTTCAATGGTAACCCTATCGGTGGAGAAATTCAAGAAACATACTGTGATTTCATGGAGAGACTTACAAGCAGTTGTGGAAGATGATACCTCAAAAAGGTAAGGTAAACTTGTGGAGATACCTGAGAAGAAGAATCATTTTAGTTTGGGCTATAGATCATCAAAGGCTACCCTGAAAGGAAAGGTGTAATTTCCTCCTATCCAGGAAACCTTCATCAATAAAGGAACATAGCAAGGCGAACAAGTGGCGATAATATCTAACAAAAGCAACACCAAGAGAGCATCTGACTTCTTCTGTGAATGTGCTCCAAGTGAACAACTTAAGAATTGGATAGCTATGGAGATTCCAGAGATCTTTTTCTTTCCAATGTAATTTTTCTTGTTTTTGAAAGAACATATGTCAAGCCCGAGGCATAGGGGTAGCTTGTAAGGGTACCCCAATTTGTTTCAAACAATATTCTTAACTAATAATAGTTATATTTTGCATTTAATTAAGATCCATGTCTTTCTCTTGCATTTATCTCTTATGTTTTAAAATGGCAACGCTTTTCTTCATATGAATTTTCAAATTCACATACTAAAACTGCACGAAAACATGATAAATGTGCAAATCCATGCCTAAAAACATCGATAATGTTACTGCTGTTATCCGATATAATTTTGATGCACCCATCAACCAAGCAGAAGAGGAAGATGATGAAGATCTTGAGCTCTCCAAATAATTGACAAGGGAATTAGAGCAAAAAGTTGACAGTATACAACGATACCAAGAATCTGCTGAGACCATCAACCTTGGCACAGAGGAAGATCCAAAAGAGATCAAGCTAGGGGCAATGTTGGAGAGAAGCATCAAAGAAAGACTGATCAAGTTGTTACATGATTATGTGGATATATTTTCCTGGTCTTACAGAGATATGCCAGGATTGGATACAGATATTGTGGTGTATAAGCTACCTCTTAAGGAAGGTTGTTCTCCAGTTGGACAAAAGCTCAGAAGAACTCGGCCATACATGTCTATCAAGATTCGAGAAGAGGTCCTTAAACAATTCGATGCAGTGTTCTTATCGGTGGTAGATTATCCACCTTGGATTTCTAACATCATACCAGTACTGAAGAAGGACGACAAAGTACGCATGTATGTAAATTATCGAGATCTAAACAAAGAAAGTCCCAAAGACAATTTCCCATTACCTCACATAGATGTTTTGGTAGATAATATAGCTCAAGATTCGGTATTCTCATTTATTTATGGTTTCTCAAATTATAAACAGATTAAAATGGCACCCGAGGATATGGAAAAGACTACTTTCATGACTCCTTGGGGAACTTTCTGTTACAAGGTGATGCCTTTCGGTCTAAAGAACGCAGGGGCAACTTATCAACGAGCTATGGTAACACTATTTCACGATATGATCCACAAAGATGTCGAGGTATATGTAGATGATATGATTGTCAAATCTCATACAGAGGAGGATCACATTGTACATTTACAAAAGTTATTCGAGAGTCTACAAAAGTTCAAACTAAGGTTGAACCCCAACAAATGTACATTTGGTGTCAGGTCAGGCAAGTTACTGGGATTTATTGTAAGTCAGTGCGGTATTGAGGTAGAACCCGGCAAGGTGAAAGCCATACAAGAAATGACAGCTCCAAGGACAAAAGAAGAGGTTTGCGGTTTCTTATGACAATTGAATTACATTTCGAGGTTCATATCGCACCTAAATGCTAAGTGCAAGCCTATATTTAAATTACTTCAAAAAGATCAGATAGTGGTGTGGAATGATGATTGTCAGACATCCTTCGAGACGATAAAGCATTATTTATAAGAGCCACCAATCTTGATGCCACCAGTTCCTGGAAGACCTCTCATAATGTACTTAACAATGCTTGAAGAGTCAATGGGATGTGTATTAAGGCAACATGATGAAATAGGTAGAAAAGAGCACGCAATCTACTATCTCAGCAAGAAATTCACCGACTGCGAAACCAGATACTCACTTCTCGAGAAGACTTGTTATGCTTTGGCTTAGGCTAAAAAACTATTGACGAAGTATATGTTAACTCACACCACGTGGTTAATAGCAAGAATGGATCCTTTAAAGTATGTGTTTGAAAAAACAGCTCTTACAGGAAGAATTTCCCGATGGAAAATGTTACAATCCGAGTACGACATCCAATATGTTACTTAAAAGGCCATCAAGGGTAGTGTATTAGCTGACCATCTAGCTCACTATCCATTTCCAAAATATCATACAATGAAGTTCGAATTTTCAGACAAAGATGTCATGGTTATAGGTGACTACTAAATACCAGGACCCGACGAGGGACTTAAACCAGGGGCACGTTTGAGACTCATGTTTGACGATGATTCAAATGCACCAGGGCACGGTATCAGAGCAATTTTGACTTCTCCTAAGTATTTTTACAAACCTTATACTGCAAGGTTATGTTTCAACTACACCAACAATTTTGCTGAAGACAAAGCTTGTATCTTGGGGCTAGAAGATGATATTGATCTAAGGATTAAGCACCTCGAGGTGTATGGAGACTCAACATTAGTCATATACCAACTCAACAATGAATGAGACATTAACATCCCAAATTGATTCCATATCGGGATCATGTTTTTGAGCTAGATAAAAAATTTAATGAAATTACATTCGCTCATATTCCGCGAGAAGAAAATCAAATGGAAGACGCCTTGGCAACTTTATCAGCCATGTTCAAAGTGACCTGGCCAAATCATAAACCACGCATTACAATTAGATATTTTGAATAACCTGCACATTGCCTTGCCATTGAAGAAGGACCGAATAACAAGCCTTAGTTCTATGACATCAAAAGGTATCTCGAGAAACAAGAATATCTAGAAAATGCCTCTGTGATTGACAAACAAACTCTGTGGAAGTTAGCTTCAAAGTTCTTTCTGAATGGTGATGTGTTATACAAAAGAAACTATGATATGGTATTACTCAGGTGCATGGAGAAACATGAAGTAAATGCACTTATGAGAGAAATTCATGAAGGCGCCTTTGGAACTCATACAAATGGACATGCCATGGCTAGAAGATTTCACAAGCAGATTATTATTGGTTGATGATGGAAGCTGATTTCTACCATTATACAAAGACATGTCACAAATGCCAAATCTACACCGACAAAATACATGTGCCACCGACTCCTTTGAATGTCTAAGTTCTCCTTGGCCATTTTCAATATGGGAATCAATATGATAGGAATGATCGGTTCATACTAGTTGCCATCTACTACTTCACCAAATGGGTGGAAGTTGCATCCTATGAAAAGGTGACAAGACAAATGGTTACTCGGTTCATCAAACAAAATCTTATATGCAGATATGAGGTTCCTAGCAGAATCATTACAGACAATGGATCCAATTGAAACAACAAAATGATTAAGGAGTTATGCCATGACTTCAAAATTGAGCACCATAATTCTTCACTGTATCGACCCAAGATGAACGGGGCCGTTGAAGCTTCCAATAAGAACATCAAGAAAATCATTCAGAAAATGGTGAAGACATACAAACAATGACATGGAATTCTTCCCTTCTCTCTACATGGCTATTGTACTTCCATATGTATCAACAAGTACAACTCATTTCTCTCTCGTATATGGCATGGAGGCAGTACTCCCTTTTGAAGTAGAGATTCCATCGCTACAATTTCTAATGGAGACAAAGATTGAAGAATCAGAGTCGGTCCAGACACGACTTGATCAAATTAACCTCATTGAATAGAAACTCTTGACATATTTATGCCATGGTCAATTATACCAAAAGCGAATGAAGAAAGTATTTGACAAGAAGGTTCATTCTCGAGTGTTCAAAGAAGGAGATTTGGTGCTCAAAAAGATTCTACTACCTCACCTTGATTCACGTGGTAATTGCACACCTAACTACGAAGGTCTGTAAATGGTAAAACTAGAATTCATTGGTGACGGTATTATCCTCACAAAAATGGACATGGAAGAACTGCCACATCCGACAAATTCAAATGCAGTCAAAAAATACTATGTATAAAAAGCTCGCTAAGTTCGAACCTTAAATGGGAGACTTAGGTAAAAAGGAGCATCCTGGTAGATTGAAAACTATAAGAACAAGATTTGGTTCTGCAATATTATCTGAGTTTTGATGATAACAAATGAGTATGTTTGTATGAACAATTTTGATTCTCTAATGTTTGTTATTGTTGAGTACTTAACAAATAGGTTCTGCTTCTGATGGATAGCATGGCCAAGACATTAGAAGAGAATTAATTTCGCTTCTACACTATATAAGTTCTGTTGAACAGTAGCAAGACACTCTAGAAGGCTCTAAAGTGTAAGATATAATGTTTGTCTAAAGAAACCAACCAGAAGATCTGAAGACATAAGTTTCTACTTATGTCCAGATGCTAAAGACTCAAGCTTCTAAAGACAACATGTTCTAAGGAAACTGTTAGAAGATCTGAAGACTCAAGTTTCTACTGAAGTCCAGATGATGAAGACTTGTGTTTCTAATAACAAGGTTCTAAAGATTAGGATTCTAAAGACCAAGTGATGAAGACTCTAAAGACAGAAGTTCTAAAGATTCTAAAGACTTGAAGTTCTAAAGGCCCGAGGTTCCAAGAAAAGGTTCTCACAACCAAGTGCTGAAGACTCTGAAGACTTGAAGTTATGATGACCTTATGTTATGTTCCCACTTCTAAACTGATGCTCGTAGAAGCCTCTGAAGTGAAAAAGGAATTAATATAATGTTAACATGGTACAAATAGTACATGGTACAATCAATGTTTCATTCCACTACCATGAAAGGACGGACGCGTCGCATGATCTTGTCCCCTACGTTACTATTCAAGCTGCCAATGTTTCTGGAAATCCCAAGAGCACCCCTCAATTGATATATTATTTTATTGGCTATATAAAGGCTTGAAGACTAAGAGAGAAAACTCCGGATTCACGAAATAATCCCGCCCAAATGTTGTTCATAGCTTTCATATTCTTAAGTCATTGTTTCTAAATTAGTTCACATATTAAGCTTGTGTAGAAGAAATTTTATTTTAAACAAAACTTGTATTCAAACATTTGTTTGATATTCCTTAAAGGATTGGGTAGGTCAATATACTAAAGAAGTCTAGGACTTGCACGTTTTAGTGGTTGTTAGTCACTTGCCGGTAGCTTGTGCATTGTAATAATCAAGTTGATTATTGTTTGATACTCCTTAAGGTACCGGGTAGGTCTGAGTCCTTAAGAAGTCTAGGACGTGTGAGTCTTATAGGTTGTTAGTAACTTGCTGGTAGCTTGTGCAAATTGTAATCAGTTTGGTTATAGTGAATTAAGTCCTCGATTAAGTGAGGAGAAATCACCTTGGTGGATGGACTAGACTAGTTTGATAATTTTCAAGTGAACTAGTATAATCATACATTTTTCTTTACTTCATGTCTTACTTATTGTTATTATCAAGATGAAGGAAAAATGATTTTATATTAAAGGAGAATATTTTTTAAAGAAAAGTTTTTGTTTTAAAAACCCAATTCAACCCCACCTTTCTTGTGTTTTTCACATCTTCAATTGGCATCCGAGCTCTGGTTCTGAAGAGATAAAAAGTTTGAATTTTTATCAACACTTAACAGTGTCCAGTACCGATCCAGTGTGTGTGAAAAACCAATGGCTACATCTACTTCCACTATTGATAATAGGGATACGCCTTCAATATGGAAGACGACGAATTTGTTGAAACGATGTTTTCAAGATTTCAGAATCTTGTGGCAGGACTTAAGGTTATGAATAAAGGTTAATCCACTGCATATCACATTAAAAAGATTATCAGAAGTTTGCCTCTCAAATGGAGACCAATGGCAACTGCTTTAAAATTGGAAAAGGATTTGAACAACACTTATATTGAGTTGTTGATTGGCTTGTTAAGAAGTCATGAAATAAAGCTAGAACAAGATGAAGCTCAGAAGAGGGTAAAATCAGTTGCTCTAAAGTCTACTTCTGGGAAAACCATGGCTTGTCAAGCTAAGGAAGAATCAGAAGAATATGAAGAAGATTCAAATGATGATGAACTCCCTCTGATATCCAGAAGAATAACTCAAATCTAGAAGCACATATAAAGCAAGTTCAGAGGTCAACGAAGGACATATGGAAGAGGTGAGTCCACTTATGGTCAGAGGAACGCTTCTGGAAAAGAAGTTACTTGCTTTGAATGCAACGAGCCTGGACATTACAAAAATGATTGTCCAAAGCTTAAGAAAGACAAGAAGCCTAAGAAGGCTTACAAATCTAATAAGGGTCTCATGGCAACATGGGATGATTCAGAATCAGAAGATGAAGATTATGACGAAGAGCATGCAAATATGGTATTCATGGAAAGGACCTGCAAGGGTGAAGTAGCAACAGAAGAAGAACTGACACTTAACTATGAGTTAGATTCTGATGACGACAAATAGGTACTTTATTCCTTATCTCGTTATGAAACTTGAAATTGGTTTATCTGAATTAATGAAAAGGTGTTAACCTCTTCTAAGTAAACACAAAACCTTGAAAAAGAGTTTTGTAGCTACTTTTGAGAACACTACTATAGATGAGCAAAATATTTCCGACTTAAATGAAAAACTATTTGTTTTATAAAAATTAAACATTGCTCTAAAAAGTAAAGTGTCTAGATTAGAAGAAGAGATTTTCTCTAACATATTTGTTATTAACGAAGTAATCAGATATGATAGAGCTTTTCAAAACTTCCTTGCTAAAAGCATAGATAGAAGTAAGATGGCTTCAATGATCTATGGTGTTAGTAGAAGTGGAAGCAGAGGCTCAGGATATTCAGAACCATCAAAGTAAATTGATGAGACTCTGAATGTCAAACCAAAACCTCTCTCTAAACTTTTCGTGCTTGCTGGAAAAAATTTGAAATGTCTAGAATAAGAAGGTTCTAATACTGCTGTAGCACAAACACAAACACAAACACAAAAGGAAACTTCTAAATCAAAGTATCATGCACAAATTTAACATAATTATCATGTTGCACAAAAGTTCAAACGTGTTAGAACCTCTAGAACTTCTAAAAAAAGAGAACCTAGAAAATGGGTACCCAAAGATCAGATAATCCATGTCGTAGATGTTCTTGATGGCGCAACAGAAACATCAATTATGCCACTTGGGCAATGGATGCTTGCAACGCATGATGTGCAAAAGGCATATGTTCCAAGATTTGGAACTTAAGTCTGGAGGAGTGAATATTGTCAGAAGCAACCAGAAAAGAAAGATTATTGGCTCTAAAATTCTTATAATCCAAGATGTTATTGTCAGAACAAGACCAAACTTTAAATCTTCTAGAGAAATGCTTCTGAGCCTTAATGATCTTGCTTGTGCCAGCTCATCTTCCGAATAAAGTATAGATTATGAAAATTGTCTAAAGAATCAACTGAAAGACTATTAGACTTCTATGAGTAATGTTTATATTCTCTTTAAATCTTATTACTGTTATTTCTTTCAGAACCTCACTAATCAGAAGTTGTTTCGGTCAGAAATGTCTTTTATTAGATGGAAACCTTTTGGTTCTCCAGACTATGAGGATATCAAATGTGTCACTTAGTTAGATGTATTTATTAATGTGTGTAAGCATGGGTTATGCTTAATCGTCACATGCTATCTAAGATATGGAATGAGCAGTGTATGTATTTCTTGGAATTTGATTGATATCATAATCATTAGTTTCATTTAATGCTCCTAACTATTATGTTCATTTTTATTTTATTTTCTCTCACTTCTTAAACACTATAAATCACACATGTTCACTTCACGTCCATACTTTAGAAACCCTAAAACCTCTTTTTCTCTCAAACAGTTCAACAAGTTCTCTGTGTTCATCATCTTTATCAATGCTCTTCATCAAAAATAATCACCCCCGTCAACAACCTTCATCATCTTCAACATGATGAATGCTCAACAACAAGAAGTTGTTCAATTTTCCAAAGAAATGGAATAAGCCATAAATCCTTCTGGGATGTCTTCTTCAACTATTCTAACCAGTTCTTCTTCTCCTATGAAATTGGCTCATCTTCTCTATCAATTATTGGTAAACCCCGCATAACACGAAAATCTGGTCAAGTTCACTGTAATCTAAAACCACATGAGTTAAATTTTCTTCGTGAGTATATGGTGGACTTCAATAACCTTTCTACAAATTATGCAAACCTAATTGTTGACTTGAATGCTTACGAATGGGAGCACAATTTTATGTGTCTCCACGGTCCTATTTATGATTCTTTGGTAAAATATTTCTGGATTCAAGCGGATTGTGACAATCTTCATTTAGTTTCTCATGTACTGGGTCTGAAAATTGTCATTACTGAAAAGTCTATTGCTGATCTTCTGGGCATGCAACATCTTGAAGGAAAACAAATTTATAATATGAATAACAAATCTACATTTGTGAAGGAGATGATCAACAAAGTCCTCTTCAAGAACTACTCTCCTGAGAAAATTGAGTATAAAAGTAAAGATCTCCATGACGAACTTAGGATCTGGCACAAAATCATTGTAAATTATATCAACCCCAGACCTCCATCCAGTTCTTCTGACTACTTCAACATCAATCAGAAGTATATGTTATACTATTTGATGACCCATCAGAAGACGTGTCTTCCAGCTCTTCTGTTTCATTATTTGAGAGACTCTATTTCAAAAACCAGAACCACTGATGATTCCAAAAAGAAGGTTTTCAACTATATTCCTTTTGGATGTCTCATCACTAACATCATGGTAGAAAGTATCTTGGTGAAAACTATGGTAGAAGAAGCTAAGTTTATAGAGGATCTGACTTCTAGTCTTGGAGATTCCTTTAATGGATAGAATCTGAAGAATATGAGGCTGATAGAGGAAGTCATTGCTAAACCATTACTTGTTCCCTCTGAAAGTATCAGAATAACAAGAATTCATGTGAATGACTACCCTTTGTTTACAAAGGGATATAACATGTCTAGAATTTCTATCTATGTCAAAATGATGGAAGCAGAAGGATATGTGTGATACGGTGGGAAAGAACTGACTGTTTTGGAATGCTGGTTTGCGTTTTATGTTTGTTTTCATAAAATGTCGCGGTAAGCAAGAGTCGCCACCGACTTTTATTTTATCCAACAAGGAAAGGAAAAAAGCACAGAAAAATTCCTTTTTTCAAGATATTTCTCGGGTTCGGGGGGTAGATTATAGAAAGGGAAGGTGTTAGAACCCTTTCTATCCGTGGTTATCCACGGGCTCTTAGGTACTTGCTCATATTGTTTTCAAAAATGGTTTTCTTTGTGCTTGTGGGTTTGAAAAAATTTTTGTTTTGAAACTTCGATTTAACTCTTGCTTTTGTCCTTAAGAGCGTATGAAGTGTTTTTTGAAAACTTTGTTCGAAAAAGTGTAAGTGTGAAAAAGATTTTGTTTTTTGAAAGAGAAAGTACTTAAGAACCATCTACCTACTCAAAAAAATAATCGTTCTATGCTATCTTCCTTTAGACAATGCTATCCTACTATTGATGAGTAGGTAGCATCGTCGTTGAAGTTTGAGGGTCAATTCAAATGCGGGACTTACGGTCACTAAAGCAATGTTAGGACACTTTAGCGACAACCCTAATGTCTTAGATCATTTATTTGAGGCAATCATATCCGAGGCAACCGTTTCGAGGCGACTATGATCTTTTAGACAAGAGGGCGACCTCTAAAGTGACCTATACTCAATGACCGTGTACAAAAGCAACCAAGTGAGGTGTACCCTAAGAGTGCGCATGTGCGAGTGTATCGTTTTCAGTTATTTTTTTTTAATCTTTGTACATGTTAAGGGTGATCTAAGTTGATTTTAGATTAAAACATTCAGTCTTGTCATGCGTTCCTATTATCAAACATCTAACAGTTATAATTTGCGGAAAATAAAAGTGCGGAAATTAAATTACAAGGCGTCGGGTATTTACATCGCCAAAGACAAACCCTTTAAAAATAAATAAAGCGATAAAAAATAATAAAAGTCCTATTAAGTTATTATAAACCGGAGGCAAGTACATTATGGATAAAAGAAAATAAATCGCATGCGAGAAATTAAGTCGAGCGCAAAGTTTTAGGGTTTTGACCCTTTTTATTAAAGAAAAGATTTTTTTGTTATTTGTGAATTAAGAAAGAAACTATCCTAAATTAATTATTAAATTAAATTAATTAAATTAAATTAATTAATGAAAATAAATTGTTTTTTTGGATTTTTGGTATTTTAAGAAAGAAATAAAAATTAATTGAATTAATAAAACCTAATTAAGTCTAGTTAATTTTAATTATTTACAAAAATGTTAAAGTTATTCTAATTAAGAACCTAAATTAATTTAATAAAAATAAAAATTAAAAGTTGATTTGATAAAAAATATTTTTGGTGATTTTGTTTTATAAAAGAAAAGAATTTTTCACTTGGTTAGAAATTAAATAAAACAATAAAAACAATTATTTAAAACAAATAAGTAAATAAGAGAGAAAAGAGGTTTGTGCCTGAATTTTGTGGTGCATATAGCAATGCTAAGGCCCATTTGCATTGGTCCTGTTTGACTTTTTTTATTCTATGCGCGCATGTTGACTTGGTGTATGGTGGACCATCAGCTTTTGGCCACCAGATTTGGCCCATGGCCATCTGGCAATTGATTGAACGATGGTGCATGGTGAGCTGCTGACTTGAACATGTACAAGATCACCTGAAAAGCAAAATTATCAAAGAAGTGGAGGACCTGGGGTTCGAACCCAGGTCCTGAGGGATATTGGAGCGCACGCTTGCCACCAGGCCATGATGATCTATTTGTAAATATATGACACAAAAATAATTATATGATAAAACAATATTAATTGGTCAGAAAAACAAAATAAGCACACCATTATTTGAATAGGCAAATGAGGGGGTGACAACTCATCACCCCTGTCCTCCATCTGTTGCTAAAGATTAAATAGGCTATACCTACGGACGGGAGTCTGTCGCTACAAGCCTGTCATGCTCCAAAATTCTCCACAGGCCATAGAAATGCCTTCCAATGCCATGGTTAAACTCGCCTTCTTCTTCCGGTCACGCCTATAGCCATTATTAAGGCTAATTTTATCTGAAACAAAAAGCCCTAAACCAAGATGCAAAACCCTAACAATGGTGATTTGCGCCACAAAGTATATAAATGAAATCAAATAATGCAAAAGGCTTGGAAATGTTATAAGGATTATAAATATGCCAAGAATTTGTTCAAAGGATGCCGAAATAATGAGTTGCAATTTCAAGAACAAAGCTTGGTATCATGATACTTACATAGCTTTTGAAGGCCTGAGGATGCATGCTTTTGATCCAGGAACGTTGTGTGATCACCCAGGAATCGATTGAGACCGGTCTAAGCTTCTGAAATTGCCTCTAAGTATGGATTCGATTCTACACTTTTTAGTGAATTTTGCAATTTTTGTTTTGCCTATTTCTGCAGCCTCCAACCTCTATTTTCGTGTGCCTCTCTTGCTTATGTAGTGTGGAATGCATTAGGGTAGAAAATATGATTCAAATCTTGCTCCAATAATGATTTCCAATTTGATTTGATTCTCCATTACTAAACGTTCTAAATTTGCCAATTTTCAATCTTTTTGCCCATGATTTTGTTTGATTCGAGTTTGATGATGCTAATGATGATAATTAAGACCTGAAACAACCAAAAAGATCTTAGGTAATCAAAGTTTGGATTTTATATGATTTAATTTGATTTAAAATGAATAAATTCAATAAAAAATCAAATTAAATAATAAAACTAGAATATGGGCTCATGTCTGAAGCTAGGACACGTGGGAAACTATGCAAGCTCAAATCAAGTGAAAAAGAATGGGCCCATTTGACAAAATTTGAAGTTTTGGGGATAGTTGACTTTTGGCAATTTTGCAAAAATGCCCAACTTCAACAATGCATAACTTCTTCAATTTTGAACTTTTGGAAGTGTTCTTGGACTTTTTAGAAATCTTTGGATGTCCTCTAACCAACACTTTTTGGTATCATCGCATTTTGATATTCCATGCTCAAGTTATAAGCTTTGGCAAAAAAGGTGTTTTTATTGACTTTCAAAAATGACCTATAATGTCCAAATTTATAACTTCTTGTGAGTGCATTTTCTAATCTTGGGGTATGAATATGGATTGTAGGGAATTGTATCATCTTCAAAATTAGCTTTGGATGGGTCATTTCGCATAAAGTATGAGAAAGTTATGCTTGGTCAAAGTTGAGTTGACTTTTCCTACAAAACCCTAATTTAGCAACTTTTGAGTCTTGATGAATTTTGAGCAATACTTGATGAATCATGATCAATCCTTGTTCAAATGATGAAATATCCTTCAAAATTAGAATGTTGACAAAAAATCTTGAAGTTTGATTATTTGTAGGTCACAGTTGACTTTTGCCCTAACACAGTCGATTTTTGGACCTTTGAGCAAACTTCCTCTGCAAGGCTTGAAATTTGACATGGATGATCTTGAGAACATATTAGGACATTGGGGAGCACTTGAGGTCATTTGGACTCAAATATCTTGATGCAACACAAAACCCTAATTTAGGGTTGACTGTCTTAGGAGATAGCTTGACTGTCCAACTCTTGAGCAATCTTGAGCCACTTGGAGATTTTCTTGCAATGTCTTGAGAAATATGAGAGGGAAAATTTTGGGGTACAACAAATGCCCCTGTTCAATCTTCTTAAACCTTAGGATGTAGATTGGCTTTCGTGCCTTTCGTGATCCGAAGGTGGAAGATGATTGAACACTAGAGTGCCCAAAAATTTGAACTCACATGTAGTGGTATCAGCCTTGTGATGTCGGGAATGGGCTTACAGATGCCATTTGGAGATTACTGGCAGGAGGATGGGCTTTAAGATTCCATCTGCAGGAGTTTCAATCGCATAAGAGATTCCTTAGCAAGAACTTGCATACATGTTGTTGTGGAAGATTCTGTTGGGGGAAGTCTGATCTTGTTGATATTTAGGAACTTGCCTGTACTCCAACTGAGAGAATGCCTCTGCTGAGTTTTAAGAACTTGTCCGTAATTCAACTGGGGGAAATCTGTCGAGATTTAGAACCTTATCTGTAATTCAACCGAGGATAACTCAGTTGAGATTTAAGAACCGGTCAGGTCTTCGACTAAGGAGGATTGCCGAGATTTAGAACCTTATCTGCAATTCAACAGAGAATAATTTAGTTGAGATTTTAGAGCCGGTCAGGTCTTCGACTAAGGGAAACATCTTCATCAAGATCTAGGACTGTATGGTCTTCAACGGAGGATAATTCTGTTGAGATTTTAGAACTCGTCCACACTACGACGGAGGAAATTGTCGAGATTGAGAACCTTATCTGTAATTAAACCGAGGATAATTCAGTTGAGATTTAAGAACCAGTCAGGTCTTCGACTAAGGGAAACATCTTCATCAAGATCTAGGACTGTCTGGTCTTCAACGGATGATAATTCTGTTGAGATTTTAGAACTCATCCACACTTCGACGGAGGAAAATTATCGAGATTGAGAACTTTATCTGTAATTCAACCGAGAATAATTCAGTTGAGATTTAAGAACCGGTCAGGTCTTCGACTGAGGGAAACATCTTCATCAAGATCTAGGACTGTCTGGTCTTCAACGAAGGATAATTCTGTTGAGATTTTAGAACTCGTCCACACTACGACGGAGGAAAATTGTCGAGATTGAGAACCTTATCTGTAATTCAACCGAGAATAATTCAGTTGAGATTTAAGAGCCGGTTAGGTCTTTCACTGAGGGAAACATCTTCATCAAGATCTAGGACTGTCTGGTCTTCAACGGAGGATAATTTTGTTGAGATTTTAGAACTCGTCCACACTACGACGGAGGAAATTGTCGACATTGAGAACCTTATCTGTAATTCAACCAAGGATAATTCAGTTGAGATTTAAGAACCGGTCAGGTCTTCGATTGAGGGAAACATCTTCATCAAGATCTAGGACTGTTTGGTCTTCAACGGAGGATAATTCTGTTGAGATTTTAGAACTCGTCCACACTACGACAGAGGAAATTGTCGAGATTGAGAACCTTATCTATAATTAAACCGAGGATAATTCAGTTGAGATTTAAGAACCGGTCAGGTCTTCGACTGAGGGAAACATCTTCATCAAGATCTAGGACTGTCTGGTCTTCAACAGATGATAATTCTATCGAGATTTTAGAACTCGTCCACACTTCGACGGAGGAAAATTGTCGAGATTGAGAACCTTATCTGTAATTCAATCGAGAATAATTCAGTTGAGATTTAAGAACTGGTCAGGTCTTCGACTGAGGGAAACATCTTCATCAAGATCTAGGACTGTCTGGTCTTCAATGGAGGATAATTCTGTTGAGATTTTAGAACCGGTCAGGTCTTCGACTGAGGGAAACATCTTCATTAAGATCTAGGACTGTCTGGTCTTCAACGAAGTATAATTCTGTTGAGATTTTAGAACTCGTCCACACTACGACGGAGGAAAATTTTCGAGATTGAGAACCTTATCTGTAATTCAATCGAGAATAATTTAGTTGAGATTTTAGAGCCGGTCAGGTCTTCGACTGAGGGAAACATCTTGATCAATATCTAGGACTGTATGGTCTTCAACAGAGGATAATTCTGTTGAGATTTTAGAACTCGTCCACACTTTGACGAAGGAAAATTGTCGAGATTGAGAACCTTATCTGTAATTCAACTGAGAATAATTCAGTTGAGATTTAAGAACCGGTCATGTATTCTACTGAGGGAAACATCTTCATCAAGATCTAGGACTGTCTGGTCTTCAACGGAGGATAATTCTGTTGAGATTTTAGAACTCGTCCACACTACGACGGAGGAAAATTGTCTAGATTGAGAACCTTATCTATAATTTAACCGAGAATAATTCAGTTGAGATTTAAGAACCGGTCAGTTCTTCGACATAGCTGAGAACCTAACTGCATCCTTCCTGAATAGTAAAGGTCAGTCGTATGCAATGCATGATATATATCAAGCAATGATGTTCTCAAAATAAATGAGATTGTATTGTATGATGCGTATATGCATGTGTCATGATGTATGGAAATGTAATGTTTTAGCTGGGGAAAATAAATCCCGAATAGCTGCTGGAGAAAAGAGTTGAATTCTTCGCTTCCGTTGGGGATGACGAACGAAGATGATTGTGAGAATAGACCTGCAGGAGAGGATAACTCTGTTGAGGAATATACTGATGAGGAGATTACTCTGTGGGGAAGAGATGTTCTGCTGAGGATTCCACTGACAAATTCCGTTGGGGACGAATTACCGTTGCTGGTGATACTGAATCCTGTTGGGGATTGAATTCCTGTTTCTGAAAGGAAAGAACTCCGCTGGGGATGGTCTTTCAGTTGCGACTTCACTGGGGATAACCTTTTAGACTCTAATGGGGATAATACTTTGAGCTTTGCTGGGGACAATCTTCCTTTGAACTCGGCTGGGGGTATTTATTTTTATACTTCGCCGGGGACAAACTTCCAGAGTCTACTGAGGATGATTCTTCAACTCCACTTAGGAAGCTTTTTCAGACTGCGCTAGGAAAATTTTAACTCCACTGGGGATATCTTGTATTATGTCAGGGAATATTCTAATACTCCGTTAGGGAATATTAAGACTGCCAGGGATATTAAGCCTTTTCAGTGTTGATGGTAGATAAACTCTGCTCGGGGAGAATATTACTGATTCGCGGTTGCAAGTCTCAGCTGGGGAGAGCTATCATTACTGTCTTACTCTGCGGGGAGTGAAAGTACCTTGGCCATATTCTTCAGCTGAATTTACCTTTGTACCTGGTGGACAGAGCAACTGTACAGTTTGGACAATTTTATTGCCCCTATTTCTGCGGGAAAAGGTGCCTGCGAACGCCCTGTGGATCGAGTATTATCCCCACCTATGACGTGCTTGGTATCTTTTGATCAAAATGACAAGTCTTCTTCTGGTAGGCCAGTGACGAGATGACGAGACATAGTCGTACGATTTGATCCCTAATTTTTTCCTGGACCGCCCTTTCGAGTTTTCAGTCCACCAGGATACCCTTTTTTGCCCAAGCCTCCTTTTCGGGTTTTCGACTTGCCGGGTGTACAATTTTCCCCCCTCATTTTCATCCTTAATTTTTGCCAGAACCCTTTTGGTTCGCTGGGAATCCCTTATTTTTGCCTAGGCCAGTCAACCTAGCGGGTCTTTATTCATGCGCGGTATTTTCTGACTATGTCCACGCTCTCAGGATGTAGGGAGGTGTCACTGTCGGTAGTGTTGTGTTGCCATACTACCAGAAGATCTTCGTTTGATCATGCAAGATTCGTTGCTGGAATTCATGTCCAATGCCCCAATTGATTTAGATGGAGATTTTCCCCTGGCTATTTGGCATTTTGAGAGATTCCTTGAATCTTGACTTAACTGCTCCAGATGATGGACAATGCTCATGCCGTGCCCCTTGGTTGGAGGTGTTTTTTCCACTTAAGGTGACCCTTTTTATTGAAAAGGTTTTTGTTCACTAGATATTCGTCGTGCGAATTTCTCTGCTGTTTGAACAAATAGTCATATGCAAACAATGTTGTTTTAAGAATGCAAAGCTTATGTCTGTATTGAAGTTTTTAAAAATGCATTTTTTCAGTAAGATAGGAAAATTTTGTAAAATGTGACGTCAACTCAGGATTTACAGCAAGCCCTACAGGAGTCAGGATACCTTTTGTAATAGTATGCTTTCGGACTAATCCATGCTTCAGCTAGGACTTTTTAAGGGTTATAACGTGGCCTGGTTCACGGTTTAAGAAACAAAGGATAAAGGCTCAAATTTTATTTGTACCCACCCGTTCTTCGTGATGTTCTTCGATCCTAAACTCATCTAATCATGCATTAGATCTTGTTTGAGTCTTTACTCTGATATACCAGTGATGATTCGGATACTGAAAATTTATTTTGAACAGGCAGTCATTTTGTTGAGAGTTTGTAGGATCTCTTCCCTTTTGGTTTTTATTATCCCTGTTTTTTGCATGAACTGTTTCTTTTTGTGATTACAGTCAGCAGGATGCCCCAGTTTTTCTCAAGTCTCCTTCACAGGTTTTGACTTATTGGGCTTTTATTTTGAGAGATAATGACTTCCTTTCCTTACGATTATACTGAACCCACACCGTCTTTTGTTTCGGAAGGACTTCTTTGATGCCATTCATTGTGCACCTCGATCAACTGAGAAAACTACCCTGCCCCAGGTTATAATTAGGGGTTTTAATTTGTGAAAATAAAAACTCCAACTTCTTTGGCTCAAAGGGGTTGACTAGGGATTATCTTCCTTATAACTCCACTGTTTAGGATTTTAAACAATGCCTGTACCTTGTCAGCGGGGTCTGTTCAAAAGCATACTGTAGAGATTTTGATATCATTTTCGTCATCCTCCCTCTAAAGGCTTAGAATTTTTTAATCGAGAGTTGATCATCACAAAAAATGAAAGCAATTTGAATATAGTGAAATACGAATGGATTGATTCAAAACACACATATGCAATGCATTGATAAAGTAATAAAGTTTGACATGAATAAATGTTCGAACAATCAAAAGAAAATTACAACTTGAAAATTCTAATGAACAAAAAGTCTTCTCCTCTTAGTACTTGTCACTTCAAATGGTTAACCTTGGGGGGATGGCAAAAGAATTCAATCTGACCGTCTTGTGTGAGTTCCAATGCTCCTTCATCAATCAAGTCTTAAATTTTGTTGCTCAACGCCCAACAGATGTTAGTATCATGCCCGGGCTGTTGGAGTGATATGCACACCTTGCATCAGGATTGTACCTTGGGAGGCTATGTTGGGATTCTTAGGAGGGTCCCTTAACGTCACCAGATTCAATCTCAACAGGTGTTGTAAAGCCTGAGACAGCGACATGTTGAGCTTGGTAAATTTCCTCTTTGGCATATTTGGCTTACTCTGATCAAACCGTTGTTTATGGCAAGGTTTTTGATGGACCCGTGAGGTAGTAGCAACTTGGAGAGGTCTATTTTTCATCAAACCAAACCTTTGACTTCTCGGAAGTTGATTAATAACTTGGTCCCAAGCCTTGACTGTTTGCTTCATACTGTTGTATCTGTCTTGATGAAGCTGGTTGATAATGGTTCTCAACTTTTCTTGTTCTTGGGTTAGGCCTTGGATAAGAGCCATCTGCCCCAGCATCTGGGTTCTCATTGCATCTACCTCAGCTTGCAGATGTTTCAGCCGTTCGTCCTTATTGTCTTCAGGACTTTTCTTGACCAAGTTTCCAACGAGGAGTGTTTTCAACTCTTCCTGCCCCTTGGATAGTTTAGGAATACGTCCCTGAACTGAGCTTCTCGAGTTTGAAGATCTTGGTTGTCTGGTTGGAAAGCCATTGCTGAAATAAACAGTGAGAACATGAGAGACCTGTACTGGGAGACCTGTTATGCAATGATATGTATGTATGCAATGTTTTCAAGGATCCCGCGGGGTAAACAAGAAACTTGTTAGAATTTGAATTTTGCAGCTTTGATTGAAGAAACTTCATGTTGTTAAGAGTCCTTCTTCAAGAGTCAAGCTCACCATATCGAGTGGGTCATAGCCCCTGACTCAAGTTATCGTGTTTTGATTTCTAGACAACCTTGGCTAGAGGAAAATAAATCCCCTTTGCCCCTTGCTAGACATTTGATTTACCATAACCTGCATCACAAACCCTTGAGATCCTTGAAATGGTTAAGGAAATGTTAAGGCATGATGTTATGATGTGTATGCTATGCGTTTAAGCAAAAGTGTGAAGTGATGTAAGTAAACCCTGCAATAAATCCAAATTATTGGATAAGGACTGTAAACAAAACCTGCAAGGAACTCATGTTGTCAGATAACAAGAATGTGCAAGTAGTTCAAGTTTGAAGGCACACAAGTCACACAAACAACCTTAAGTTTAGGCTGGCATGGAGTTTAGGTATTACCCTCTTTCAGTTTAGTTGGTTCAACCTGTCCTAGAAATAGTAACCGGGTTCTAGAGGATCTCAATATCACTGACCACCCTCGATCGGTCATAATTCCAGTTTAGCAACCTTTTCTTGCGGCCGGAATCATCGTGAGAGTTTGGTCTCAATGAGTGTAGCATACTGCTACTATTCTATGGCCAAGTTGGTCAATTTAAAGGTTCTAAGATCAGTTGGTGCTTAATGACCCCTTAGCAGACCCATATTCTCCTTGTTGCGCCACAAGGGATATCGGTACATACTAAAGTGCCACACCAACGTAGCTACTGCTTCAACCGTATCGGTCTACGCCGTACAGTTCCCTCACAGTTTATTGCTACTTACCTAAAGGGTATCCCCCAGATCCGGGTTAGGATCTATAGTAACTCCGATTCAAACCCACAAAGATAAAGCATACAAATCAAGCAATTGAAAACATTATGAACTATTCCTAAGGTATACCCCACTTATTATAATCCCCAGCAGAGTCGCCAGTTCTATGATACGGTGGGAAAAAACTGACTGTTTTGGAATGCTGGTTTGCGTTTTGCGTTTGTTTTTCAAAATGTCGCGGTAAGCAAGAGTCGCCACCGACTTTTATTTTATCCAACAAGGAAAGGAAAAAAGCACAGAAAAATTCCTTTTTTCGAGATATTTCTCGGGTTCGGGGGGTAGATTATAGAAATGGAAGGTGTTAGCACCCTTTCTATCCGTGGTTATCCACGGGCTCTTAGGTACTTGCTCATATTGTTTTCAAAAATGGTTTTCTTTGTGCTTGTGGGTTTGAAAAAGTTTTTGTTTTGAAACTTCGATTTAACTCTTGCTTCTATCCTCAAGAGCGTATGAAGTGTTTTTTTGAAAACTTTGTTCGAAAAAGTGTAAGTGTGAAAAAGATTTTGTTTTTTGAAAGAGCAAGTACTTAAGAACCATCTACCTACTCGAAAAAGGAATCGTTCTATGCTATCTTCCTTTAGACAATGCTATCCCACTATTGATGAGTAGGTAGCATCGTCGTTGGAGTTTGAGGGTCAATTCGAATGCGGGACTTACGGTCACTAAAGTAATTTTAGGACGCTTTAGCGGCAACCCTAATGTCTTAGATCATTTGTTTGAGGCAATCATATCTGAGGCAACCGTTTCGAGGCGACTATGATCTTTTAGACAAGAGGGTGACCTCTAAAGTGACCTATACTCAATGACCGTGTACGAAGGCAACCAAGTGAGGTGTACCCTAAGAGTGCGCATGTGCGAGTGTATCGTTTTCAGTTATTTTTTTTTTATATCTTTGTACATGTTAAGGGTGATCTAAGTTGATTTTAGATTAAAACATTCAGTCTTGTCATGCATTCCTATTATCAAACATCTAACAGTTATAATTTGCGGAAAATAAAAGTGCGGAAATTAAATTACAAGGCGTCGGGTATTTACATCGCCAAAGACAAACCCTTTAAAAATAAATAAAGCGATAAAAAATAATAAAAGTCCTATTAAGTTATTACAAACCGGAGGCAAGTACATTATGGATAAAAGAAATCAAATCGCATACGGGAAATTAAATCGAGCGCAAAGTTTTAGGGTTTTGACCCTTTTTGTTAAAGAAAAGATTTTTTTGTTATTTGTGAATTAAGAAAGAAACTATCCTAAATTAATTATTAAATTAAATTAATTAAATTAATTAATGAAAATAAATTGTTTTTTTTTGGATTTTTGGTATTTTAAGAAAGAAATAAAAATGAATTGAATTAATAAAACCTAATAAAGTCTAGTTAATTTTAATTATTTACAAAAATGTTAAAGTTATTCTAATTAAGAACCAAAGTTAATTTAATAAAAATAAAAATTAAAAGTTGATTTGATAAAAAATATTTTTGGTGATTTTGTTTTATAAAAGAAACGAATTTTTCACTTGGTTAGAAATTAAATAAAACAATAAAAACAATTATTTAAAACAAAATAAGTAAATAAGAGAGAAAAGAGGTTTGAGCCTGAATTTTGTGGTGCATATAGCAATGCTGAGGCCCATTTGCATTGGTCCTGTTTGACTTTTTTGATTCTATGCGCGCATGTTGACTTGGTGTATAGTGGACCATCAGCTTTTGGCCACCAGATTTGGCCCATGGCCATCTGGCAATTGATTGAACGATGGTGCACGGTGAGCTGTTGGCTTGAACATGTACAAGATCACCTGAAAAGCTAAATTATCAAAGAAGTGGAGGAACTGGGATTCGAACCCAGGTTCTGAGGGACATTGGAGCGCACACTTGCCACCAGGCCATGATGATCTATTTGTAAATATATTACACAAAAATAATAATATGATAAAACAATATTAATTGGTCAGAAAACAAAATAAGCGCGCCATTATTTGAATAGGCAAATGAGGGGGTGACAACTCATCACCCTTGTCCTCCATCTGTTGCTAAAGATCAAAGAGGCTATACCTACAGACGGGAGTCCGTCTCTACAAGCCTGTCACGCTCCAAAATTCTCCACAGGCCATATAAATGCCTTCCAATGCCATGGTTAAACTCGCCTTCTTCTTCCGGTCACGCCTATAGCCATTATTAAGGCTAATTTAATCTGAAACAAAAAGCGCTAAACCAAGATGCAAAACCCTAACAATGGTGATTTGCGCCACAGAGTATATAAATGAAATCAAATAACGCAAAAGGCTTGGAAATGTTATAAGGATTATAAATATGCCAAGAATTTGTTCAAAGGATGCCAAAATAATGAGTTGCGATTTCTAGAACAAAGCTTGGTATCATGATACTTACAGCACTTTTGAAGGCCTGAGGACGCGTGCTTTTGATCCAGGAAGGTTGTGTGATCACCCAGGAATCGATTGAGACCGGTCTAAGCATATGAAATTGCCTCTAAGTATGGATTCGATTCCACACTTTTTAGTGAATTTTGCAAGTTTTGTTTTGCTTATTTCTGCAGCCTCCAACCTCTATTTTCGCGTGCCTCTCTTGCTTATGTAGTGTGGAATGCATTAGGGTAGAAAATATGATTCAAATCTTGCTCCAATAATGATTTCCAATTTGATTTGATTCTCCATTACTAAACCTTCCAAATTTGCCAATTTTCAATATTTTTGCCCATGATTTTGTTTGACTCGAGTTTGATGATGCTAATGATGATAATTAAGACCTGAAACAACCAAAAAGATCTTAGGTAATCAAAGTTTGGATTTTATATGATTTAATTTGATTTAAAATGAATAAATTCAATAAAAAATCAAATTAAATAATAAAACTAGAATATGGGCTCATGGCTAAAGCTAGGACACGTAGGAAACTATGTGTTGTACCCCAAAATTTGCCCTCCCATATTCTTCAAGAAATTGCCAAGTCATGCTTCAAAATTCCCCAAGGGTTGCACAATTCAAGGGCTTCCTAAACAGTCAAAATTAGGGTTTTGGTCCTGATCAAGAAAATCAAGTTTCCAAGGGTCCAATCAAGTCTCACATGCCTACAAATATGGTCAATCATCCTCATACAAAGTTTCAAGACCTTCAGCACAAAATTGCACAGTCAAAACCCTAATTGCACCACAGTCAACTGTAGGGGCAAAATGGTCATTTGGCAGTCAAAAGTTCAAATTTTTGGTCAACATCTCATTTTGAAGCCACAAACATCATTTGATCAATGCTTGATCATGATTCTCAAAGCTTGGCTCAAAAATCATCAAGATGCAAAAGTTTCCTTATTTGGACAGCTGAAAAAGTCAACTGTAAATTGACCAGGGCATAACTTTCACATGGATTATCAGAAAAATTCCATCCAAAGCTCATTTTGAAGAGAAAGACATTTCCTACAACTCCTCTTCACACTTCAAGTCCAAGAAATGCTCTCATAAGAATTTATCAATTTCAACATTATAGGTCATTTTCAAAAGTCAACAAAAAGGGACTTTAAGTCAAAGGCCATAACGTTAGATTGGTAAATCAAAATGACATGGGACCAAAGGCATTGGTTAGAGGACTCAAAGACCTTTCCAAAATGTCCAAGAACATGAGCAAAGCTTAAAAATTGAGCAAGTTATGCCTTGTGGAAGTTGGGAAATTTTTGGATATTTTGAAAAGTCAACATTGATTCAAATGACTTAAAATTGCTAATGGGCCCATTTTTCTTCCACAATTCATCATGCAAGGCATGTGCACGACCATTAGGCCCAAAGGGAAGTTTTTCTCTATTTTTATTTATTTATTTGGATTTTTTATTATTAATAATTCATTTAATTAAATAAAATACATAAAAAATACAAAACTAATGAAATCAAATCTTTTTGTACATGTAATAGGCTCAAAAATTCGTGCATAATCAAATATGGAAAGATTTGAAGAGAATTGGTCATGATTGGTACAAAAAGCATGTGAAAAAGATTTGAAAATCATGTTTAAAAATCAAATATCATATTCATGAATGCAAGAGATTTGGATCAAGTTTTCTAACCCTAATCATTCCTACATATACAAGCAAGCAAGACCTAATGCATTTGACCAAGAAACTGCGCAACAACTCCATTACAAAACTTGAAAATTTTTGCCAAAAACTCAAAACTGAAAACGAGGTTTTAGGTGGATTCAGGCCAAAATAACCATTCTATTATCTCCCTGAGACATCAAGAAAGGTTTCTGGATCAAAACCATATCTTCTAGCCTCAAGAATTGGTAATACGAGGCAACCCTATTCATCATATTGCTTATATTCGTGCATCAATTTATACGCATCATGCTTGCATTTTTTTGAGTGATTTATACTAATGAGACCTTGCTGAAGCTAACCATGTAGTTTGATTTGATTTTCGTGCATCATACAAGAATCTACCATTATCAAATTCTAGGGTTTGCAGAACTGTGAATTGGGCGTTTTCAGATGGTGTAAAATTAGACTACCACGATGCCATGGCCATGATCAGCACACCTGGACGAAGAGGAATCCACCCTCGCGCTCAATTTATGAGCGTTCTTGGGCTATTCGCTATTTTCCAAAAGCATGCCTAAGGGAACACTATGAAAACCGTGGCCTATGTGTTTATGTTTCAGGAACGAGGAAGAAGAAGACTAGGTGGCTACCAATGATTGGCCTGTTTAAATTTTCGCGCGGAAAACCAAGCATCAACGCGTTTTGCTTTATTATATTTGTTTGTTATATTAATTTACAGATGGACAAAGTGGAGCAGTGGCGAAGCGTTTGGCTGGTAACACCTAGGACCTGGGTTCGAGCCCCAGGTCCACACTCCTTTCATTATATTTTTCCATTAAACGTGTTCTTGTGCAATGTCAATACAGGAAGTCCATCATGTGACCCACCATCCAGTTTGCCACGCGTTCAATTTCAGCAATCCAAGGGCACAGGTTTGAAGAGCACGGTGGACCCTGGTCAAAGGTCCCACACGTGGCATGGAAAAGTCAGCGAGGCCATGCTGATTTGGGCTCAAAGTTGATGGGCTTAACCTCCATATTAAGGGGCAGACCCCCTAGGTTTGCAAAATTTATATTTTTCTTTATTGTTTTTTTAAATTATTATTTATACTTTCTTTTAATTATTGTTTATTAATTAATTTCATATTTTTATAATATATAAAAAAACATCAAAAAATCAGAAAAGCCAAGAAAAATAATAAATATTTTCATTTTAAGCACTTTTGTAAATAAAATGCATATAATTAAATTTAGTTATTAAATTAGGGTTAATTATAATATTTTCATAATAAAAATCTAAAAATATAAAATTAGGGTCTTAATTAAATTTTTATTCCTTTTTCTTTTTCTCCCATAATAATTAAATAACTAAATATCTATTTTTATAATTAAATTGCATGTAAAAT
Source organism: Vicia faba (assembly GCA_948472305.1). NCBI lineage: Eukaryota > Viridiplantae > Streptophyta > Magnoliopsida > Fabales > Fabaceae > Vicia > Vicia faba. The sequence goes on from OX451735.1 coordinate 235,778,294, forward strand.
AATTAGGTTTAATTTTAGGTTAAAATTCAATCTTTTCTTAATAAATTAAAAGCAGTTAGAATTAGGTTCAATTTTAGTTAATTCTTTTTCATTAAAACCAAAAAAATACCAAAAACAATTCTTTTAATTTTAATTAATTTCATCATTTAATTTAATTTAGCAAAAAAGGGTCCAACGCCCTCGTTTAATTCTTATTAAATTCGCATGTTTATTTTTATTCTTTATAATTTTGATGTATCTCTCCCAAAGTCGTGTAACTAATTGCTCGCACTTTATTTTCATTAATTCTTTATTTTCTTTAATTCTTTATTTTCCTGTCAAATCGGGTCCTGGTTTAATTTTGGCGATGTGGACCCGCGCCTTTTGTAATAGCTTAGAATCTTTTACTTTCCGCAATTTTTTAACTGTTTAATCAATGCATGCAAGAATGAATGGACAATCAATAAAAACAAACGCGTAGCTCACTCATAACATGACAAGATAAAATAAATGAAAACGACACACAAATCACACACCACCCCTAGGGTACGCCTCACTGTTGCCTTGCCTCGAAAGGTGATCGTCGAGTAGAGGATGTCTTAGTAAGTCCTCATGATCCGGGAACCTGGCATGAGGGTAGCTTCTAAGGTGTCTTCCCATTGCTCTGGTGATCACCATGTCCCGAACCTCGAATTGACCCGAACACCTCCAACGGTGGTGCTACCTACCTCTCAATGGTGGGATGGCACTACTTTAAAGGACATTTACACAGACGAATTCCTTAGGGTAGGTAGACGACTCTAGATACTTGCTCTAAATTCAAAAACAAATTCAAAAATACTTTTCACACCGACACCTTTTCAAAAGCTTTCGAAAGCAAATTTTCAAACACTCTTGAGGACTGATACAAGAGTCGAACTGAAATTTTCAAAGAAACTTTTTTTAAACCCACAGTTGAAAAGCAAACAAACCATTTTTGAAAACACAATGAGCAAGTATCTAAGAGCCCATGGATAACCATGGATAGAAAGGGTGCTAACACCTTCCCTTTCTATAATCTACCTCCCGAACCGAGAGCAATCTCTTTAAGGAATTTTTCTGTGCTTTTGTCCTTTCCATTTGGAGAAAATAAAAGACGGTGGCGACTCTTGCTTCCGCGACATTTTGCGAACCAGCGTTAAACAGTCAGTTCCAGATCCACCGATCACAGAACTGGAGACTCTGCTGGGGATAAAAACTTAAAGTGAGGTGTACCTTAGGGCTAGTTCATAACTGTGTTTTCAATTGTATTGATTTGGTTGCTTTACTATTGTGGGTTGCATGGGAGTTACATAGATCCTAACCCGGATCTGGGGATACCCTGTTTAGGTAGCATAAGCTGTGAGGGACCTGTCCGGCATAGACCGACACGGGTGAAGCAGTGGCTACGTTGGTGTGGCACCTTGGTCTGTACCGATATCCCTTGTGTTGCAACGAGGAGAATATGGGTCTTCTGAGGAGTCATTAAGCACCAACAACCTTAGAACCTTAAATGACACAACTTGGCCATTAAAACAGTAGTAGTATGCTACGCCCATTGAGGCTAAACTCTCGTGATGGTTCTGGCCGCAAGAAAAGATTGCGATGCTGGAGTTATGACCGATTGAGGGTAGTCAATGATATTGGGATCCTCTAAGAACCCGGTTACTTTGATAGGACAAGTATGAACCCACCAACTTCAAGAGGGTAATACCCAGACCTCATGCTGGCCTTAAACTCTAAGGGCTTCTCTTGTGTGACTTGCGTGCCTTCGTACTTGACTAATTGCATGCTTGTTATCTATCTGACACATGAACTACTTGCAGGTTTTGTTTATAGTCCTTAATTGGGACTCGTAACAGGGTTTACTAACTCTCTTGCAGGTTTTGTTTATAGTCCTTAATAGGGACTCATAACACGGTATACTAAGTTTCTTACAGGTTTTGGTTTGCAGTCCTTAATTAGGACTCATAACAGGGTTTACCGAGTTTCTTGCAGGTTTTGTTTATAGTCCTTAATAGGGACTCATAACACGGTATACTAAGTTTCTTACAGGTTTTGGTTTGCAGTCCTTAATTAGGACTCATAACAGGGTTTACCGAGTTTCTTGCAGGTTTTATTTTTTAGTCCTTAACTAGGACTCATGACAGGTTTTACTTGAGCTTCTTGCAGGGTTCTGTTTATAGTCCTTAATAAGGGCTCATAACAGGGTTTATTCATATTACCCCATGCATCATGACATCATACCATTGCATACATCCTAACCCATTTCAAGGATCTCAAGGGCTTGTGATGCAGGTCACGATGAATCAAACATCTAGCAAGGGGCAAAGAGGATTTATTTTTCTCTAGCCAGAGTTGTCAGAGGCTATGACCCACTTGATATGGTGAGCATTGACTCCTGAAGAAGGTTCCCCTAGCCAAGGTTGTCTGGAAACCAAAACCAGACATGATGACTAAAGTCAGAGGCTATGACCCACTGGATATGGTGAGCCTTTGACCCTTGAAGAATAATTCTCAACAACATGGGTTTCCTTCAATCAAGCTACAAATTCAAACGCTAACAAATTTTCTTGTTTACCCCGCGAGGTCCTTGAAAACATTACATGCATGTCATACTCATCATAACAGGTATCTTTGTTGCAGGTCACTTACCTTTCTCGCTGTTTATTTCAGCAATGGCCTTCCAACCAGATAACCAGGACCTTCTCGCTCAAGAGACTCAGTTCAGGGAAATCCTCCTGAATCTATCCAAGGGGCAGGAGGAGTTGAGGACACTTCTCATGGAGACTTTAGTCAGGAACAGTGCTGAGGATGAAAGGCTGAAACACCTACAAGCTGAGGTGGATGCATTGAGGGTCCAGATGCTGGGGCAGGTGACTGCCATTCAAGGGTTAGCTCAAGGACAAGATGAGCTCTGGTTTCTCGTCAACCAACTGCTTCAGGGTAACCAACTGGGGCAAAAGTCTAAGGGCAAAAAGCCAGTCATCGTTCAACCACCTTTGAGACAAGGAGGTAAGGGGAGAGCTCCTCAAATGGCTCCAGTGTCACAAATTCAACATCGCAACCAACAAAAGAGCGAGAGAAGGCAGTTCACTCGGCTCAGCATGACCTTATCCCAGATATTGCCACAGTTGCTGGAGACCAAGCTGGTAACTCTAAAAGAAGCTCCGAAGAACCAAAATACAACGTCACCAAAGTATAACCCCAACGCCCGCTGCGCTTATCACTCTGACATCCCGGGGCATACTACAGATGATTGTTGGAGCTTGAAAAATAAGATCCAAGACATGATCGACGCTGGAGAGATTCAGTTTAAAGTACCCAAGACTCCCCACGTGATCACTGCTCCCTTGCCAAAACATGGCTAGGATTGAGAAAGTTTTGTTCATTCGAATGTTCAAGTTGCAATTTTCTTTTGTTCAAACATTTACTCATGTTAAACATTGTTATTTCATTAATGCATCGCATATGTCTGTTTTGAAGCAATATATTCGTATTCACTATACGCAAATTATTTTCATATTTTTTCTGATGATCAACTCTCAATTAATAATTCTAAGCCTCTTGAGGGAGGATGACGAAAACGATACCACGATCCTTACAGTATGCTTTTAAACAGACCCCGCTGATGAGGTACAGGCATTGCTTCAATCCCTAAAACATTTGAGTTATAAGGAAGATAATCCCTCGTCAACCCCTCTGAGCCAAAGAAGTAGGAGTTTTTCTTTTCGAAATTTAAAACCCTTAATCATAACCTGGGGCAGGGTAGTCTCTCAGTTGATCCAAGTGCATAACGAATGGCACCAAAGAGGTCCTTACAAAACAAAGAAAGACAGTGATGGTTCCGAACAATCAATAAAGAAAGGCAGTCATTATCCAAAAAAAATAATAATAAACCCATTAAGTCAAAACCCATGAAGGAGACTTACAAAACTGGGGCATCCCGCTGACTGTAATTCCAAAAAAGGAAACAGCTCATGCAAAAAATAGGGATAACAAAATCGAAAAGAAAGAGGTCTTACAAATCCTCAACAAAAAAGGAATGACTGCCTATCCAAAATAAATTGTCAACATCCGAATCATCACCGGAAAACCAGAGCAAAGACTCAAACAAGGTCTAACGTATGATCAACTGAGTTTAGGTTTGGAGAACATCACGAAGAGCGGGTGGGTACAAATAATTTGAGCCTTTATCCTTTGTTCCTCAAACCGTGAACCAGGCCACGTTACAACCCTTAAAAGTCCTAGCTGAAGCATGGGTTAGTTCGAAAGCATACTGTTACGAAAGGTATCCTGACTCCTTAAGGCTTACGGTAAATACGGAGTTGACATCACGTTTTACAAACATTCACTTGTTTTATGAAAAAAAGAATGCATTTTCAAAATCTTCAAGACAGACATAAGCTTTGCATCTTTAACATAACTTTGTTTGCATATGACTTTTTGTTTGAACAGCAGAGAAATTCGCACGATGAATACCTAGTGAACAAAAGCACTTCCAATCAAGGGGCATGACATGACCATTGTCCATCATCTGGGGCAGTTAAGTCAATTCAGAGAATCTCTCAAAACGCCTAATAGCCTGGGGCAAATCTCCTCCTGAGTCACTTGGGACATTGGACGATCAAACGAAGATCTTCGGGTGGTATGACAACAAAACACTCCTAACAGTGACAACTCCCTGCATCCTGAAAGCACGGACATGGTCGGAAAAAAATACTACGCAAAATCAAAGACCCGCTAGGCTGACATACCTAGGCAAAAATAAGGGCTTCCCGGTAAACCAAAAGGGTTTGGGCAAAAATAAGGGATGAAATGAAAAAATCTGTACACCCGGCAAGTCGAAAACCTGAAAAGGCGGCTTGGGCAAAAATGGGTATCCCGGTGGACTGAAAACCCGAAAGGGCGGTCTAGGCAAAAGTTAGGGATCAAAGCGTACGACTATGTCCTGTCACCTTGTCACCTACCTACCAGAAGAAGGTTGGTCCATCAACAACTATCAGCACCTCACAGGTCTTCCTCGCCAATATCAGAAACAGGGGAAATAAAGAGTTGTCCAAGCGATCTAATTGTTCCATCCACCGAGGTGCCAAGGTAGGCTGAAGAACATAACCAGACATCTTAATTCCCCAGAGAGTGAGCCAGCAAGTCAGTGCACTCTTCACAAGCGAAGCTATAGTATCAAACTTAAGGAAGTTGGGTGTCCTCCAGCAGATCTCAACATTCCCCAGCAGCATATATGCACTCTTAACAGGCATCCCCGGCAGTCTTAGTCTAAAGATTGTTCCCCAGCGGCATATCAACATTCAAAGGAATCACTTCCCCCAATATAGTCCAAAACTTCCCCAGGCGAGTCCAATCTAGTTCCCCAGGAAATTTGGAATCTATCCCCAAGCAGTAAGCTTATCCCCAGTAGATTCTGGAAGCTTATCCCCGCAGAGCACGAACGCGTCGTCCGTCTTTATTCAAAGAGTTATTTCCTTAACAGGATATAACTGGGTTATCCTCAGCCAAAAGCCACGGAAAGATCGCCGTCAACGCAGCCTTCTCATCCCCAGCGAAGTCTATTCACACTTCCAATACAACGAGTATCCCCAGCAAGGTTATTATCAACCACTCAACAAAGTACCTCTTTCCCCACAGAGTATTGCTCCCCAGCAAGATTACTAGAGTACTTTTCTCCCTGCAGAGTTATTCCATTCGCCAAGTTTATTCCCCAACGAAGTTATCTTCTCCTACCGGTATTCTTGCAATTATCATCCCCAGCGGAAGCAAAATCTATTCTCCAAACATCAGCCCAGGAGTGACTTCCCGGCACCCGTCAAGGATTTGCTTTCCTTGACAAAAAATACATTCATAAACATCGCACTTCCATACATCATTATAGCATGCATGTACGCATCATATCTTACAAATCTCATTTATGTTGAGAACATCATCGCTTGATCCATGTCATGCATTGCATATGACTGACCTTTACCTTTCAGGAAGGATGCAGTTAAATTCTCAATCATATTTCAAGACCTAGACCGGTTCAGTTAATCGACCCCAAAGATTTCTTATCCAGTCCAAGGCTTTCTCTAGTCCAGCTAAATCGACCCCAAACAGATTTTTTCTGATGAAGACTCAGTAGAAGTTATTAAAGGTTTTTCTCAAACGCCCGCTTTTGAGATTATAATTTCCTATGGTTCTCTCCCCAATGTTGTGGAGATGATAATTCCATCCCAGGTTTTTCTCAAACGTCCGCTTTTGAGATTATAATTTCCTATGGTTCTCTCCCCAATGTTGCGGAGATGATAATTCCATCCCAGGTTTTTCTCAAACGTCCGCTTTTGAGATTATAATTTCCTATGGTTCTCTCCCCAATGTTGTGGAGATGATAATTCCATTTAAGGTTTTTCTCAAACGTCCGCTTTTGAGATTATAATTTCCTTTGGTTCTCTCCCCATTGTGGTGGAGATGATAATTCCATTTCAGGTTTTTCTCAAACGTCCGCTTTTGAGATTATAATTTCCTATGGTTCTCTCCCCAATGTTGTGGAGATGATAATTCCATCCTAGGTTTTTCTCAAACGTCCGCTTTTGAGATTATAATTTCCTTTGGTTCTCTCCCCAATGTTGTGGAGGTGATAATTCCATTTCAGGTTTTTCTCAAACGTCCGCTTTTGAGATTAGAATTTCCTTTGGTTCTCTCCCTAATGTTGTGGAGGTGATAATTCCATTTCAGGTTTTTCTCAAACGTCCGCTTTTGAGATTATAATTTCCTATGGTTCTCTCCCCGAGATGATAATTCCATTCCAGGTTTTTCTCAAACATCCGCTTTTGAGATTATAATTTCCTATGGTTCTTCCCCCGAGATGATAATTCCATTTCAGGTTTTTCTCAAACGTCCGCTTTTGAGATTATAATTTCCTATGGTTCTCTCCCCAATGTTGCGGAGATGATAATTCCATTCCAGGTTTTTCTCAATGAATGTTATTGAGATTATAATTGCCTATGGTTCTCTTCCCGATCCTGCGGAGGTGGTAATCCCAAAATTTTCTCAATGTTTGCTGTTTAAAGTCACCCAAGGTTCTCTCACCGTTCCTGTTGAGGTAGTAACTATCCCTGGTTCATTCATCACCTTTTGAAGCCCCAGATTCAGCTCCTGTAACCAGCCAGGACATATCTATACAAAGCATCTGAAAACCAGCTCCTGCAACATGTCAGGTACTCATTTTTTCTTTTGCAGGTACGCAAGTTCTTGCTAAGGAATCTCTTATGCGATCAACATCCAGATGGAATCTATAAGCCCATCATCCTATTCATCAATCTCTAAATGGCATCTATAAGCCCATTTCCATCACACTGCTACTATGTGAGCGCAAATTTCTGGGCACTCTAGTGTTCAATCATCTTCCACCTTCGGATTACGAAAGGCACGTCAGCCAATCTGCATCCTCAGGTCTAAGAAGATTGAACAGGGGCAACTGTTGTACCCCAAAATTTTCCCTCCCATATTCTTCAAGAAATTGCCAAGTCATGCTTCAAAATTCCCCAAGGGTTGCACAGTTCAAGGGCCTCCTAAACAGTCAAAATTAGGGTTTTGGTCCTGATCAAGAAAATGAAGTTTCCAAGGGTCCAATCAAGTCTCACATGCCTACAAATATGGTCAAGCATCCTCATACAAAGTTTCAAGACCTTCAGCACACAATTGCACAGTCAAAACCCTAATTGCACCACAGTCAACTGTAGGGGCAAAATGGTCATTTGGCAGTCAAAAGTTCAAATTTTTGGTCAACATCTCATTTTGAAGCTACAAACATCATTTGATCAATGCTTGATCATGATTCTCAAAGCTTGGCTCAAAAATCATCAAGATGCAAAAGTTTCCTTATTTGGACAGCTGAAAAAGTCAACTGTAAATTGACCAGGGCATAACTTTCACATGGATTATCAGAAAAATTCCATACAAAGCTCATTTTGAAGAGAAAGACATTTCATACAACTCCTCTTCACACTTCAAGTCCAAGAAATGCTCTCATAAAAAGTTATCAATTTCAACATTATAGGTCATTTTCAAAAGTCAACAAAAAGGGACTTTAAGTCAAAGGCCATAACTTGAGATTGGTAAATCAAAATGACATGGGACGAAAGGCATTGGTTAGAGGACTCAAAGACCTTTCCAAAATGTCCAAGAACATGAGCAAAGCTTAAAAATTGAGCAAGTTATGCCTTGTGGAAGTTGGGAAATTTTTGGATATTTTGAAAAGTCAACATTGATTCAAATGACTTAAAATTGCTAATGGGCCCATTTTTCTTCCACAATTCATCATGCAAGGCATGTGCACGACCATTAGGCCCAAAGGGAAGTTTTTCTCTATTTTTATTTATTTATTTGGATTTTTTATTATTAATAATTCATTTAATTAAATAAAATACATAAAAAATACAAAACTAATGAAATCAAATCTTTTTGTACATGTAATAGGCTCAAAAATTCGTGCATAATCAAATATGGAAAGATTTGAAGAGAATTGGTCATGATTGGTACAAAAAGCATGTGAAAAAGATTTGAAAATCATGTTTAAAAATCAAATATCATATTCATGAATGCAAGAGATTTGGATCAAGTTTTCTAACCCTAATCATTCCTACATATACAAGCAAGCAAGACCTAATGCATTTGACCAAGAAACTGCGCAACAACTCCATTACAAAACTTGAAAATTTTTGCCAAAAACTCAAAACTGAAAACGAGGTTTTAGGTGGATTCAGGCCAAAATAACCATTCTATTATCTGCCTGAGACATCAAGAAAGGTTTCTGGATCAAAACCATATCTTCTAGCCTCAAGAATTGGTAATACGAGGCAACCCTGTTCATCATATTGCTTATATTCGTGCATCAATTTATACGCATCATGCTTGCATTTTTTTGAGTGATTTATACTAATGAGACCTTGCTGAAGCTAACCATGTAGTTTGATTTGATTTTCGTGCATCATACAAGAATCTACCATTATCAAATTCTAGGGTTTGCAGAATTGTGAATTGGGCGTTTTCAGATGGTGTAAAATTAGACTACCACGATGCCATGGCCATGATCAGCACACCTGGACGAAGAGGAATCCACCCTCGCGCTCAATTTATGAGCGTTCTTGGGCTATTTGCTATTTTCCAAAAGCATGCCTAAGGGAACACTATGAAAACCGTGGCCTATGTGTTTATGTTTCAGGAACGAGGAAGAAGAAGACTAGGTGGCTACCAATGATTGGCCTGTTTAAATTTTCGCGCGGAAAACCAAGCATCAACGCGTTTTGCTTTATTATATTTGTTTGTTATATTAATTTACAGATGGACAAAGTGGAGCAGTGGCGAAGCGTTTGGCTGGTAACACCTAGGACCTGGGTTCGAGCCCCAGGTCCACACTCCTTTCATTATATTTTTCCATTAAACGTGTTCTTGTGCAATGTCAATACAGGAAGTCCATCATGTGACCCACCATCCAGTTTGCCACGCGTTCAATTTCAGCAATCCAAGGGCACAGGTTTGAAGAGCACGGTGGACCCTGGTCAAAGGTCCCACACGTGGCATGGAAAAGTTAGCGAGGCCATGCTGATTTGGGCTCAAAGTTGATGGGCTTAACCTCCATATTAAGGGGCAGACCCCCTAGGTTTGCAAAATTTATATTTTTCTTTATTGTTTTTTTTTATTATTATTTATACTTTCTTTTAATTATTGTTTATTAATTAATTTCATATTTTTATAATATATAAAAAAACATCAAAAAATCAGAAAAGCCAAGAAAAATAATAAATATTTTCATTTTAAGCACTTTTGTAAATAAAATGCATATAATTAAATTTAGTTATTAAATTAGGGTTAATTATAATATTTTCATAATAAAAATCTAAAAATCTAAAATTAGGGTCTTAATTAAATTTTTATTCCTTTTTCTTTTTCTCCCATAATAATTAAATAACTAAATATCTATTTTTATAATTAAATTGCATGTAAAATAATTAGGTTTAATTTTAGGTTAAAATTCAATCTTTTCTTAATAAATTAAAAGCAGTTAGAATTAGGTTCAATTTTAGTTAATTCTTTTTCATTAAAACCAAAAAAATACCAAAAACAATTCTTTTAATTTTAATTAATTTCATCATTTAATTTAATTTAGCAAAAAAGGGTCCAACGCCCTCGTTTAATTCTTATTAAATTCGCATGTTTATTTTTATTCTTTATAATTTTGATGTATCTCTCCCAAAGCCGTGTAACTAATTGCTCGCACTTTATTTTCATTAATTCTTTATTTTCTTTAATTCTTTATTTTCCTGTCAAATCGAGTCCTGGTTTAATTTTGGCGATGTGGACCCGCGCCTTTTGTAATAGCTTAGAATCTTTTACTTTCCGCAATTTTTTAACTGTTTAATCAATGCATGCAAGAATGAATGGACAATCAATAAAAACAAACGCGTAGCTCACTCATAACATGACAAGATAAAATAAATGAAAACGACACACAAATCACACACCACCCCTAGGGTACGCCTCACTGTTGCCTTGCCTCGAAAGGTGATCGTCGAGTAGAGGATGTCTTAGTAAGTCCTCATGATCCGGGAACCTGGCATGAGGGTAGCTTCTAAGGTGTCTTCCCATTGCTCTGGTGATCACCATGTCCCGAACCTCGAATTGACCCGAACACCTCCAACGGTGGTGCTACCTACCTCTCAATGGTGGGATGGCACTACTTTAAAGGACATTTACACAGACGAATTCCTTAGGGTAGGTAGACGACTCTAGATACTTGCTCTAAATTCAAAAACAAATTCAAAAATACTTTTCACACCGACACCTTTTCAAAAGCTTTCGAAAGCAAATTTTCAAACACTCTTGAGGACTGATACAAGAGTCGAACTGAAATTTTCAAAGAAACTTTTTTTAAACCCACAGTTGAAAAGCAAACAAACCATTTTTGAAAACACAATGAGCAAGTATCTAAGAGCCCATGGATAACCATGGATAGAAAGGGTGCTAACACCTTCCCTTTCTATAATCTACCTCCCGAACCGAGAGCAATCTCTTTAAGGAATTTTTCTGTGCTTTTGTCCTTTCCATTTGGAGAAAATAAAAGACGGTGGCGACTCTTGCTTCCGCGACATTTCGCGAACCAGCGTTAAACAGTCAGTTCCAGATCCACCGATCACAGAACTGGCGACTCTGCTGGGGATAAAAACTTAAAGTGAGGTGTACCTTAGGGCTAGTTCATAACTGTGTTTTCAATTGTATTGATTTGGTTGCTTTACTATTGTGGGTTGCATGGGAGTTACATAGATCCTAACCCGGATCTGGGGATACCCTGTTTAGGTAGCATAAGCTGTGAGGGACCTGTCCGGCGTAGACCGACACGGGTGAAGCAGTGGCTACGTTGGTGTGGCACCTTGGTCTGTACCGATATCCCTTGTGTTGCAACGAGGAGAATATGGGTCTTCTGAGGAGTCATTAAGCACCAACAAACTTAGAACCTTAAATGACACAACTTGGCCATTAGAACAGTAGCAGTATGCTACGCCCATTGAGGCTAAACTCTCGTGATGGTTCTGGCCGCAAGAAAAGATTGCGATGCTGGAGTTATGACCGATTGAGGGTAGTCAATGATATTGGGATCCTCTAAGAACCCGGTTACTTTGATAGGACAGGTATGAACCCACCAACTTCAAGAGGGTAATACCCAGACCTCATGCTGGCCTTAAACTCTAAGGGCTTCTCTTGTGTGACTTGCGTGCCTTCGTACTTGACTACTTGCATGCTTGTTATCTATCTGACACATGAACTAATTGCAGGTTTTGTTTATAGTCCTTAATTGGGACTCGTAACAGGGTTTACTAAGTCTCTTGCAGGTTTTGTTTATAGTCCTTAATAGGGACTCATAACACGGTATACTAAGTTTCTTACAGGTTTTGGTTTGCAGTCCTTAATTAGGACTCATAACAGGGTTTACCGAGTTTCTTGCAGGTTTTGTTTATAGTCCTTAATAGGGACTCATAACACGGTATACTAAGTTTCTTACAGGTTTTGGTTTGCAGTCCTTAATTAGGACTCATAACAGGGTTTACCGAGTTTCTTGCAGGTTTTGTTTTTTAGTCCTTAACTAGGACTCATGACAGGTTTTACTTGAGCTTCTTGCAGGGTTCTGTTTATAGTCCTTAATAAGGGCTCATAACAGGGTTTATTCATATTACCCCATGCATCATGACATCATACCATTGCATACATCCTAACCCATTTCAAGGATCTCAAGGGCTTGTGATGCAGGTCATGATGAATCAAACATCTAGCAAGGGGCAAAGAGGATTTATTTTTCTCTAGCCAGAGTTGTCAGAGGCTATGACCCACTTGATATGGTGAGCATTGACTCCTGAAGAAGGTTCCCCTAGCCAAGGTTGTCTGGAAACCAAAACCAGACATGATGACTAAAGTCAGAGGCTATGACCCACTGGATATGGTGAGCCTTTGACCCTTGAAGAATAATTCTCAACAACATGGGTTTCCTTCAATCAAGCTACAAATTCAAACGCTAACAAATTTTCTTGTTTACCCCGCGAGGTCCTTGAAAACATTACATACATGTCATACTCATCATAACAGGTATCTTTGTTGCAGGTCACTTACCTTTCTCGCTATTTATTTCAGCAATGGCCTTCCAACCAGATAACCAGGACCTTCTCGCTCAAGAGACTCAGTTCAGGGAAATCCTCCTGAATCTATCCAAGGGGCAGGAGGAGTTGAGGACACTTCTCATGGAGACTTTAGTCAGGAACAGTGCTGAGGATGAAAGGCTGAAACACCTACAAGCTGAGGTGGATGCATTGAGGGTCCAGATGCTGGGGCAGGTGACTGCCATTCAAGGGTTAGCTCAAGGACAAGATGAGCTCTGGTTTCTCGTCAACCAACTGCTTCAGGGTAACCAACTGGGGCAAAAGTCTAAGGGCAAAAAGCCAGTCATCGTTCAACCACCTTTGAGACAAGGAGGTAAGGGGAGAGCTCCTCAAATGGCTCCAGTGTCACAAATTCAACATCGCAACCAACAAAAGAGCGAGAGAAGGCAGTTCACTCGGCTCAGCATGACCTTATCCTAGATATTGCCACAGTTGCTGGAGACCAAGCTGGTAACTCTAAAAGAAGCTCCGAAGAACCAAAATACAACGTCACCAAAGTATAACCCCAACGCCCGCTGCGCTTATCACTCTGACAGCCCGGGGCATACTACAGATGATTGTTGGAGCTTGAAAAATAAGATCCAAGACATGATCGACGCTGGAGAGATTCAGTTTAAAGTACCCAAGACTCCCCACGTGATCACTGCTCCCTTGCCAAAACATGGCTAGGATTGAGAAAGTTTTGTTCATTCGAATGTTCAAGTTGCAATTTTCTTTTGTTCAAACATTTACTCATGTTAAACATTGTTATTTCATTAATGCATCGCATATGTCTGTTTTGAAGCAATATATTCGTATTCACTATACGCAAATTATTTTCATATTTTTTCTGATGATCAACTCTCAATTAATAATTCTAAGCCTCTTGAGGGAGGATGACGAAAACGATACCACGATCCTTACAGTATGCTTTTAAACAGACCCCGCTGATGAGGTATAGGCATTGCTTCAATCCCTAAAACATTTGAGTTATAAGGAAGATAATCCCTCGTCAACCCCTCTGAGCCAAAGAAGTAGGAGTTTTTCTTTTCGAAATTTAAAACCCTTAATCATAACCTGGGGCAGGGTAGTCTCTCAGTTGATCCAAGTGCATAACGAATGGCACCAAAGAGGTCCTTACAAAACAAAGAAAGACAGTGATGGTTCCGAACAATCAATAAAGAAAGGCAGTCATTATCCAAAAAAAAATAATAATAAACCCATTAAGTCAAAACCCATGAAGGAGACTTACAAAACTGGGGCATCCCGCTGACTGTAATTCCAAAAAAGGAAACAGCTCATGCAAAAAATAGGGATAACAAAATCAAAAAGAAAGAGGTCTTACAAATCCTCAACAAAAAAGGAATGACTGCCTATCCAAAATAAATTGTCAACATCCGAATCATCACCCGAAAATCAGAGCAAAGACTCAAACAAGGTCTAACGTATGATCAACTGAGTTTAGGTTTGGAGAACATCACGAAGAGCGGGTGGGTACAAATAATTTGAGCCTTTATCCTTTGTTCCTCAAACCGTGAACCAGGCCACGTTACAACCCTTAAAAGTCCTAGCTGAAGCATGGGTTAGTTCGAAAGCATACTGTTACGAAAGGTATCCTGACTCCTTAAGGCTTACGGTAAATACGGAGTTGACATCACGTTTTACAAACATTCACTTGTTTTATGAAAAAAAGAATGCATTTTCAAAATCTTCAAGACAGACATAAGCTTTGCATCTTTAACATAACTTTGTTTGCATATGACTTTTTGTTTGAACAGCAGAGAAATTCGCACGATGAATACCTAGTGAACAAAAGCACTTCCAATCAAGGGGCATAACATGATCATTGTCCATCATCTGGGGCAGTTAAGTCAATTCAGAGAATCTCTCAAAACGCCTAATAGCCTGGGGCAAATCTCCGCCTGAGTCACTTGGGACATTGGACGATCAAACGAAGATCTTCGGGTGGTATGACAACAAAACACTCCTAACAGTGACAACTCCCTGCATCCTGAAAGCACGGACATGGTCGGAAAAAAATACTACGCAAAATCAAAGACCCGCTAGGCTGACATACCTAGGCAAAAATAAGGGCTTCCCGGTAAACCAAAAGGGTTTGGGCAAAAATAAGGGATGAAATGAAAAAATCTGTACACCCGGCAAGTCGAAAACCTGAAAAGGCGGCTTGGGCAAAAATGGGTATCCCGGTGGACTGAAAACCCGAAAGGGCGGTCTAGGCAAAAGTTAGGGATCAAAGCATACGACTATGTCCTGTCACCTTGTCACCTGCCTACCAGAAGAAGGTTGGTCCATCAACAACTATCAGCACCCCACATGTCTTCCTCGCCAATATCAGAAACAGGGGAAATAAAGAGTTGTCCAAGCGATCTAATTGTTCCATCCACCGAGGTGCCAAGGTAGGCTGAAGAACATAACCAGACATCTTAATTCCCCAGAGAGTGAGCCAGCAAGTCAGTGCACTCTTCCCAAGCGAAGCTATAGTATCAAACTTAAGGAAGTTGGGTGTCCTCCAGCAGATCTCAACATTCCCCAGCAGCATATATGCACTCTTAACAGGCATCCCCGGCAGTCTTGGTCTAAAGATTGTTCCCCAGCGGCATATCAACATTCAAAGGAATCACTTCCCCCAATATAGTCCAAAACTTCCCCAGGCGAGTCCAATCTAGTTCCCCAGGAAATTTGGAATCTATCCCCAAGCAGTAAGCTTATCCCCAGTAGATTCTGGAAGCTTATCCCCGCAGAGCACGAACGCGTCGTCCGTCTTTATTCAAAGAGTTATTTCCTTAACAGGATATAACTGGGTTATCCTCAGCCAAAAGCCACGGAAAGATCGCCGTCAACGCAGCCTTCTCATCCCCAGCGAAGTCTATTCACACTTCCAATACAACGAGTATCCCCAGCAAGGTTATTATCAACCACTCAACAAAGTACCTCTTTCCCCACAGAGTATTGCTCCCCAGCAAGATTACTAGAGTACTTTTCTCCCTGCAGAGTTATTCCATTCGCCAAGTTTATTCCCCAACGAAGTTATCTTCTCCTACCGGTATTCTTGCAATTATCATCCCCAGCGGAAGCAAAATCTATTCTCCAAACATCAGCCCAGGAGTGACTTCCCGGCACCCGTCAAGGATTTGCTTTCCTAGACAAAAAATACATTCATAAACATCGCACTTCCATACATCATTATAGCATGCATGTACGCATCATATCTTACAAATCTCATTTATGTTGAGAACATCATCGCTTGATCCATGTCATGCATTGCATATGACTGACCTTTACCTTTCAGGAAGGATGCAGTTAAATTCTCAATCATATTTCAAGACCTAGACCGGTTCAGTTAATCGACCCCAAAGATTTCTTATCCAGTCCAAGGCTTTCTCTAGTCCAGCTAAATCGACCCCAAACAGATTTTTTCTGATGAAGACTCAGTAGAAATTATTAAAGGTTTTTCTCAAACGCCCGCTTTTGAGATTATAATTTCCTATGGTTCTCTCCCCAATGTTGTGGAGATGATAATTCCATCCCAGGTTTTTCTCAAACGTCCGCTTTTGAGATTATAATTTCCTATGGTTCTCTCCCCAATGTTGCGGAGATGATAATTCCATCCCAGGTTTTTCTCAAACGTCCGCTTTTGAGATTATAATTTCCTATGGTTCTCTCCCCAATGTTGTGGAGATGATAATTCCATTTAAGGTTTTTCTCAAACGTCCGCTTTTGAGATTATAATTTCCTTTGGTTCTCTCCCCATTGTGGTGGAGATGATAATTCCATTTCAGGTTTTTCTCAAACGTCCACTTTTGAGATTATAATTTCCTATGGTTCTCTCCCCAATGTTGTGGAGATGATAATTCCATCCTAGGTTTTTCTCAAACGTCCGCTTTTGAGATTATAATTTCCTTTGGTTCTCTCCCCAATGTTGTGGAGGTGATAATTCCATTTCAGGTTTTTCTCAAACGTCCGCTTTTGAGATTAGAATTTCCTTTGGTTCTCTCCCCAATGTTGTGGAGGTGATAATTCCATTTCAGGTTTTTCTCAAACGTCCGCTTTTGAGATTATAATTTCCTATGGTTCTCTCCCCGAGATGATAATTCCATTCCAGGTTTTTCTCAAACATCCGCTTTTGAGATTATAATTTCCTATGGTTCTTCCCCCGAGATGATAATTCCATTTCAGGTTTTTCTCAAACGTCCGCTTTTGAGATTATAATTTCCTATGGTTCTCTCCCCAATGTTGCGGAGATGATAATTCCATTCCAGGTTTTTCTCAATGAATGTTATTGAGATTATAATTGCCTATGGTTCTCTTCCCGATCCTGCGGAGGTGGTAATCCCAAAATTTTCTCAATGTTTGCTGTTTAAAGTCACCCAAGGTTCTCTCACCGTTCCTGTTGAGGTAGTAACTATCCCTGGTTCATTCATCACCTTTTGAAGCCCCAGATTCAGCTCCTATAACCAGCCAGGACATATCTATACAAAGCATCTGGAAACCAGCTCCTGCAACATGTCAGGTACTCATTTTTTCTTTTGCAGGTACGTAAGTTCTCGCTAAGGAATCTCTTATGCGATCAACATCCAGATGGCATCTATAAGCCCATCATCCTATTCATCAATCTCTAAATGGCATCTATAAGCCCATTTCCATCACACTGCTACTATGTGAGCGCAAATTTCTGGGCACTCTAGTGTTCAATCATCTTCCACCTTCGGATTACGAAAGGCACGTCAGCCAATCTGCATCCTCAGGTCTAAGAAGATTGAACAGGGGCAACTGTTGTACCCCAAAATTTTCCCTCCCATATTCTTCAAGAAATTGCCAAGTCATGCTTCAAAATTCCCCAAGGGTTGCACAGTTCAAGGGCCTCCTAAACAGTCAAAATTAGGGTTTTGGTCCTGATCAAGAAAATGAAGTTTCCAAGGGTCCAATCAAGTCTCACATGCCTACAAATATGGTCAAGCATCCTCATACAAAGTTTCAAGACCTTCAGCATACAATTGCACAGTCAAAACCCTAATTGCACCACAGTCAACTGTAGGGGCAAAATGGTCATTTGGCAGTCAAAAGTTCAAATTTTTGGTCAACATCTCATTTTGAAGCCACAAACATCATTTGATCAATGCTTGATCATGATTCTCAAAGCTTGGCTCAAAAATCATCAAGATGCAAAAGTTTCCTTATTTGGACAGTTGAAAAAGTCAACTGTAAATTGACCAGGGCATAACTTTCACATGGATTATCAGAAAAATTCCATCCAAAGCTCATTTTGAAGAGAAAGACATTTCCTACAACTCCTCTTCACACTTCAAGTCCAAGAAATGCTCTCATAAAAAGTTATCAATTTCAACATTATAGGTCATTTTCAAAAGTCAACAAAAAGGGACTTTAAGTCAAAGGCCATAACTTGAGATTGGTAAATCAAAATGACATGGGACCAAAGGCATTGGTTAGAGGACTCAAAGACCTTTCCAAAATGTCCAAGAACATGAGCAAAGCTTAAAAATTGAGCAAGTTATGCCTTGTGGAAGTTGGGAAATGTTTGGATATTTTGAAAAGTCAACATTGATTCAAATGACTTAAAATTGCTAATGGGCCCATTTTTCTTCCACAATTCATCATGCAAGGCATGTGCACGACCATTAGGCCCAAAGGGAAGTTTTTCTCTATTTTTATTTATTTATTTGGATTTTTTATTATTAATAATTCATTTAATTAAATAAAATACATAAAAAATACAAAACTAATGAAATCAAATCTTTTTGTACATGTAATAGGCTCAAAAATTCGTGCATAATCAAATATGGAAAGATTTGAAGAGAATTGGTCATGATTGGTACAAAAAGCATGTGAAAAAGATTTGAAAATCATGTTTAAAAATCAAATATCATATTCATGAATGCAAGAGATTTGGATCAAGTTTTCTAACCCTAATCATTCCTACATATACAAGCAAGCAAGACCTAATGCATTTGACCAAGAAACTGCGCAACAACTCCATTACAAAACTTGAAAATTTTTGCCAAAAACTCAAAACTGAAAACGAGGTTTTAGGTGGATTCAGGCCAAAATAACCATTCTATTATCTCCCTGAGACATCAAGAAAGGTTTCTGGATCAAAACCATATCTTCTAGCCTCAAGAATTGGTAATACGAGGCAACCCTGTTCATCATATTGCTTATATTCGTGCATCAATTTATACGCATCATGCTTGCATTTTTTTGAGTGATTTATACTAATGAGACCTTGCTGAAGCTAACCATGTAGTTTGATTTGATTTTCGTGCATCATACAAGAATCTACCATTATCAAATTCTAGGGTTTGCAGAACTGTGAATTGGGCGTTTTCAGATGGTGTAAAATTAGACTACCACGATGCCATGGCCATGATCAGCACACCTGGACGAAGAGGAATCCACCCTCGCGCTCAATTTATGAGCGTTCTTGGGCTATTCGCTATTTTCCAAAAGCATGCCTAAGGGAACACTATGAAAACCGTGGCCTATGTGTTTATGTTTCAGGAACGAGGAAGAAGAAGACTAGGTGGCTACCAATGATTGGCCTGTTTAAATTTTCGCGCGGAAAACCAAGCATCAACGCGTTTTGCTTTATTATATTTGTTTGTTATATTAATTTACAGATGGACAAAGTGGAGCAGTGGCGAAGCGTTTGGCTGGTAACACCTAGGACCTGGGTTCGAGCCCCAGGTCCACACTCCTTTCATTATATTTTTCCATTAAACGTGTTCTTGTGCAATGTCAATACAGGAAGTCCATCATGTGACCCACCATCCAGTTTGCCACGCGTTCAATTTCAGCAATCCAAGGGCACAGGTTTGAAGAGCACGGTGGACCCTGGTCAAAGGTCCCACACGTGGCATGGAAAAGTCAGCGAGGCCATGCTGATTTGGGCTCAAAGTTGATGGGCTTAACCTCCATATTAAGGGGCAGACCCCCTAGGTTTGCAAAATTTATATTTTTCTTTATTGTTTTTTTTATTATTATTTATACTTTCTTTTAATTATTGTTTATTAATTAATTTCATATTTTTATAATATATAAAAAAACATCAAAAAATCAGAAAAGCCAAGAAAAATAATAAATATTTTCATTTTAAGCACTTTTGTAAATAAAATGCATATAATTAAATTTAGTTATTAAATTAGGGTTAATTATAATATTTTCATAATAAAAATCTAAAAATATAAAATTAGGGTCTTAATTAAATTTTTATTCCTTTTTCTTTTTCTCCCATAATAATTAAATAACTAAATATCTATTTTTATAATTAAATTGCATGTAAAATAATTAGGTTTAATTTTAGGTTAAAATTCAATCTTTTCTTAATAAATTAAAAGCAGTTAGAATTAGGTTCAATTTTAGTTAATTCTTTTTCATTAAAACCAAAAAAATACCAAAAACAATTCTTTTAATTTTAATTAATTTCATCATTTAATTTAATTTAGCAAAAAAGGGTCCAACGCCCTCGTTTAATTCTTATTAAATTCGCATGTTTATTTTTATTCTTTATAATTTTGATGTATCTCTCCCAAAGCCGTGTAACTAATTGCTCGCACTTTATTTTCATTAATTCTTTATTTTCTTTAATTCTTTATTTTCCTGTCAAATCGGGTCCTGGTTTAATTTTGGCGATGTGGACCCGCGCCTTTTGTAATAGCTTAGAATCTTTTACTTTCCGCAATTTTTTAACTGTTTAATCAATGCATGCAAGAATGAATGGACAATCAATAAAAACAAACGCGTAGCTCACTCATAACATGACAAGATAAAATAAATGAAAACGACACACAAATCATACACCACCCCTAGGGTACGCCTCACTGTTGCCTTGCCTCGAAAGGTGATCGTCGAGTAGAGGATGTCTTAGTAAGTCCTCATGATCCGGGAACCTGGCATGAGGGTAGCTTCTAAGGTGTCTTCCCATTGCTCTGGTGATCACCATGTCCCGAACCTCGAATTGACCCGAACACCTCCAACGGTGGTGCTACCTACCTCTCAATGGTGGGATGGCACTACTTTAAAGGACATTTACACAGACGAATTCCTTAGGGTAGGTAGACGACTCTAGATACTTGCTCTAAATTCAAAAACAAATTCAAAAATACTTTTCACACCGACACCTTTTCAAAAGCTTTCGAAAGCAAATTTTCAAACACTCTTGAGGACTGATACAAGAGTCGAACTGAAATTTTCAAAGAAACTTTTTTTAAACCCACAGTTGAAAAGCAAACAAACCATTTTTGAAAACACAATGAGCAAGTATCTAAGAGCCCATGGATAACCATGGATAGAAAGGGTGCTAACACCTTCCCTTTCTATAATCTACCTCCCGAACCGAGAGCAATCTCTTTAAGGAATTTTTCTGTGCTTTTGTCCTTTCCATTTGGAGAAAATAAAAGACGGTGGCGACTCTTGCTTCCGGGACATTTCGCGAACCAGCGTTAAACAGTCAGTTCCAGATCCACCGATCACAGAACTGGCGACTCTGCTGGGGATAAAAACTTAAAGTGAGGTGTACCTTAGGGCTAGTTCATAACTGTGTTTTCAATTGTATTGATTTGGTTGCTTTACTATTGTGGGTTGCATGGGAGTTACATAGATCCTAACCCGGATCTGGGGATACCCTGTTTAGGTAGCATAAGCTGTGAGGGACCTGTCCGGCGTAGACCGACACGGGTGAAGCAGTGGCTACGTTGGTGTGGCACCTTGGTCTGTACCGATATCCCTTGTGTTGCAACGAGGAGAATATGGGTCTTCTGAGGAGTCATTAAGCACCAACAACCTTAGAACCTTAAATGACACAACTTGGCCATTAGAACAGTAGCAGTATGCTACGCCCATTGAGACTAAACTCTCGTGATGGTTCTGGCCGCAAGAAAAGATTGCGATGCTGGAGTTATGACCGATTGAGGGTAGTCAATGATATTGGGATCCTCTAAGAACCCGGTTACTTTGATAGGACAGGTATGAACCCACCAACTTCAAGAGGGTAATACCCAGACCTCATGCTGGCCTTAAACTCTAAGGGCTTCTCTTGTGTGACTTGCGTGCCTTCGTACTTGACTACTTGCATGCTTGTTATCTATCTGACACATGAACTACTTGCAGGTTTTGTTTATAGTCCTTAATTGGGACTCGTAACAGGGTTTACTAAGTCTCTTGCAGGTTTTGTTTATAGTCCTTAATAGGGACTCATAACACGGTATACTAAGTTTCTTACAGGTTTTGGTTTGCAGTCCTTAATTAGGACTCATAACAGGGTTTACCGAGTTTCTTGCAGGTTTTGTTTATAGTCCTTAATAGGGACTCATATTACGGTATACTAAGTTTCTTACAGGTTTTGGTTTGCAGTCCTTAATTAGGACTCATAACAGGGTTTACCGAGTTTCTTGCAGGTTTTGTTTTTTAGTCCTTAACTAGGACTCATGACAGGTTTTACTTGAGCTTCTTGCAGGGTTCTGTTTATAGTCCTTAATAAGGGCTCATAACAGGGTTTATTCATATTACCCCATGCATCATGACATCATACCATTGCATACATCCTAACCCATTTCAAGGATCTCAAGGGCTTGTGATGTAGGTCACGATGAATCAAACATCTAGCAAGGGGCAAAGAGGATTTATTTTTCTCTAGCCAAAGTTGTCAGAGGCTATGACCCACTTGATATGGTGAGCATTGACTCCTGAAGAAGGTTCCCCTAGCCAAGGTTGTCTGGAAACCAAAACCAGACATGATGACTAAAGTCAGAGGCTATGACCCACTGGATATGGTGAGCCTTTGACCCTTGAAGAATAATTCTCAACAACATGGGTTTCCTTCAATCAAGCTACAAATTCAAACGCTAACAAATTTTCTTGTTTACCCCGCGAGGTCCTTGAAAACATTACATGCATGTCATACTCATCATAACAGGTATCTTTGTTACAGGTCACTTACCTTTCTCGCTGTTTATTTCAGCAATGGCCTTCCAACCAGATAACCAGGACCTTCTCGCTCAAGAGACTCAGTTCAGGGAAATCCTCCTGAATTTATCCAAGGGGCATGAGGAGTTGAGGACACTTCTCATGGAGACTTTAGTCAGGAACAGTGCTGAGGATGAAAGGCTGAAACACCTACAAGCTGAGGTGGATGCATTGAGGGTCCAGATGCTGGGGCAGGTGACTGCCATTCAAGGGTTAGCTCAAGGACAAGATGAGCTCTGGTTTCTCGTCAACCAACTGCTTCAGGGTAACCAACTGGGGCAAAAGTCTAAGGGCAAAAAGCCAGTCATCGTTCAACCACCTTTGAGACAAGGAGGTAAGGGGAGAGCTCCTCAAATGGCTCCAGTGTCACAAATTCAACATCGCAACCAACAAAAGAGCGAGAGAAGGCAGTTCACTCGGCTCAGCATGACCTTATCCCAGATATTGCCACAGTTGCTGGAGACCAAGCTGGTAACTCTAAAAGAAGCTTCGAAGAACCAAAATACAACGTCACCAAAGTATAACCCCAACGCCCGCTGCGCTTATCACTCTGACAGCCCGGGGTATACTACAGATGATTGTTGGAGCTTGAAAAATAAGATCCAAGACATGATCGACGCTGGAGAGATTCAGTTTAAAGTACCCAAGACTCCCCACGTGATCACTGCTCCCTTGCTAAAACATGGCTAGGATTGAGAAAGTTTTGTTCATTCGAATGTTCAAGTTGCAATTTTCTTTTGTTCAAACATTTACTCATGTTAAACATTGTTATTTCATTAATGCATCGCATATGTCTGTTTTGAAGCAATATATTCGTATTCACTATACGCAAATTATTTTCATATTTTTTCTGATGATCAACTCTCAATTAATAATTCTAAGCCTCTTGAGGGAGGATGACGAAAACGATACCACGATCCTTACTGTATGCTTTTAAACAGACCCCGCTGATGAGGTACAGGCATTGCTTCAATCCCTAAAACATTAGAGTTATAAGGAAGATAATCCCTCGTCAACCCCTCTGAGCCAAAGAAGTAGGAGTTTTTCTTTTCGAAATTTAAAACCCTTAATCATAACCTGGGGCAGGGTAGTCTCTCAGTTGATCCAAGTGCATAACGAATGGCACCAAAGAGGTCCTTACAAAACAAAGAAAGACAGTGATGGTTCCGAACAATCAATAAAGAAAGGCAGTCATTATCCAAAAAAAATAAATAATAAACCCATTAAGTCAAAACCCATGAAGGAGACTTACAAAACTGGGGCATCCCGCTGACTGTAATTCCAAAAAAGGAAACAGCTCATGCAAAAAATAGGGATAACAAAATCAAAAAGAAAGAGGTCTTACAAATCCTCAACAAAAAAGGAATGACTGCCTATCCAAAATAAATTGTCAACATCCGAATCATCACCGGAAAATCAGAGCAAAGCTTGAAATTTGACATGGATATCTTGAGAACATATTAGGACATTGGGGAGCACTTGAGGTCATTTGGACTCAAAGATCTTGATGCAACACAAAACCCTAATTTGGGGTTGACTGCCTTAGGAGATAGCTTGACTGTCCAACTCTTGAGCAATCTTGAGCCACTTGGAGATTTTCTTGCAATGTCTTGAGAAATACGTGAGGGAAAATTTTGGGGTACAACAATATGATATATCCGGTTTCAACTATTCTGATTTATCTCCTACTCAAGAGTATGTTTACTCTTCCAGAGGTAACAGGAAGAAGAGTTCAGAAGCTTCCGAACCCGAAAAGAAGAAGAAGAAGAAGTCTAGAACTTCTAAGACTGAGACTCTAGCTGCTTATCTAGAAACAACAAGTAAGTATGTTATTGCTACATATGTACATGTTTCTTTGTCTACCTCTAATTTTGTTAATGAATGTTCATCTACAACCTGCACTACACAAATTAATCCTCTTCCACCATCTACCACAAGTATTCCTGTTTCTGATCATGTTCCCTTAACTACAGAAATTTTCATTTTTGAAACTGTATCTACAACGTTACCTAAAATAACAACTGCTTCTACTCAAAACATCACAACCACTTCCGACCTTGCAACCTCATTAACAACACATGTTTCCAATTTACTTTCATTCATCTCTACACCCATACTGTCTCAACCCATCTATACTTTCTCCTTCCCACATGTCTCATCCTTATTACAAAACATCACATCTCAACCTTCAACATAAACTCTTATTTTTCTAAATCATAATTTCATCAGAACCAATCCACACCTTTACATATCCATTAGCCTCATCTCAATCACCCTCACAAACTTCTTATTTATCAAATTTTGATACCAATCTTCATTTCTCCTTCTTTAACAAAAAACCAGTCTTCATGGCTCACCCATTACCCATCGTGATCCAATTTCTCCCTCTGATAATGAAATGTATGAAAGGACAACCGTTGAAATTTCTACAACTGAACCTTTCACTTATTCTGAACTTTTTGATATGACTGAACAACCGTTATCACAAAATCCTCCTGATCAAACTTCTAAACCAAATCATCCTGAACCTACCCAAGCCTTGGTTATTTATGAAAAAACTACTCCTAAAACCTTGGATGAATGCATTAACATTTTTAGAATCAAGGCTAAAAAAAGGTTGCTAAGTTAAGGACAAAGGAAAGTAAAATTATTGAGCCTCAGGACATGGATGGTTCTTGGAAACTCTTTCAGAAGTGGATGTTTTCTGAAATTGGACAAATGAATACTTTTGCTGAAGCATCCTGAATTGGGGATGTCCAAATGGTAACTGAAAGAAAAATAAACAAGAGAAAGATTTAGATATGTTGAACTAATTGTTGCAAAACAATGAGAAGAAGAAGCCAGAGTGCTAAAATAAGAAGAGGAAGCCAGACATAAGGCCCATGAGACAGAAGAAGCCAGAAAAGCTGAAGAAGCCCGATTGATAGAAGAAGTTTCTAATACTAAAGAAGATGCTCTGGTTGCTCCATCCTCTAATCTTTCCATTATACGACTAGAAAACACAATTGATGAAATTAGAGGAGAATAACAGGTGTTCATAGAAAGCATCATTAAGCAAATGGATGTCAATGAGAAGGTTCAGAACATGCTACAATTGATTATGTAAAAGATTTCTACTCCTGAACCCTAGGCTCTAGGATTTTCTTTTTCCTTTTGCTTATAAACCATAGGACTATGCTTATTTGATTTCTACAAGACTTTTCTTTTTGGATATTAGTTTGTTCCACTCCATTCAATTTCCTATCATGTGAATGTTTGAATTTGATAAAGTTTTCTTTGGACATATCAATGAAACTCCTTATCTTTTCCTATTTTTTTCCTGGTGTTTATATTTTTCACACATGATTACCTTTTTGATTATGAAAAAAGGGGATTAATTAAATGAACATAATTTTGATTTCAATAATCAAGTTCTAGAAAAATGTTCTCTGAAAATAGATGCTTACATTCTAACCTAGTTAAACTTTTGTTTCTGTTAGAATTGTTTTTCTTTTTCAGGAAATGAGAACTTTGATTAAAGAAGATCTGAAAGCATTATGTCTAACATGTTTGCTTCAACTGACTATTGGCTTTAGACTCTGAAGATGTTTTTCAATTCATAATCAGACTCTAAGAAGTGAAATCTGGAATCAGACTCCAAAATTGAGAATTTGGAAGTTGTCTTAGTGACATTAAAGTTTCAAAGATTTCAATATGATTTCATTCTCATTGGCTTCTAAAGTCAAGATTCAATAAGAAGAAGTTCTGTGAAATCAAATTTTTAACTACTCATTAGCATCAAGATCTCAATTTGTCCATTGGCATCAAGAGTCAAGACTCTAAAGATCTCGATATCTGATCTATTAGAACCAGGGGAGTTTTACTAAAATGGTTCAGAGTCAGGATATTCGATATTCATCAAGTCATTGACTCAGGGGGAGTATCATAAAAAGGATAAGTATTCTTACATTTCAATTTTCACTTTTTCTGATTATATGAACAAAATTGTGTCATCAAAATACATAGTTTTGTCATCATAAAAAAGGGGGAGATTGTAAGAACAAGATTTGGTTCTACAATATTATCTCTGAGTTTTAATGATAACAAATGAGTATGTTTGTATGAACAATTTTGATACTCTAATGTTTGTTATTGTTGAGTACTTAACAAACAGGTCCTGCTTCTGATGGATGGCATGGCCAAGACATTAGAATAGAATTAATTCCGCTTCTACGCTGCACAAGTTTTGTTGAACAATAGTAAGAAACTCCAAAAGACTCTGAAGTGTAAGTTCTGATGTTTGTCTAAAGAAACCACTCAGAAGATGTGAAGACATAAGTTTCTACTTACGTCCAAATGCTAAAGACTCAAGCTTCTAAAGACAACATATTCTAAGGAAAGAGTCAGAAGATCTGAAGACTCAAGTTTCTACTGAAGTCCAGATGCTGAAGACTTGTGTTTCTAATAACAAGGTTCTAAAGATAAGGGTTCTAAGGACCAAGTGTTGAAGACTCTAAAGACATAAGTTCTAAAGATTCTAAAGACTTGAAGTTCTAAAGACCCAAGGTTCCAAGAAAAGGTTCTCACAACCAAGTGCTGAAGAATCTGAAGATGCAGTTCTGAAGACTCTGAAGACTTGAAGTTCTGATGACCTTATGTTATGTTCCCGCTTCTAAACTCATGCTCGCAGAAGCCTCTGAATTGTAGAAGTAAAGAAGATAATGTTAACATGGTACAAATAGTACATAGTACAATCAACATTTCATTCCACTACCATGAAAGAACGGACGCGTCACACGATCTTGTCCCCTACGTTACTGTTCAAGCTGCCAATGTTTCTGGAAATCCCAAGAGTACCCCTCAACGGATATATTATTTTATTAGCTATATAAAGGCTTGAAGACTAAGAGAGAAAGCTGACAATTCACTGAATAATCATGTGCAAACAATGTTCATAACTTTCATATTCTTGTCATTGTTATTAAAATAGTTTACATATTCAGCTTGTGTAGAAGCAATTTTATTTTAAATAAAACTTGTATTGAAACAGTTGTTTGATATTCCTTAAGGCATCGTGTAGTTCTGAATCCTTAAGAAGTCTAGGACTTGCGAGTCTTAGAGGTTGTTAGTCACTTGCCGGTAGCTTGTGCAAATTGTAATAAGTTTGGTTATAGTGAATTAAGTCCTCAATTGAGTGAGGCGAAATCACCTTGGAAGGTGGACTAGACTAGCTTGATAATTTTCAAGTGAACTACTATAAACATACATTGTTCTTTACTTCCTGTCTTACTTATAGTTATTATCAACAGTGAATGAAAAAGGATTTTAATTTAGCAAGGAATATTTTTAAAAGAAAAGTTTTTGTTTTAAAAACCAAATTAAAACCCCCCTTTCTTGTGTTTTTCACATCTTCAAAAATCCTAAATGGAAATCCAAGCAAAAATTAGGGACATAAACAAAAAGTTATCCCAGTGGATTGAACATCCAAAAGGGCGATCCAGGAAAAAGTTAGGGATCTTACTCAAAAATAAAGAACAAATAGACTACGATCTAAGAACCACGACTACGACCGCAAATAAGAGGGATTAATCCAAATCGTTTAACTCGGAAATAAAGGAGATTGAAGTTATCAAAAGGACATTGGACAAATAACAGTAGCAATTATCATTTTCATTGCCATTTTCAGTTAAAACTTTATGTGATTACCTCTTTTTAGGAATTGCATCTTGTACTCTAGCCTATTCAAAGGCATTTTATCAATAAAACAATTCACTTTTCAATCTTTTCTATTTGTGTTTTTCTTTTTTCTAACTAGTTTGCAAAATACTACGATTATTTTTTGTAAATACCGCGACAAAATAATTTTGTGGATTTGACAAATAAAAGCATTTGATACAACATCAAAAATAATTTTGGTTAGAAAAACCATCGAAAGAAAATCCACGTCTACATCCACGCCTGCGCATGCGATACAAATATCAAAGTCGGTGACACAAAATCAATGGTTTAAAAGGAGAAAACATTAAAAAAATCACAACAAGCATTTGGTGCATATATAAACATTTGGAGCATATATAAACTTTTGGGGCATATACAAACACTTGGTGCTTATACGTTTGGGGCATATACATCACATTTGGCCCATTTATACTTTTGTAGTCCATTAAAAAAGGAGGGAGGTGCATTATTGTACATAAGGGTGGTGTTTCTCTTAAAACCCGATGGCCTGTTACAATTCTTTCCAGCCCGTTTAGATAATACATGGATGTTATTTTCTGGCCCATTTCAGTTCATAGGCCATTAATATTACTACTTCATAGAAGGGGGTTTGTTTTAGTAGGGCTTGAGAGTTTGTTTGTCCAAAAGATCCATTACGTTTTTGGGTCTGTACATAGGTGCTTGCAAAATAAGGGCTGACACAAAAGATTTTGAGACCCATTTTATAATAACACGAATGGGAGTATGTTTTAGTTGGGATAGAGAATTCTTTGAGATAAGAGGCCCATTTTATTTTTTTAGTCCATTGTTATTTTATTGATTTTGTCATTTTCATAATTATTACTATCCATTATTTATCTATACTAACCAGTATTTTCAAAATTAAATATTTTTATTAATATTATTATTAAAAATATAATTCTTGAGACTTGTTGACCAAATTCAAACATGGTTAAAAAACCTTAATTGATCAAACTCAGCGGCGACCCAAGAAATCCAAAAAAAAAAAAAAACTACTGTCGAGATTCAAAAACAAATCAAATTACACGAATCTAGAACAAAATCAATTTACAATTCAATTGCATTACGTTAATCTTCGAAGATCATATTGAAGTGTATCAATTATACAAAATCAGAATCAAATTCTAAACAAATTTCTAATAAATCTAAACCTAATTTACAATTGAATCTGATAAAATCCCTAATTTATTCAATCAATCTCTAATCACTAGTTTGTAATCCAAAATCATATAAATCATTCCTGATTCGTTCTAATCTAAGGCCTATAAAATCCTAATACTATAATTGAAAGGGGAAGGAAATTTAGAGGAGAAAAGGGGAGACAAAAACAACGAATGAGAAGAAGAAGCTGAGATCTGAGTTTCGAAGTCTAAAACCCTAGACCTGTGTCAAGTCTGCCATCGTCGCTCTCAATTTCTCATTGCCACATTTAAATTGCCACTTCCATGACCATCATCGTCGCACCTAAAAAACAAACAGAAAGGCGAGGTCAATGGAGAGATCGAGTATCAAGCGAATGAAAATCACAATCAAAGGGTGTAACTCAAACTCATATCTTTTTAAGGTTTCGTTGTTGTTGAATCTGGGGGTATGGAGTCATTTTTGGTTGATTCATGGGTTTGAGTTTGAGAACATCGCCACCTCTAGGGTTCGGCGTTTAGGTATTTTTGTTGTGTTAGAGAGAGGAGAGAAGCGAGAGAACGAAGATGGAGAATAGATAGAGAGACGAGATAGAAATGAATGAAAATAAAGAGAAAACAAATAAATATACCTTGTTGTGATCCCATACACCACTCCTACTGTGCACCTTTATCCCCTATCTCTTTGATCATCATCAAACGACCAAAACTCTGCGCCCACCGTAACCCCCCAATGCACGTTCACATGCAATCTCTACGCACCCACATTCCATGGGCCTTTCTCTAATTGCGTTCGGGCTTAGCCCATGCTAATCACACCCCCATAATTACTTTCTAGTTACAATCTGCACCCCTCCTGTGCTATTGGGCTAAGTCCAACTTCTGGAGTTGAGCACTTATTTCCTGCACCCCCAGTTTTGCTACTTAGGTCAAATATTCACCCCCTGCGATTTGGGCCTAAATTTAATATCTAGATTTAGGGCCCTGTTATTTACACCCCTAGCCTTTTTCTAACCAACTAATTTTGCACCCTCTGTGTTTTTAATTAAAATTAATTATTTTTGTAATTTTATTTTTTATTTATTTATCTATTTATATTATATTATTTAGCATAATTAATGTTTTTTATATATTTATCTTAACAATAAATGCTAAAATTGTTTATTTTTTAATTCAAATTTCTTTTTTTTTTTAAATACAAACTCATTTTTTAACACTTTAATTGCATTAAATCTTTTTTTGATGCATAAAATATATTTTTTAATATATTTGAAAATATCTAACCGACAAATTACTAACAATTTTCTACTAACTTAATAAGCTCGAGATATTATTTTCAAAAAGGATTATGGAGATATTTCTCATAAACTACGAACTTCGTCTAACAACTCCACAATTTACAAATCCAGACTTGGTTCAAGGAGTATTCAAGATATTTCTGCAATCCATAAAAAAAAACCAAACACTACGGACTATGAATTGAGACTCTAATTCCTCATAAGAGAATACGTAGGCATACGACTTAAAAACCGTGGCGAGTTCCCCTAATTAAAAAATTAAAACCCTATTCCTAAACTTTAAACCTAAACCCTAGTATCCTTATGAACAAGGTAGATGAAGGGTGCCTAACACCTCCCTTCGTCTAAAGTGAGTCAATAATTTAGAATATTTGTATCAAATTAGGGTTATCCGTTATATTGCCTTCCCAAGAATAAATATTAATAGTGGCAACTCATATTTTTTGCCGGTTACGACAACTGTTGTGAAATATGAAGTCAAAACATGATCTATCATACTATTTTCAACCACATTTGTCATGAAATTCACTTGTTAAATATCTCTCAACCTTAACAAGCTGATATTTACTTCTAAGCTGGCCAGACAAAGAAATAAACATATTGCATAAATTCACATGAACAAAATATATCTAGACAACTCATTCTAACATACAAAAGATTACTAATTCATTAAACTTAACATTATCCAATAAAAAAAGTTTATCTCATAATGATTAAAATAAACACAACACAGAGAGATTTTAAGTTACACATTCCTAAGAAAGAAGATATAAATGATAAATCTAAAGATGACACTTCAATCACTTGCAATTTGTTAATCAGCAAGCGACGTCTTCCGTCACACCTCCCGTTGAATCTCTGTCTTCATTTATTCACTTCGGAAGAATTTTCCAAGTTTAGGAACATTTTTCTTCATTGCATTGCAACTCTATTTATAGAGTTTTCTCAACTGCATTATGTATCTCTTTGGTTCTTGGACCTTTACAATTATCCACTAACTTAAGCTCAAAGAATAGAGCATATTCATTTGTGTTATACTATGATAGTACATTGCACATAGGAGACAACATGGCCTTGTGGCAGAATTGCAGGAGTAGTAGCAGCAGGCCAAAAATAACTTTTCAAAGTTTTGTCTTCTAGTACCTCAAAACTTATTCTTTTTTATTCAAATAAATTTTGCTCTAAGCACAAAAAATATTCCCTTAAATGCTTCCATCCTTCCATGTTTTCCCTAGAAACCAGTTGACTTTATTATTATTATCCCTTAACTAAGTCCAACTCTTGCTTCAGTTTATGTTCCACGTTACAAACCAAAACAGTTTTGCCTCAGCTCAATAGAGTTAACTTTAAATTAAACAGAAACACATCAAAACAACAAAAGGGAGCACCTATTAAGCTCCAAGCTAATTCTTATAAAAACTACTAAAATACAATAAAATAACAATTAAAAATAAATTTAACTACTAATTAATAAAAAGATTAAAGCATGCATTAACTCATAAAATATGGGTTAAAACACCCCAAACTTGAACCAATAGTTGTCCTCAGGTGATGTGACAGGAAATGATAGAGAAACTCCTTTTAAGTAACTACCCTTTTATACAACACCAACCTCATCAACAACCCATAAATTATCTCAAGGGACTTGTTACAAAAATTGGCACAATTCAGCCCTGAAGCTTTATCATAATTGTGTGTGTGATCTTTATATCTCTGACGCATCCTGTCACGCCAGAACTCTTCAGTCAAGTTAGCCAGTCTAATTTTTACTTTGGTTGATTTGTCCTATGGTCTAGAAAAAACTCAGATTTCAATTTCAGCAGGGGGTTTTGACTGTCTATTTTCAGACCTTTATTTCTAGGAACACATATGCATTTATTAAAAAGAAAATTTGTAGATGCCCCACATTTTCACCTGACATGATCTCACTTATAATGAGTCTATCCTGTTACTAATAGTGAGGACAACTACCGCTCCTTCAGTTTCGGGCACATGAATTTATTAAAAACTTTTGCTCCTCCATTTTCGGGCACAAAAGCATGTTTCTCTAATTTCGGGAACATGAAATTATTATAAAGTGCTCTTTGGCTTACTTAATTTACACACTTTAGTGTGTTTATTAGCATATGCAATGTGTCCAGAGTACTGAAGTCTTAAACATTAGTGTTATCCTTCCTAACTAAACCCTACAATGAGTTCCTTTTCCATATTGAAAAATAATTCAAATTTATCAAGAGACTGTCTATTTTCCTTACTACTAGAGCCATGATAGGGTTTATCAAACACACAAGAAGGTGCAATTAATCAACATCAAGACCTTGTTTTCAATATTGTCACAGTCCCAACAAATTTTTCCTAAGTTTTTCTAAAGTTTTTTTGTCTTATGGGGGTTACAGTCAATTTATTTCTCAATTTTTATTTTGTTGGTTTAAATACATTTTTTATCGCTCTATTTTGATGTTTTTTTAATTTTTAGTCCTTCCATTTTAAAATTCCTAAAGTTAAATGATCCAATCCCCATACTAGATTTCCAGTATAATTTGATGCACCTCTAACTTTGCCTTACCTTCAACAACCCAATCATCTGCATAGCATAATGGCCTTTGCTCCTCAATAAAAAAATCTCAACTGAATACCTACTTATAGTTATACAACCATATACTTACAAAAGAATTGTTGATATTCATGATTTAATTTTTTTTCTCACTCGTGTACTCAATAGTTTCCGTAAATAGTAAACCAGAAAATGATGCACATTAGGTTAATTATTTTAAAATTTTCTATGTAGGGGAATACTTGGCCCTTACAAGAGATAAGCTTAATAGGGTAGAAATGATTCCCTGTCGTCTAGCTACGCATTATTCACTGAATGCAGTTTGTTCTTTGCTTCTTCTCTTTATTCTTCTAATTTTTGTACCATCTTTGTTGGTCAGCTTTCTATTTCTTACATGATTTGGCTTCTGCTGAAGAGGCTTGCTAGACTTGAAGAATGCCTTGGTAAACTGGTCAGAGACTATCCATTCAACTGTGAGAGATATTAGATGAGGAACAAAGGAGACCATTAAAATCCCATATTGTTTTCTCTACAAATAATTTTAGTCTTTATATAGTTTTAAAAGAACTTATGTATTGAGCACGTGTTGGCTGAAGTGATGTTGATGGGTTTTGGACCTATGAAGTTAATACAATTATCTTAAAATTTGTATTATATAATTTAAAAATAAATTTATATAGTTTTTTTTAATAAAGTAACTTAATATATTAATTCAAAAAACATTAAATAATAAATTATTTTAGTCAACATTGTCAATTCATTAAAAATACATTTTTTTATCCTAATCATCATTGCTACGTCAATAAAATTGAAAGGGGACCAACTAAATCCTGAATCATGTAAAGTCCAGGGATCAGGAAACTGTCTTTTAAATTGGAGAGACTAAAAGTTAAAAATTATTAAAGTAAGGAGACCAAAAATATATTTAAACCTATTTTTTAAATTTTTTATTTATTTTATAATAACTAAAATCATATAAAACTAATTAAAAACAAACACAAACAAATAAGACTTCATTCATTAAAGGAAATAACATAAACATGATAGAAACAACATGCAAACAACTTTAACGAAAATAAAAACTAAGATAATGATAATGATAATGATAATGATTGGTTCGGTTTTGGTAGACAAAGTTCATGAAAGTAGCCGCCATTTCCCCAAGACACAACGTAAGGAAAGTTTCTCACTGTTAGCCTGGCGGGTTATGGAACGACAGAAAAAGACAATAATTAAGCACATAAAATTAATATTAATCATGAAATAGTTGGTAGGTTAATTGAGAAATACATGTTGGGCTACAAGCGTACTGGTTTCCCCACTCTATATTTTGGGACTTTTTTCTTTTCTTCCACACTTTCTCTACCTTCTTCATCCAAATTTCTTCACCCACAAGAGTCGTGACAGAGGTCACCTCATAGACAACAACATCCTTTGATTTCAGCTTCTTTTTCTTTAGTTTTGAGGAAGACACAAATGTATTCCAATGCTTATTCTTTGGAACACAATGTACTGAAATCTTTTGAAGGGATAGAAGTGAAATCTTCTGCGTAGGTGTCATGTCGGAGGTCATCTCCAGTGTTTTATACTTTTTCAACCAAATTGCATCAGGTGGATTTGGTGGAGGCCTTCTATGTCACCTTCCTCCTTGTTTTCTTCTTCCTTCATGAACATAAACTTCCTAAACAACTGATCTTCCATGGGTTTCTTTATACTTTGAGGTAATGGTGGAGGCAGTATTTCTTGAAGCTCAAAGTTATGGCACGTCAGATGGTGTCTCTATAGTTGTAGGTGACATGAGAAAAGTATTCTCCTTCTGCAAATACGGGTTTGATACATCAACAATTTTTATGACAATATTGGATTGCATTATTTCAGCTTCTGAAGTGTCTTCATCTAATATATCAGATGACTTTGGCTCCTCTTACTCCCATGAGCTTAGAGTAGTAGAAATTTTACCAATTTGAGTCTCCAAAGTTTTTATACTTTTCCCTTGAACTTGAAATTGTAACTTTGTTTCTTGCATGAAAATTTTCAAAATAGACTTCAACTAGTTGGTTCCATTAATTGTCAAACTTGCATTAGGAGCAGAACTAGGGTGATTCTTCCATCCTCCACAAGAAAAATCACTGTCACGTGTTATGACATATAATGGTGTAGTACATGTCACGACAAGTTGCATCGTAAATGACTTTAACATGTTGTGTATTTCAGCCAGTTGAACATCCAAAATAGTGGTTTGATTGACCTTTATTTTGCAGAAATTAACCTGCACATAAAACTCTTGTACACCTGTCGTGTCACTAAAAGAAAGAAAAGATTAAATGCTCAAATGTAAATTTTATAAACTTAAATGAAAAATAAAAATCTTAATGAACAATCTGTGGTAACGACACCAAAAATTTTATGGGCTAATTTTTGTATGTGCAAGTATACACGATCAAATTAGTAGCAAGTGATAAGAAAAATTATCGATCCCACGGAGAACGTATTAAGGATATTGGTTCTCATAAAAGAAGTTGTAAATTAAACATTAGCAAAGGTGATAAAATAATGGTATGTGTCACGTGGTTAAGAAAGTGGAAAAACACATAAGATAATTAAGGTTTAACATAGAGAGAAAGAATATGTTGGACAATATTCCATTTAATGAATTCATCTAATGTATGAGTCTGATAAGTACTA
Organism: Vicia faba; assembly: GCA_948472305.1. NCBI lineage: Eukaryota > Viridiplantae > Streptophyta > Magnoliopsida > Fabales > Fabaceae > Vicia > Vicia faba. The sequence continues at coordinate 235,814,364 of OX451735.1, forward strand.
TCATGACATATGAGTTCAGAACATGATCTATCATACTATTTTCAACCACATTGTCATGAAATTCACTTGTTAAATATCTCTCAACATTAACAAGCTGATATCTACTTCTAAGTTGGCCAGACAAAGAAATAAACATATTGCATAAATTCACATGAACAAAATATATCAAGACAACTCATTAAAACATACAAAAGATTACTAATTCATTAAACTTAACATTATCCAATAAATTTTTTTTATCTCATAATGATTAAGATAAGTACAACACAGAGAGATCTTAAGTTACACATGAAGGTAGAGAAAAACACAAGAAAAAGGGGTTTGAATTGGATTTTAAGAAAATATTCCCCTTTAGAAAATTATTTGATTGAACTATGAAAGAATATAGAATGTAATAAGTATAAAGAGACACATTCAGTTATCCAAGTTCATCATTAACTAGGCTACTCATGTCCACCCTCCTCAGGTGATTTTGCCTTCAACAAGGACTTAATCCATAATAACCAAATTAATTACAATTTCACGGGCTACCTGCCGGTGACTAACAATTAACAATGATCAGCAACCATTGACCCCTTAAGAAATCTAACCTAACCGGTATTCTTAACAGTATTTCACAATGACCCGCAACCATTGTCATCTCAAGTCTTCTGATCTTTGCTCGATCACTTGAGGAACAACACAATGATATATTCAGTGATCTCTACAAGATATAACAATCATTAACCCTATCAAAAATCCGATCAACCTGATCTTTCTATGGGGGATTTCTCATAATTATCCTCAACCATTGATCTCCTATGATTTATAACCCACTCGGTACATTTCGATATGTTAGCTATCATTGACCATAAGGATTCTGACCAAACTGGTATCCTTAGAATATGATTTCATCTTTAATGATCGCACCAAATCATCTTCTCAAATCTTCTGATCTTCACTCGATCACTTGAGGAATCACCAATTCTAAACATAATTATTTTTCTGGAGATTACAGAGTGCTTCTTATCAAGCAGATTACTCCTACTTTAAGTACATATTGTTTGACATAATTCGGAGCAATAACTCTTGTGTACAAACAACTTACATGAAGATTCTTAATAAATAACACAATCTGACCAATAACTCATGTGTTTTACATTCTTTCTACATAGAAAAATATAATCTAAATTGAGTGCAACATCTTGTAGTCTTCTTGTCTTCATCTTCTCCGTTGAGCAAGTTATGAGCAACAACTCCTTACTTCTTCATAATTCTTCCAAGATGGTAGTTTTAATAACATCTTGTAGAATTATTCATCTTCATATTCTTTCTTGATAAGTAAGATATGCACAACAACTCTTTGCTTATTCATTTCATCTATTCATTCTATCTCTCTTTCTTTCGAAGTGGTTGTGTTTATCATAAACAACAACTTTGTATCTTTTATATTTTGAGGTAGTGGACTCTCCGTCAATTTGAAATTGAAGCTTTAGTCCTCTTATATAGCCTCTAGATGAAGTCTCTTATATAGCCTTCTAAACCCAACGAAATATTCATAATTATTTAAAATAATATCAAAGTAATATAACAAAAGGGCGTCACATTTTATTCGTGAAATAATTATACGTGCTAGTCTTACTCTGTAACACAGGTTTTAAAAATTAATCATGACATATGCATTATCAATGTTTCACATACTTGCAGTGGAATCATAGTTCAAACAAGTTTCATTAAAAACACTTCATAGTGCCCCATGATTCATGGTTCACAATTCAAAATAATTTAAACTCCATGGAAACACTTTAAATGTCATAACAAAACAAGGGCAAAATAGTTTTCAAAACAAAGAATTCCTGTCCCCCGATGTTACATATCATAGCAAGACCTTCTAGACTTAACGAAAATAAATCACACTCCAAAGCTATTCTTCCAAGCCTTTAAGGACTACTCTTGATTACCTGCACGTTACCCACGTAGAGACAACATTTAAGTAGAAAGGGTGAGTTTATCACAATTATTATATAATATGTAAGTAATAGACATAGCAGAGTAAGCCAAAAGTATCGTAATAATCAATTCATCAATATCATCTTCCAAGTTCAACAACACAACACAATATCACCAAAATCAAGAACCATGCAATGCCACATAAGATGCAGTGCAAGGACAAGACTCATGCATGTGGTACCAAATCACTTGATGGACACTGAGACATCACGCTCCAAAGACCTCAATCATTGGATTTATTCCCTCTTGGAACCGGATCAAAATCATAGACATCCCAAATCCATAAAATGGGATTGAGACCAAATCACTGGACCAATGTCCTAACTCATCAAAACGGACCAAAGTTGTCCAATGAATGCATGATGCACAACAATAACATAAACAATAATAACCAGTCATACGCATCATCATTCATGTATCAATCAACATCATATATAAAACATCATCATATATACTTATATAATCAAAACATCATCATAACATCATTATATCATCATAGTAACAACATATCATCATAGTCAAGTGAATCATCATTGCGATTCAACATGGGGAACCTATTCCTATTATAACTTAGGTCTTGTAAAAATATTCCTAAGTTTCTATTTCATCTCACCAAATTAAGGTTTACTATGTTAGCTACACACTGTTTCGAACAGCGCATCAATCAGACTCCTGAAACTCAAGTTATGGCATTTTAAAGAAAATTAGACAGTCGTTCAATTCTGCCACCCGTCTCCCGGAGCCACCCTAGCATTTCCCGGTGCTACGCCGCTTTTGTGTCACCCGGTTCTACGTTGCAGACATCACTTCTCCTCCTGCGATTTTCCACCATTGGAGGTCTTCCGGAACTCCGAATTTGATTCCGTAAAAATTCCTGATTTCAGAATTTAAAATCCTATGATTATAAAACATTCTTAACATTCTATAACACTTATTTAAAGGTCATAACATCACACATTCATCAAGGATTCATTCATTAATTCATTCAACACATGGTTTTTCCTTAATTTCATCAATCTTCATCCCAAAATCATCACACAAAGATAATCTTACAATTATCTAGACTTTAGATCAAATATAATAATCAGATAAAACCTCTTACCTTATTGTTTTGAGTGATTGATTTTATTCTTTGTGTCTCTTATAGTGGTCTTCTCTAACTTTTGTACCCTAGTCTTTTCTCTCTCTTCTCCCAATATCTCGATTGTACAAAATGAATCGTATAACTCTCTCTTTTTCTCTGTTATCACAAATGACCCCTAATATCTTCCTCAATTACCCTTCTTTATCCAACCCCAAATTACCATTATGTCCTCACTCTTTCTTCTAATTACCAACACACCACTCTAATTAAAATAACCATTTAAATAATTATTCCTATTATTATATTCTCAATAATAATCCAAGTAATTACTAAATAATTATTTAATTATTCTAATACTCCTATTCACCATAATTCACATCATGTTGCTCCATGTCGTAAACAACAATATACTAACATGCATCATACATAATCATTTAAAACATCTTTATTCGTCCTTAATTCACAAATACATCTAATAATTCATTAAATAAGAAATTCTAAAAGTTGGGGTGTTACAGTTGTAGTGCAGGAACACCAGAGTGTCAGAACCAAATCTTGTCTTCAGAGTTATGGGCAATAGTTTATTTAAAACACAAAGCTTTTCTACTGATCTTAGAACTACTTCTGAAAGCATATTTATTTTTTGATCTGAGAGATGAAGATTGTGCTGAGAAGATGTTTCATTTCAGATTCTTTCATTAGTGGATTCTTGTTTTCAGAATGATCAATAGCAACCTATTTGATAAAACAGGTCTTGATTGTACGTGAAAGCTTTTCTGATGAAGATATCAAAAGCTTTTCTGATGATGTACCTTAAAATCAAATATTATAACAACAGCCTATCTGATTCTCAAGTCTTTGAATTCTTGAGCTTTGATTCTTTTCTTCTTCCTGGATTTTTTTGATTGAGGAGTGATAATGATCCAGAAGATTCTTATATGTTGTAGAGTCACGATCTTTCAAATTTTTGAACACTGTCTTCAAATATACAAGCAACAACTTATATCAGTACATCTGATTTTCACGTTGAGTTCCTTCTCTCTGATCTTGACCCTGTATTGATTCCTTGATAATCAACTTTTCTAAGATGCATATTTGATGTCTGATTTTTGAAGCAATAGATTATATCAGTACATCTAATTTGATGTTGAATATCTTCTTTATGATCTCTTGATCTTTGTATTGATTCCCTTTCTGATGAACATTCAGCATTCCTTAGAACTGTTGATGTTTCTATAAAAGTGGTCACAATATTTCTTCTGTTGAGTGCAATGGTCTTTCTGAAGATATTTATCTTCTAATGAATATTACTTATGATGAGTAGATTAGCTTGAGAAGATATCATCCTTTGATCTTGTCTTCTAATGGACTTGAGATGTTGATTAGATGTGAGTCCACAAGATATTTCTTCCTTTCTTCTTATGGAATACTTCTAATGTTGAATGAATGTGCGTATTCCATGAACTCTCAGAGTCTTCAGAATCTTAACTCTGTCTTCAGAAATATGAGCAGTAACTCTTCTGATGAACAAATATTGACTTATGATCTTATAGTATAAACTTTCTTGACTTGTGTTAAGAATTTTGACTTCTTCTTTAGAATCTAAGAAACAACTCTTCTAATGAACGAATCTTGACTTTTGATCTTCTGCGTTGTAAGCTTATTTCTTGTGCAGTCTTGATTTGTGATATTGTAGCAGCAGGTTATCAGAAACTCTTTCTTCTTGGAACCACATTGAGATTCTTTACTTATCAAACATTCAGCATTCCATAGAACTACTGATGTTACATTAGAAACATAACTTAATGGTTCTTCTTTTGAGTGATAATGTAATTCTAATGATATCTTGGCTAAGACAATCCAAAATTCTAATAGTGTATCTGCACACTTAATTAAACCATTAGAACTAAAATTTCTCTTCATAAAATATATACTTGTTATCATCAAAACTCAGATATTAAACAAAGATCCAAAACTTGTTCTTACAATCTCCCCCTTTTTAATGATGACAAAACCAAGTATTTTTATGAAACAAATTTACAGGGTTAAATCATAAACAAAGTAAAGTAAGAGTTTAGAAAACTTCCCCCGAGTTAGAAATTCCCCCTAGGATAAACAATTTGCCCCTAAATCATAAACTTATGATCTTTCAGAGCTTAAGAGCATTGTTATCTTTTTCTGAATCTGATCTATCATTGATTTAACCTTTAAGCTTATCAGATTATCCATGCTTTCTCAAAACAATTGAAACTTGATTTATCAGAGTGAATGCAATTTCATTTTCAATGTTCTTTATAGCAGTTATGCACATTCTAAGTAATTTTACAGTTTATATCATGTCAGAATGTCATGTAACTCATAGGATTTAGGGAATTTATATCAATCAAAATCATTACTCTTTCTCTCCCTTTTTGTTATAATAAAAAAGATAAATAAATACTTAATTGATTCTTGAACAATTTAAAGCAACAAAAAATTTAAAACAACGATGCAAAGACATATGATTAATCAACAAAATATAAAATCTTCAAATTATTAGGAACACATAGAATACAAAGCACACAGATTAACCAAAGAGCACACAAAAGACAACACACACAGATTACAGAAAAGAAGGACTTGCATACAATAACCAGAAGACATAATGGAAAATATCATAAGTACATAATAAAATTTACAACTAATTCAACCACTAATCATCAAACGTCTCACACCTTTCGTCTTTAAATTTAACGTCAAGACCACCACCGATCCTACAAATACTTTCCACAATATTTGCTTTGATAAGAACTTTTGTTAGAACTCTTCCATATGGAATGAATGATTTTTTATTTTCTCTGGAAATGATGATGAATTCCTTAAGATATTTGAATACGACCTGAGGTAGATCTAAATGGGTACGCTTAAGCAAACATAGAATTAAAATCTTATCATCGTGATACAGAAAATCTTTGTGGAGACCACGAGGGCGAAAATTCGTCAGAATGAACCAAAACCATCCTTTAGAGATAGGTAGAAGTTTTTCAGGGTTTGTGGGTTAAAAAACACCAGAAGAGACATCGAAGAGATATATCATGTTACCATTAGGTATGCATCCAATGGATTCATAACTAGTGGTGATGCCCTTCTAAGGACATTCAATGACTTCAGCTATGTTAGCCACATTAAATGAGATAGTAAGACTGTTGTATCCCAAAAATTGCCCTCCCATATTTCCCAAGACATGGCAAGAAAAATCTCCAAGTGGTTCAAGATTGCTCAAGAGTTAGACAGTCAAATCATCTCCTAAGGCAGTCAACCTCAAATTAGGGTTTTGTGTTGCATTAAGGTCCTTGCATAAAAATGACCTCAAGTGCTCCCCAATGTCTTAATATGTTCTCAAGTTCATCCATGTCAAATTTCAAGCCTTGCAGAGGAAGTTTGCTCAGTCAATTGCTCAAAGGGTCCAAAAATTGACAGTGCTAGGGCAAAAGTCAACTGTGACCTATAAACAGTCAAACTTCAAGATTTTTTGTCAACATTATCATTTTGAAGGATATTTCATCATTTTATCAAGGGTTGATCATGATTTATCAAGGATTGCTCAAAATTCATCAAGACTCAAAAGTTGCTAAATTAGGGTTTTGTAGGAAAAGTCAACTCAACTTTGACCAAGAATAACTTTCTCATACTTTATGAGAAATGACCCATCCAAAGCTCATTTTGAAGAGGATGCAATTTTATACAATCCATATTCACACCCCAAGATCAAGAAATTCACTCACAAGAAGTTACAGATTTGGACATTATAGGTCATTTTTGAAAGTCAACAAAAACACCTTTTTTTCCAAAGCTTATAACTTGAGCATGGAATATAAAAATGAGACGATAACAAAAGGATTGGTTAGCGGACATCTCAAGCTTTCTAAAAAGTCCAAGTACACCTCTAAAAGTTCAAAATTGAAGAAGTTATGCATTCTTGAAGTTGGGCATTTTTGCAAAATTGCCAAAAGTCAACTATCCCCAAAACTTCAAATTTTGTCAAATGGGCCCATTCTTTTCCACTTTATTTGATCTTGTCACACTACACACGTGTCCTAGCTTCAGCCTTGTATCCATTTATTAATTTTTCTATTTTATTTGATTTTTTATTGAATTAATTCATTTTAAATCAATTTAAATCAAATAAAATCCAAATATTGATTACTTAGGATCTTTTTGGTTGTTATAGGTCTTAATTAACATCATGATCAGCATCAAATTCGTATCTCATCATATCATGAACAAAAAGATGGATTTTTGGCAAAATTGGAAGTTTTTCAATGGAGGTTCAAATCAAATCTCCAAGCCATAATGCACAAGGATTCAGTCCAAAATTGTTGACCTAATGCACTCCTTATTACATATACAATGCAAAGACACGAGTTTTAGAGGTTGGAGGCTGCAAGAACATCAAAAGAAAACTTGAAAAAATTGGAAAAAAGCTTGAAACTGAAATCGTGCTTAGAGGCAGTTTCAACACCAAATCTCCACACTAATCAATTGCTGGACCATCCTTGAAGCGAAACCAATCCAAAACCAGTCTCCATACGCGCCCTAGAGCTCTGTAAGTGTCTCGAAAACATGCCTTTCAGTTGAAATCGTATCCTCATATTCTTGCACTTTTTTGACAAATCTTTGGTATATTCATGATGCTAATGCAATTTCTAAGCTTTCTGCATTATTTGATTGCATTTATATAGCCTGTAACCTCTAGCCGAATCTAGGGTTCTTAGTTCGTGTTTTTTGGGCGTTTCGTTTGCAGGCGAAATCGATGCCATTAATGGACATAGACGTGCTCAAGAGGCCTAGACGAGCACAACCATGTGCTTGGAATCAATTTCCATGGCCTAGAATGGATTTTAGGGTTGACTTAGGGATTCAACTGCGGATATGAATCCGTAGGTAAATAACCAGGGCTGAGCGAGGAAGATGAAGACGTGGCTCTCCCTGGTTGGCTCATTCAAATACTTGGCGCGTGTTTTCAATTTTTTGGCATATTATTGTGTTTTCTATTATAATATTTATTGTCCATTATAATAACAAATGAAGCGTGTTGGTGCAATGGTAGTGGCGTGTGTTTAGTGACTCACAGGACCTGGGTTCGAATCCCAGGTCCCCCATATTGCTTTGTATTTTTTCTCTTCAGATATTCCAGCGTGTTTCAGGATTTGTGGTCCATCATACTTCCTCAAATCTCCAAGCGCCAAATGGCCCCAGGCCAGATCTGGTGGTCCAGAGGTGACGTCCACCATGCTACCCGGGTCAACCAATGCGCATGGGAGTCCAGAAGTCAACCAGGCATGCGCCTGTTGGGCCAAAAAATTGCAATTCTCACTTCTTTTCCAGGCCCACACCCCCCTAAGTCATTCTATTTCTTTATTTTTATTTATCTCATTTATTTGTTTGATTAATTATTTTTATTATTTAACTAACCAATCAAAACTTTTTCCTCATAAAATTAAAAACCAAAAATAGTTTCATTATTTAAATTAATTTTCAGCATTTTATTTTTGTTAAATAAATCAATTAATTAATTTAGTTTAATTAGGAAATAACTTTAATGTCTTTTGCAATAATTAAAATTAATTTAGACAATTAGGTTTTTATTAACTTTGATTAATTTATTTTTATTTCTTTTAAATATCAAAAATCCAAAAATATTTTTATTAATTAATTAATTTATTAATTTAATATTTAACTTAGTTTAATTCCTTTTTAATTCAAAATAAACCAAACAAATCTTTTCTTTAATCAAAAGGGTCAAAACCCTAAAAAACTCGCATCCGATTTAATCTCCCGCACCCGAGCCATTTTATCATATTATTGTAATTGTTTCCCGGAATGTAACAGTTAAATAGGACTTTAATTATTTTATCGCTTTATTTATTTTCCGCATTTTAATTTCAAGGGTTATTTTTGGCGATGTAAATATGCGATGCCTTGTAATAGTTTGTTTTAATTTCCGCAATTTAATTTCCGCAACTTATAAACTGTTAGATGTTTGGTAATAGGGAATGCATGACAAGATCGAATGTTTAACCTAAAATCAACATAGATAACCATTGACATGTGCAAAGATAAAATTAACTGAAACAACACACTCGCACATGCGCACTCTTAGGGTACACCTCACTTGGTTGCCTTCAAACGTGGTCATTGAGTATAGGAAGTTTTAAAGGTCGCCCTCTTGTCTAAAGATCATAGTTGCCTCGAAACGGTTGCCTCGGAAAAATGATCTAAGACATTAGGGTTACCGCTAAGGCGTCCTAACATTGCTTTAGTGACCATACGTCCCTTAATCGAATTGACCCTTAAAACTCCAACGACGACACTACCTACTCATCAATAGTGGGATAGCATTGTCTAAAGGACATTAGCATAAATTGATTCTTTTTTCGAGTAGGTAGATGGTTCTTAAGTACTTGCTCTCTCAAAACAAAATAAAACTTTTCGCACTTACACGTTTCAAACAAAAACTCCTTTCAAACCCACAAACACAAAGAAAATCAATTTTTGAAAATACTTTGAGCAAGTACCTAAGAGCCCATGAATAACCACGGATAGAAAGGGTGCTAACACCTTCCCTTTCTATAATCTACCCCCCGGACCCGAGAAACATCTCGAAAAAGGAATTTTTCTGTGCTTTTTTCCTTTCCTTGTTGGATAAAATAAAAGACGGTGGCGACTCTTGCTTACCGCGACATTTTGAGAAAACAAACACAAAACGCGAACCAGCATTCCAAAAAACAGTCAGTTCTCTCCCACCGTATCACAGAACTGACGACTCTGCTGGGGATACTTAATAAGTGAGATGTACCTTAGGATTAGATCATTGTGTTTTCAATTGCTTTCTTTGTATGATTTATGTTTGTGGGATTGAATCAGAGTTACTATAGATCCTAACCCGGATCTGGGCATACCCTTTAGGTAAGTAGCAATAAACTGTGAGGGAACTGTACGGCGTAGACCGATACGGTTGAAGCAGTAGCTATGTTGGTGTGGCACTTTAGATTGTACCGATATCCCTTGTGTTGGAACGAGGAGAATATGGGTCATCTAAGGGGTCATTAAGATCCAACTGACCTTAGAACCTTTAAATTGACCAACTTGGCCATAGAACAATAGCAGTATGCTACACTCATTGAGACTAAACTCTCGCGATGATTCCGACCGCAAGAAAAGGTTGCTAAACTGGAATTATGACCGATTGAGGGTAGTCAGTGATATTGAGATCCTCTAGAACCCGGTTACTATTTTTAGGACAGGTTTAAACCAACTGAACTGAAAGAGGGTAGTACCTAAGCTCATTGCCAACTTGAAATCTAAGGGCCCTCTGTGTGACTTGTGTGCCTTTACCATGTTTGCCATTTGTGGATACTTGTGACGTGCTTTCTATCATGACATCATAACATTGCATACATCTTGCATTGGACTAACCTATTTCAAAGACATGAGGGATTTATCTTTGTTCTGTTTTGTAGGTCATGATGCCCATGCGTAAGAATACCATCCGAATCAACTTTGTCCAGGTTCCCACCATGCTTAAAGAGTTGATTGCAAAGATGCCTGATACTACCTCTTTCATCAGAAGACATGGGTATCTTCTCAGTTTGGTCACCTCCAAATTGGACGAGAAGATGATGAGTGTTTTGGTCCAATTCTATGATCCACTGTACCATTGCTTTACTTTTCAGGACTACCAGTTGGTTCCCACCTTAGAGGAGTTTTCTGATCTGCTCGGTATCTCTATTCTGGAAAAGACCCCGTTTACTGGTTGGAAGAAGATCCTTAGGCCGGAAGAGATTGCTTCAGCCCTTCATTTGACCAAAGATGAGGTAATGACTAATTGGGAGACTAGAAGTGGAGCAAAGGGCTTTCTGACTAAGTTCTTGGTTGGCAAGGCTAATTATTTCTGGGATAGTCTAGACTTCAAGGCATTGGAAGATATTCTGGCTCTTCTGATATATGGCTTGGTATTGTTTCCGAATCCTGACTCCTTTGTTGATGTGAATGCGGTGAGAATCTTCATCTCTCGTAATCCTGTACCCACTCTCTTGGGTGATATTCTTCATCAACTTTATGCCCGTACTGCCCGAAAGCGGGGAACCTTGATGTGCTGTGCTCCATTATTGGCGAGGTGGTTTATTTCGCACCTCCCCAAATCAGTGCTGAAGAACAAAGAAGGAATAGGCTGGGCTTATAGGGTTATGTCTCTCTCTCATAATGACATTATCTGGACTATCAAAGGTATGGACGAGGTGGCTGTTATTGATCGATGTGGGGAGTACCCCAATGTTCCACTGATAGGAACCCATGGAGGAATTTCTTATAATCCGTGCTTAGCCTTACGTCAGTTTGGGAGAGCCAGAAGAGAAGGACCTCATGAGCTGCTAATGCCTAGTATCATCTTTGATTTTCAAGGGGATAGTGATGAGCAACTCCACAGATTCATAAGGGCTTAGGATAGAGTTCATAGATCTGATCCACACGAGCTGGGCCTAAAGACTTCTCTTCCAATGGAGCCATATCTCAGATGGGTCCGTATCCGTGCCCAAAAGCTGGGTATGCCATATGAAACCGTCCTGCCTATCATTGTTGAAGTTGCTAATGAAGAGGGAGTTCTTCCTACCATCCTCCACCCTTACATGCCCACTGACATTGGGGCACTGAAAAGGTCTTGGATGTAGCTGAGAGAGGAACATGATGCTTACCGAGAAAAGTTTAACGAGCAAGAACAGAAGATTCAGAAGTTGACTAGGCAGCTAGAGAACGAGCGGATTCTCAACGACTATGTCCGCAACGACAAGAAGAGACCATGGGAGCACTGATTGTCCTTTGATTATTTCCTTTCCAGTTTTTGTTTACTTTTCAGTATTTCCTCTCTTGTAACGCCTTAAGGGCATCAGTTGAACAATTTGGATTTCAAAGTTTATCTAATAAAGCGTGTTTCTTTTCTTGTTTACGAATTTGAATCTCTCGATTGTCTTTGAAATCATATCATACGCATTCCATCCCATGCACTTCATAACAGATACCCTTTACAGGTCTCTTATCTTCTTTGCTGTTTATTTCAGCACTCATCATGTCTGCTGAACCATCAACCGAGCAAGCAATCAAGGCCCTACAGGCCCAGAATGCCCAATTTCAAGAGCTGTTCATGAATCTAGCTAAGGGTCAGCAATATCTAAAGACCCTAATTCTGAAAGAGAAGAAGAAGAAGAAGAGGACAGTGTTGTTTAACACAGGTCACCGGTTTGGAAACAGGCTATGGGATGAAGTTGATCTGACCACCTCATCTGGAAGGAAAGATAGTCAGGAAGAAAGGAGGGCTCCTAGCCCTGTGGTCTCCGACAACGAGACAGACTTTGATGAAGACCAGTATCCTATGACTGAGGATAGATACAAGCAACTGGAAGACCGGTTGAGTGCGATGGAAGTTCAGAAAGTGCCTGGTCTGGACTTTCGTGATCTGGGTCTATCATCTGGGGTAGTGATTCCCCACAAGTTCAAGGCACCAACCTTTTCTAAGTATGACGGAGTTTCTTGTCCGAAGCTTCACCTCCGGTTATATGTAAGGAAGATTCAGTCGCACACCGCTGATAAGAACCTATGGATCCACTTCTTTCAAGACAATCTCTCAGGGACTCAGCTTGAATGGTTCTACCAGTTGGACGGAGCCAGTATCCACAGTTGGGAAGATTTGGCTACTGCTTTCTACAGGCAGTACCAATATAATTCTGACCTCGCTCCCACGCGTATCCAACTCCGGGGTATGTCAATGGGAACGGGCGAAGGATTCAAAAATTATGCTCAGAAGTGGAGGGACCTCGCCGGAAGAGTACAACCACCCTTGGCTGATCGGGAGCTTGTGGATATGTTTCTGGGGACCTTGTCTGGTCCATTTTTCAACCACCTGATCGGAAGCTCTTCGTCTGGGTTTACAGAGCTAATTATGACTGGTGAAAGGATTGAGGCTGGTATCAAGGCTGGTAAGATACAGAAGGGTGCCTCATCAAGCACCGAGAAGAAGCCTTTTAAGAAAGAGTCTAGTGCTGTCTACAATTCGAAAAGCCAGAATAGACCTGAACGCCGCCAAGCTGTTAATGCGGTTGTTATTTCAAGACCTGCTGATGCTCCTCAGCACAATAATCAGTCAAAAGACGAGAGACCTCAAAGGAAATTCACCCGTCTTAGTATGACTTTGTCTCAGATTCTGCCACAGTTGTTGAAAACCAATCTGGTGATTTCAAGGGAAGCCCCGAAGAATCCAAATACAACATCACCAAAGTATAACCCTAATGCCCGCTGTTCTTTTCACTCTGATAGCCCGGGGCATGATACATATGATTGTTGGGTTTTGAAGAACAAGGTATAAGACTTGATTGATGCGAAAGAGATCGAGTTCGGAGCACCAGAGAAGCCTAAACAAGACACAGGGGTGAATGCTATCGGGGATGACAATGATGAAGAGTTTGATATCGACAGTTGGATCTACCCGACTGCCAATGGTGGACTAAGCAACTGGACAACGAAGGATTCTATGCCCGTTTCTGTTATCACCCAGTAATAAAACTTTTTATTTTGATTTTGTAATAGACAATGTTTTAAACTCTACGGCCCGGTGTCTTACCCGGGGCACCGTGGCTTCATTTGTGAGGGCTTTTTGTGTGTCATCTACATATATCATTAATAAAAGCATTGGACGTTTCTTGCATTTCAAATCTTGCGCTCCTTGTCTTTCTTTTATTATATATTGCAAAACAACTATTTTACACACACTCACATATACAGGTCTACATCCACTCTGGATCTCACTGATAACGACTCTGCTACTTCCAGTTATGACTTCGGAAATCCGATCAACCTAGCCGAAGACGAAGGTGAAGATGATTGTGAAGTGCCTGGTGAACTTGCAAGACTTCTACTCCAAGAAGAGAGGGCTACACAGCCACACGAAGAGCCAGTGGAGACAGTGAATCTGGGTACAGAGACAGACAAGAAGGAAGTTAAGATCGGCGCAAATCTGGAGCTTAGTGTAAATCAACGGTTGATTCAGATGCTGCATAACTACGTTGAGATCTTTGCCTGGTCTTACGAAGATATGCCTGTGTTGGATACTGATATTGTGGTTCATCACCTGCCTACCAAGGAAGACTGCCCTCCAGTGAAACAGAAGGTCCGCCGAATGCGCCTAGAGATGTCTGAGAAAATCAAGGCTGAAGTGATGAAACAGTTTGACGCCGGTTTTCTAGCAGTTACTTCTTACCCTCAGTGGGTTGCCAATGTGGTTCCTGTGCCGAAGAAGGATGGTAAGGTTAAAATGTGTGTTGACTATAGGGATCTTAACAGGGCAAGCCCCAAGGATGACTTCCCTCTACCTCATATCGACGTCTTGGTTGACAACACCGCTCAGTACAAGGTATTCTCCTTTATGGATGGTTTCTCCGGTTATAATCAGATTAAAATGGCTCCCAAAGACATGGAGAAGACAACTTTTGTTACTCAGTGGGGGACCTTTTGCTACAAGGTCATGCCTTTTTGACTGAAGAATACTGGGGCAACGTATCAGCGTGCCATGGTTGCTTTGTTTCATGACATGATCCATCACGAGATTGAGGTATACGTCGACGATATGATTGCAAGGTCCCAAACTGAGGAGGAACACATTGACCATCTGTAGAAGTTATTTGACAGGCTGAAGTTGTACAAACTGAGGTTAAACCCGAACAAGTGCACCTTCGGGGTGAGAACTGGTAAACTGCTGGGCTTCGTCGTAAGCGATAAAGGTATTCAAGTGGATCCTACAAAGGTGAAAGCCATACAGGAGATGCCAGCTCCCAGAATAGAGAAAGAAGTCAGAGGCTTTCTAGGACGACTGGACTACATTACCCGATTCATCTCGCACCTGACTGCTACTTGTGAGCCAATCTTCAAGCTGCTAAAGAAAGATCAAGTAGTATGTTGGAACGATGAATGCCAGGCCGCTTTCGAAAGGATCAAAGAGTATCTCCAAGAGCCACCTATTCTGATGCCTCCAGTTGAAGGGAGACCTTTGATCTTATACTTGACAGTACTCGACAACTCAATGGGGTGTGTGCTGGGTTAGTATGACGAGTCTGGCCGAAAAGAGCATGCTATTTATTACCTTAGCAAAAAGTTTACCGACTGCGAGACCCGATACTCGTTGCTCGAGAAAACTTGCTGCGCTTTGGCATGGGCTGCTCGCCGTCTGAGATAGTATATGTTGACTCACACTTCTATTGATATCAAAGATGGATCCAATCAAGTATATCTTCGAGAATCCTGCTTTGTCCGGAAGAATAGCAAGATGGCAAATGATCTTGAATGAGTATGACATCCAGTGCACGACCCAAAAGGCAATTAATGGAAGTGTGTTGGCAAACCATTTGGCACATCAGACAGTGGACGATTACCAGTCTATGAACTTCGAATTCCCGGACGAGAATATCATGATAGTGATTGATTGTGAGACACCTAGACCGGATGAAGGACCTGAGGAAGGATCCCGATGGTCTATGTACTTTTATGGAGCTTCAAACGCTTTGGGTAATGGCATTGGCGCCGTGATCATATCTCTCAAAGGCTCTCATACTCCGTTTACGGCCCGACTATGTTTCAACTGCACTAACAACATGGCGGAGTATGAAGCGTGCATCATGGGTCTTCGAGCAGCAATAGACCTAAGGATTAAGTTTCTGAGTGTCTTAGGAGATTCCGCTCTCGTGATCAGTCAGATCAAAGGCGAGTGGGATACGAAACACCTAAATCTTATTCCTTACAAGGAGTATGTATTGACATTGCTTCCCCATTTCGAGGAGATAACCTTTGAACATTTCCCTAGAGAGGAGAATCAGTTAGCGGACGCGCTGGCTACGATGTCTTCTATGTTCAAAGTCAATTGGGACAATGAAGCTCCCCGAATTATCATTGAAAGATTGGACGAACCTGCACATTGCTGTGACATTGAGACTGAAGAGGTAGCAGATAAACCTTGGTTTCATGAGGTGAAGAGATACCTTGAGGCTCAGGAGTACCCCGAGGGTGCATCTGTTAATGGCAAAAAGTTTATGAGAAGGTTCGCAGCGAAGTTCTTCATCAGCAATGGCATCCTTTACAAACGCAACCATGATTCGACCTTACTGCATTGTGTGGATAAGAATGAAGCAGAAAGGATCATGGCAGAGTTACATGAAGGTACTTTCGGAACCTATTCCAGTGGACACACCATGGAAAATAAAATCCTTCGGGCTGGATATTATTGGTCCACAATAGAAGCCGACTGTTATCAGCATTCTCGGACATGTCACAAGTGCCAAGTCTATGCTGATAAGGTGCACATACCTCCAGTACCTCTGAACGTCTTGACAGCTCCTTGGCCTTTTGCAATGTGGGGCATTGATATGATCGGCGAGATCAGACCTACGACATCCAACGGGCATCGTTTCATCCTGGTAGCTATTGATTACTTTACGAAGTGGGTTGAAGCAGCTTCCTTTGCTACTGTAACCAAGAACGTCATAGCATGGTTCATTCGGGACAATCTGATCTGTCGATATGGTGTACCAGAGAGGATCATTACGGACAGTGGTACCAATCTCAACAACAAGATGATCACTGAGCTCTGCGAGCAATTCAAGATACAACATCACAACTCTTCTCCTTACTGGACGAAGATGAATGGGGCTTTTGAAGCGGCTAATAAGAACATTAAGAAGATCGTGCAAAAGATGACAGTGATATACAAATATTGGCACGATATGTTACCATTTGCTCTTCATGGATACCGTACCTCAGCACGGACGTCAACAGGGGCAACACCCTACTCCTTGGTATATGGCATGGAGGCAGTCTTGCCCATTGAAGTTCAGATACCCTCTCTTCAGATCATGAAGGATGCAGGTTTGAGCGAAGATGACTGGATTCAGACCCGGCTTGATCAGCTGAACCTAATCGACAAAAAGAGACTTACTGCTATTTGTCATGGTCAGACGTACCAAAAACGGATGATCAAGGCATTTAACAAGAAAGTTAAACGACAAGAGTATCAAGTTGGGGTATGGTTATCAAGCGTATCATCTTACCTCAAGGTGATCCCGGGGGCAAGTGGAACCCTACTTACGAAGGGCCATTTGTGGTTAAGAACATTTTCTCAAGAGGAGCTATGATTCTAACCACCATGGATGGTGACGACCTTCCTCACCCTGTCAATGCAGACATAGTGAAAAGATACTACGCCTAATCAAAGACCCGCTAGGTTGACTGGCCTAGGCAAAAATAAGGGCTTCCCGGCGAACCAAAAGGGTTCGGGCAAAAATAAGGGATGGAAATGAAAAAATCTGTACACCCGACAAGTCGAAAACCTGAAAAGGCGTCTTGGGTAAAGAAGGGTATCCCGGTGGACTGAAAAATCGAAAGGGCGGTCCAGGCAAAAATTAGGGATCAAAGCGTAACACTATGTCTCATTGGATCACCTTGCATCCAGACTTCAGTATCGACTATCAAGCTCGGACGACACTAATTAATCTGATCTACCTTCAACCAAGCAGCAAAGTGATGAGATGCTCGAAGACATAAAGGCAATAGCAGAGTTGGAACCCAGTGGGATCATTCACATAGCTGTTTTGTTTAGCTTTCCACAAATTGTGTAAATTCTATTATTAGGTGGCGTTCTCTTACTAGGACGTCAGCCTCTTGTACAAAAACGCCTATTTACAGGTCAAACTTCAAAATCAATACAATTCATTTTCAAAGAAATTTCAAACTATTTTTTATTTATCTGTTTTGTTTTGCAAAGAACGTCCAATGTTCATTTTTGATATATGCATTTGACATTAATTGCTGCTCATGAATATTTACATGCGAAACAAAAGGCAATTACGAGTAACATCAGAAACAGGGGCAATAAAGATTGTCCGAACTGTATAGTTGCTCTGTCCACCAGGTACAAGGTAAATTCATCTGAAGAATATGGATAAGATACTTTCACTCCCCGCAGAGTAAGGCAGTAATGGTAGCTCTCCCCAGCTGAGACTTGCAACTATGAACGAATCAACAATGCTCTCCCCAAGCAGAGTTGATCTACCATCAGCACTAAAAAGGCTTGATACCCCCGGCAGTTTTAATATTCCCCAACGAAGTATAAGAATGTTCCCCGGCAGAATACAAGATACCCCCAGTGGAGTCAATATTTCCCCAGCACGGTCTAAAAAAGTGATAACACGAAATTGTATCGTTTATTTTCCATGAAATTTACCCGTTCTGTATTATTTTGACCCGATTAATTCCCGAATATTTCGAGTTTGTCATTACTTTTTGCAGGTATTCATAACTCAGCTCAAAACAGTAGAAAACATGAAACAATGCAAGAAAGCATCAAAAGAACAGAAGAAAAAGATAAATCTGTCAAAGAATTGCATTTTTGTAGCTGTGACGGTTGTAATAGAGCTGCCACGACCGTAAGTCATCTTGAAGCGTGTTACGACCGTAACACAGTGGCCACGACCGTAACACGGGGAAAGACCAAAGCTGCTCGTAACGCTCATGTAACGAACGTAATGCATATATCAGTTAATTGAAGAGTGCAGAACGTGGCAAAGCATAACAGAAGGAGTTTCCAAACTCCTTATTTCTCTCCAGTCAAACTCCACGTTCACCACTTCTTCCTCAACTACTCACGTTCCTACATTTTTGGAGATTTTCAAGGAAGGCTTAGTTACAAGTTTTCAAGCCAACTGCCAAATTTATTTTTCTATAAATACCTCAACATTCAACGTTAGAAGTATAGAGTTTATTACAGTTTACTTGTGCGGAAGCTCTGCCGAAATCAAAACCAGTATTACTTCAGTTGTTATATTACTGCATTTGTTTATTTCAATTCTTTTAATTCCACTGTCCAAGTAATAATTTCCAACATCAGGGAATTATTATTATAGTTTAGGATTTATCATTCAAGCCTCAGAATTTGCCATATTACCGATACCAAGTCCGAGTTTCCGATTTGTGGAAGAGGGATTGAAGTATTGGCTTTATTTCCAGGTTTCTATTTTGCAATTGTATTACATACCCTTTTAATTAATTAATTAATGCATGTTTAATTTATTATTTATAATGTCCAATTTATATTTGTTTGTTTTTATTTCCAGTATGTTCATTATAATTTCTATGGCTAGCTAAACCTTTAGTGTCGGTATGGGATAGTAAGAGACATTAGGTATCTGATCAAACTTAGGCTAAAACTTTAATCAACTTAACTCTGGTTATAACTTTTTATGCTTAATAATAAAACCTTTGTTACGAAAGTAAGAAGAGTAAATAGGTTAGATCGAGACCACGAAAGTGTGAGGTTTTTAACCGGATAGCTAAAGTTAGGCATTTGATTTAAATACAGTGAAAGCGCTTTAAACCAAGTTAGAATTAATTAAGTTTCCAAAAAATACTTCTAAACACTTATAGGCTAGCGAAAGCAGGTATAGGGCTTTAGACGTATAATCCGAGATAAGACAATGAAAGTGTGAGTTGAGGGTTTTTAAACTGATTAATTCTACAGATAAACCAAGTTGACCATCCTTATATGCCTAGGTCCGATTAGATCCTTTAGGTCGACTCTATTGCATACCGACCATTTCATTTTATAATTACTTTAAAATCAATTAATTTACCTTCCTTAATCTTCCCAAAAACCAACGTGACAATTTCCGCCTTAGCTAAACTAACCTGTTTTACAACACTAGAGTGATTACAAAGTCCCTGTGGATTCGACAATATTTTATTACTACCGCGATAGGCTGTGCGCTTGCAGTTAAGATACCGTCAGACATTAAGTCGATCGCAAACACATCAAGTTTTTGGCGCCGTTGCCGGGGACTTTAGTTTAGTCACTAGTGTAATCTGAAAACAACGCTGTCTAGACTAAGGCAACTTTTTATATTTCCCTCTGTTGTATGCCAAACACTCGTTCTCAAAACGAGCCTTTGCATTTACAAATTAACGATATCGAGCGTTACTTAAGATTAAGACGCCGAATTCAAGAATACCGATCTCTCAACAATCTTCCTCCAACTAAAATTCCTGATATCCCGTTATCGAAATCTATCGAAGAATCAACAATGGCTGACGTACCAAATCCGCCTCGCACTCTTAAGGACTACGCAGTTCCTTCGCAAGCGGAGCCTCACAACAGCATTGCCGCCCCTGCTATCGCTCGAAACGATTTCGAGCTGAAACCTTCGCTTCTATCCGCCGTTCAGCAGAACCAATTTTCTGGATCTCCTACTGACGACCCTAACCTACATCTGTCAGTGTTTGTGCAGTACGCAGACACTGTAAAAGCGAATGGTGTAAACCCCGAGGCGATACGATTGCGCCTATTTCCTTTTTCTTTAAGAGACAGAGCCCGAGCCTGGCTCCAATCCCTTCCTTCAAATTCAATCACCACATGGGATGAATTGAAAAAGGTCTTCTTGGATAGATATTTCCCACCAAGCAAAACTGCTATGCTTAGAGCTAACATCAACGGTTTTAGACAAAAAGATAACGAATCACTTTTCGAAGCATGGGAGCGTTACAAGGATATGATTAGACTCTGTCCTCATCATGGTTTAGAAGAATGGCTAATCATTCATACGTTTTATAACGGTCTGTTGTATAACACAAGAATGACTATAGACGCCGCTGCTGGTGGCACACTGATGGATAAACCATATGCCGAAGCAAATCAACTTATCGAAAGTATGGCCCAGAACCACTATCAATAGGGAAGCGAAAGAGCTAATGTGGAGAAATCCCAAACCAAAGGTGGAATGTCTGAAGTGAATATCCTGGACCAAGTCAATGCTAAAGTGGAAGCTCTTACCCAAAAGCTAGAAAACCTTACCACTGCTCCTGCAGCTACCGTAGCTGCAGTTGTCCAAACTTGCGATCTATGTGGTCTTCAATCACATCTTGCTCCAGAATGCCCACTTCTAACAAGAGTTCCAGCTGAACAAGCAAACTATGTACAAGGGAACCCTTATAGCAATACCTATAACCCAGGCTGGAAAAATCATCCGAACTTTTCATACAAAAGTAACAACGCGTTATACGCGCCTCTACAAGCTCCTGCCACACCACCCGGTTATCCAAAAGCTATCCCAAATCATCCTGGTAATGGACCTAATGCTCCTAGAAAATCTAACCTAGAAATCATGATTAAACACTTCGTTGCTTCCAAAGCTCAGACTAATAAAGACGTTATGAATCAAAATTTACATACTAATGAGCAGATAAAACAATTAGCTAGCAAGGTTGATGCTTTAGCCACCCATAACAAGATGCTTGAGATGCAAATTTCACAAGTAGCTCAACAACAAGCACCTACTGCGGCACCAACCGGAATTTTTCCTGGTCAACCACAGCCCAACCCGAAAGGACATGCTAATGCTGTGATACTGAGAAGTGGAAAAGAACTCGACGAACCTGTTGACCCGAGACTAGAAAATCCAGCCATGTACCAAAAGCAGAGCGAGCCGCCTGAACAAGCAAATGAACCTAGAGAAAAAGAAAAGGAAAGCGAAACGCAAGAGGCAGTGGAGCAAGAGAAGCCTTATGTACCTCCACCACCTTATAGACCACCAATCCCGTATCCTCAGAGACTTACAAATTCCAAAACGATGGGCCAGTTCAAGAAATTCGTTGAACTTCTGAAACAACTCAATATAACAATACCTTTTACAGAAGCCATCACTCAGATGCCCTCGTATGCTAAATTTCTCAAGGAAATCCTATCCAACAAGAAGAAGATAGAGGATAACGAAACAGTTACACTCACTGCCGAGTGTAGCGCGATCATTCAAAACAATATGCCTCCTAAGCTAAAAGACCCAGGTAGTTTCTCTATACCTTGTAATATTGGAAAATTTGTCATAGACAAAGCTCTATGTGACTTAGGAGCAAGCATTAGTGTCATGCCCTTATCTATCTTAAAAAAGCTAGAGATGGGAGAACTCAGACCCACGAAAATGTCTGTCCAATTAGCCGACCGATCGGTTAAATACCCTGTAGGTATACTGGAAAACGTTCCAGTTAGAATAGGTCAATTCTATATCCCTACCGATTTCATCATCATGGACATAACCGAGGACTCAGTTACCCCTATCATATTAGGAAGACCATTCCTAGCCACAGCTGGAGCTATAATTGATGTAAAGAAGGGAAGATTAACATTCAAAGTCGGAGAGGAAAAAGTGGAATTCATCCTCACTCAATTTCTACAAGCACCCGCCATGAATGACACATGTTATTTACTCGATATTATAGACGAGTGCGTGAGAGAAATAGAAGTTGAACAAACCATATATTCCGAAATAATGAAAATTGAAACCCCTCTGATATTCGAAGACGACAATTGGCGAGAACCATATAAAGATGACAGTCTAAGCGAAAGTCTAGCACTTACACCCGATCATATACCATGTTCCAAGAAACAAAAACTAGAATTGAAAGTTCTACCTAAAAATCTACGATACGAATTCCTTGATACTGAACAAACTCGACCTGTAATAGTGAATTCCAGTTTAGGAACGCTCGAAACTCAGAAACTTTTAGACGTTCTAAGGAAATACCCTACTGCGTTAGGTTACAACATATCAGACTTAAAAGGAATTTGTCCTTCAATTTGTATGCACAGTATTCTATTAGAAGAGGATTGCAAAACCTCTCGAGAACCTCAAAGAAGAATCAATCCGATTCTAAGCACTGTAGTCAGAGATGAAATCAAAAAGCTAATGGAAGCTGGAATTATATACCCGATCTCCGACAGTAAATGGGTTAGCCCAGTGCATGTCGTACCTAAGAAAGGAGGTGTCACTGTCGTGAAAAACGCACAAGGCGAATCGATAACACAAAGAGTAGTTAGTGGACACAGAGTGTGCATTGATTATCGAAAACTGAACAAAGCTACTCGGAAAGACCATTTTCCTTTACCCTTTATTGATCAAATGTTAGAACGATTAGCCAAACACTCCTACTTCTGCTATTTAGACGGTTATTCCGGATTTTTCCAAATCCCGATTCACCCTGATGATCAAGAGAAGACTACATTCACGTGTCCCTATGGAACGTTCGCGTACAGACGAATGCCATTTGGATTATGTAATGCTCCCGCAACTTTCCAACGATTTATGATGGCCATCTTTGCAGATTTCATTGACGACATCATGGAAGTGTTTATGGACGACTTCTCTGTGTGTGGACAAAGCTTTGAAGGATGTCTGTCTAATTTAGAAAGTATTTTAGAACGATGTGTGAAAGTAAACCTTGTGCTCAACTGGGAAAAATGCCACTTCATGGTCAGAGAAGGAATCGTACTTGGACATGTTATTTCTAATAAAGGAATTGAAGTAGATAAAGCTAAGATAGAAGTGATTAAAGAACTCCAACCACCAAAGACCGTTCGAGAGATACGAAGTTTTCTAGGACACGCCGGTTTTTACCGATGTTTTATTAAAGATTTCTCGAAAATTACAAAACCACTTACCGGTCTATTAATGAAGGATGCTGAGTTCATATTCGATGACGATTGTCTTAAGGCTTTTGAAACCCTTAAAGCCGCACTTATTTCTGCACCAATCATGCAACCGCCCGATTGGAGGTTACCTTTCGAAATCATGTGCGATGCAAGTGATTACGCTGTAGGCGCAGTTCTTGGACAAAGGAAAGATAAGAAACTTCACGCAATTTACTACGCCAGCAGAACGCTAGACTCAGCTCAGATGAACTACGCCACCACTGAAAAAGAACTCTTAGCCGTGGTCTTCGCGCTTGACAAATTCCGTTCTTACCTTGTAGGAGCAAAAATCATCATTTACATGGACCACACTGCTATCAGATATTTACTTGCCAAGAAAGATGCAAAACCCAGACTCCTCCAAAGGATCTTACTCTTACAAGAATTCGACTTGGAAATTAAAGATAAGAAAGGAACCAAAAATGTCGTAGCGGATCATTTATCCCGTTTAGAAGGTATAAAACCCGAACAAGTGCCAATTAACGACGATCTTCCGTATGAACATCTGATAGCACATATGATAAGCGACCTAGCTCAATTGGATTTAAATAAACCAGAAGATAAAGAAGTCGTGGAAGCCATCGACATGACCATAGGATTTCCTTGGTATGCTGACATCGTTAATTATTTATCTGTCGGAGCGCTTCCACCTGACTTAACTTACCAACAGAAAAAGAAATTCTTCCATGATCTCAAGAGTTACTATTGGGACGAACCACTTTTATTTAAACGAGGACCTGATGGAATTTTCTGCCGGTGTATACCCGACGAAGAAATAGAAGACGTCATTTCCCATTGTCATTCATCTCCTTATGGCGGACATACTAGCACCTCTAAAACGTGTGCCAAAATTCTCCAAGCCGGTCTTTTCTGGCCTAACCTGTGGAAGGATGTCCACGTCGCTGTTAAAAATTGTGACCGATGCCAACGCACTGGTAATATCTCAAGACGCGATGAAATGCCTCAGAAAGTAATACTTGAAGTGGAAATCTTTGATGTTTGGGGAATAGATTTTATGGGACCTTTCCCATCTTCTTTTGGAAACAAGTTTATACTCGTCGCTGTCGATTACGTTTCAAAATGGATCGAGGCAATAACTTCTCCTACAAATGACACACGAGTAGTG
Source organism: Vicia faba (assembly GCA_948472305.1). Classification (NCBI taxonomy): domain Eukaryota; kingdom Viridiplantae; phylum Streptophyta; class Magnoliopsida; order Fabales; family Fabaceae; genus Vicia; species Vicia faba. The sequence continues at coordinate 235,839,147 of OX451735.1, forward strand.
ATAAAGCTTTTCAAGAATATAATTTTCCCGCGTTTTGGTGTTCCCCGACTTGTTATCAGTGATGGTGGATCTCATTTTATTTCGAAGATATTTGATAAATTACTATCTAAATATGGAGTGAACCACCGCGTAGCAACACCTTATCATCCGCAAACTAGCGGACAAGTCGAAGTTTCGAATAGAGAGATTAAACAAATATTAGAAAAAACCATCGCGATATCTCGAAAAGATTGGTCATCCAAGCTTAACGAAGCTTTATGGGCTTATAGGACGGCTTATAAGACTCCTATCGGAACTACACCTTTCAAACTTGTTTACGGAAAATCATGTCATCTCCCGGTAGAATTAGAGCATAAAGCTTATTGGGCGATAAAGACACTCAATATTAATTACACTGCTGCTGGCGAGAAATGAATCCTCAATTTACATGAACTGGAAGAATTAAGACTAGACGCTTACGAAAACGCTAAAATATACAAAGAACGAACTAAAAAATGGCACGATCAGCGTTTATCTCAAAAAGAATTTAGTGTGGGAGATGCCGTACTTTTATTTAATTCTAGACTTAGACTCTTCCCTGGAAAACTTAAATCTAGATGGTCCGGTCCTTTCGAAATTACAAGAGTTTTTCATAGCGGAGCGGTAGAAATCAAGGATAGAAATAGCGCCCCGTTTATTGTAAACGGGCAGCGGTTAAAACAATATCATCGTATAGATAATAGAGATTATACGAATAAGCTTAAACTCGTAGAACTACTACCTATTTCTTCCGACTAATCTTTCACTAGGCATTTCGTCAGGCTTATGATGTTAAAAACAACTCTTCATGGGAGGCAACCCATTTTATTTGTTTTTACCTGCTATTTTGTTTGTATTATTTGTTTTTGCTTGCTATATAAGTATTTTTCATTTTTTAAAAAACTTTTATGAAACTGCTGCTGATTTCAAGTCAATTTTACTTGACACAGGATTTCTGAATAGTCTTTTTCTCTTTACTTTCTCCTCTACTCTGTTTCCCCGCTTTGTTTTTGCTATGGATCCTCCACAGAACTTTATGGAAACCACCTTTAGAGGTAGAAACCAACAAAGAAGATTTGAGGCTTTGTCTCAGCGAGACATCAGTTTAACCCTGTATCATGATGTACCCACTATGGACTCTTTAGGCATTACTGACAGTGTTTACTACATGTTTAACCAGTTGGGATGGGAGAAAGCCCACCTGAAAAATAGGTTTGTCACTTACCGAGAGCTTACCCTTGAGTTCTTGAGTTCTCTAGTTTACATCCCTGAACACGGTGTTGGAGCCCGAAAAGGAATCATTACCTTCATACTTTTTGGTATTGAGTTCACCTATAACCATAGGGACTTAGCTGCTTTATTAGGATTCCCCAGCGGACCCTTAGCTTTTACTACCCCTGAGGCCGATATATTGGATTTTGAGCTGGATTACTTCTGGGGTACTTTAACCGGAAACTATCACCTTGACCCAGAAAGTATGGATAACAATGAAATACATAACCCAGCCATCCGTTATTTCCATAGGATTCTTGCCCACACTCTGTTTGGAAAAGAACAAAATCAAAATGTTGTATCCAAGGATGAACTATCTTTGCTTTATTGTATGAACTTAGGACGACCTGTCAATGCTGTCCCACTCCTGATGAAGACCTTTACCCGCATTAGTGAGGACCCTAATGTTCCTGTCAGTGTGGGAGGATTAGTTACAATGATTGCACATGCTCTTGGACCTCATTGCCAACTTAATAACTGTGCACCATTTGGATCAATTAGGCCTATGAATATTAATTTTTGTTTCAACAACCGGATAATAGGAAATTTAGGCCCTGCACCTTATGATTACCTGATCAGAGACGAAGTTGTTACTCTTTTTACCCTCCCGAACCATGCCCGAATAAGTGTCCACAACCGTGAAAATTGGTTGTACGAATTGAATCCACCCGACCACCCTTCGACACCAGAAACACCACAATCATATTTTGTTTCTAATAATTTTATGTCTGAAAACGAAACAGATCCTGAAACTCCTCCTGGTTACAATGACTTTACAAATATGGCTGAAGCAAAAGTAGCCCCTGACCAAGGAGAATATACTACATAATTAAACACCATTCTGACCACTTTGGATGCTTATAAAACTGACATTGATGGAATAAAGAATGAATTGAAGACTATGCATTTGGATCTAATTGGTTTAACTGACATCTCGGTGGAGCAATTCTATAACATCACCCAGGCTTTGGAAATATTAAAAGAAAAGATTGGATGAAGCAGTTTTTAGTTTCTTAGTTTTTCAGTTTTCAGTTTTTCAATTCTTTGTTTTTAGATTTTTTCCATTCTGTTTTGTTTCTAGATAGTTTCAATTTTTTTGTTAAGTTACTGCATTTCAATTTACACGTCATTTATTTTCTGTCAAAAATAACAAGTTACTCAATTTGAATTAATGCAATTGTTTGTTTTCAATTTTAAACTTACAATCATTATGCTGCTTACAATGTTTTATGGTTTTCTACTCTATTGCGAATTATATATGTTGGATTATATGTTGAATAAATTAATGTTGTGTTTATGTTGGAATGCCTGAGATGTTCTGCTGCTATAAAAATATACTCTGTGTAATTGTGTCCTGTTCTGTAAAGAAATTTGCAAAACTTGTAGCTGCCACGATCGTCATCCACCCCCCACGAACGTAACGCGCCTTTCAGAGCGTTACGCTCGTCAGCCAGGTGTTACGACCGTAACACGGGCTACATCAGTAACCCTGTTAGCAGAACGTTCCCTTTTCCTGAACCTTTCTCTCTTATTCTTCCATAACTCCCCATTAACCCCATTCAACCCACCATTAATCCCTATCAATTTTCAAACTTCCACTACCTCCTTCCACCATATATACATCCATTACCCGTATCATTTTCTCATTCTCTCATTCACCAACAACAACCATTCTTACTCAAACACTCTTGCATGCAAATGGCGAACAATCTCCAACCCATTCCTGGCATTACCCTACGAAATGGCGAAGCGGGTGAAACTCAACGCACACGGTTCCTGAAATTCCAACGCCGAGGCATCCATCCTACGAGGTTCGTGACACTGACTGCCTCCGAAACCTTGGGTTACTTGAAAGTGTCCAACGCCTACTACAGAATGTCAACCTGTGGACCCTATGTAGCCAGCCACAACCGACATACGAGACTCTCACCCTTGAGTTTCTCAGTTCATTTTGCTATATCACTCCAAACGGCCCAAGAAATCAACTTACCGGTGTGGTAAGGTTCCGAATTTTCAGCACCGAATACGAATTCCCTCAGAATGCATTCGGTTGCCTACTTGATTTCTGTACCAATGAAGGCGCTCACCTACGTGTGCCTGACACTTTTCATGAGGAATCCTTCAACCTGTGGCATAGCTTGACCAATAATCGGGCTGATTCATACGATCACCTCAATGCCACCCAAATACACAACCCCGCCATTCGCTACTTCCACCGCATCTTGTCCAACACAATCTTTGCAAGGGATAGTAACCACAAGCTCAACTCAAAGGAGCTATTTTTCATGCATTGTGCATTCTCGGGTCAGAAAATTAATGCCGCACCTTTCCTCCTGGCTCATATTCACTCCATCTGCACCAGAGGCGGCAAACCTTTCTATTTCGGAGGGCTTGTCACTTCTCTTGCTTTAGCACTAAACCATGGTGACACCCTTGTTCATCTGCCATCCCGACCACCGGTTCTGCTTACTTTGGATCATTGTAAATCGGCCCACCTCATCCACGAGAGGGACGACGGAATATTTCATCCAGTGATACAAAATCGAGTTTACACTAACATTGTTTTGCCTTGCAGGGATCGAATCGACCCTCAGAACCGAGCCAACTGGCTATTTAACCCTGAAGGCCCTGCTGCTGCTCAAGAAGAACCTCATGTCGGCCCCGCTGATGAGATGCAGGAAGAAATGGATAGAGCCGCTCCCGTGCCTGACATTCCTGAGTCATCCTCTTCTGCACCACCTCCTTTTACTATAGAGGACGTCCTTAGAGCCCCCCATCAGCAAAATCAGATGGCTGTAGCTCTTGAAAGAAAGAATCAGGAGCGTTTCGACGCCTTACATCAGCAAAATGTCCAAATCATGAGTGGTCAACGCTCGACGAATGAAAGGCTTGATGAAGTGCTATGGGAGCTTAATGCTTTAAGGATGGATGTTACATCTCTTGGACCCCAGGACACTGACCCTGAAGCTACTCCTTCCAGACGGTCACGAACCCGAAGCCGCCGTGGTCGCCAGTAGCTTTTCCTTTTCTTGTTGTTTTTCTTGTTTTTCTGATGTATTTTTCAATTAACCTCGCCATTATATCGTAACATTGAGACAATGTTTGATATAGTGTGGGAGGAGTACTGCATTCTTAATTTCAGAACGAGTAATTTCATTTCTATTTCAGTTATATTTCGTTATTTCATTTTCTCCCCGTTTTATTTAGCCATACCAAAATTTTCGCCTTTTATATTCGCATAACCGTTAGTTACCTACTTTAACTGAAATCTTAGTTAGAAGGCCAAGAGCGATCCAACGAGAACTATACGATTATGACACCTTCGTCTCTCTACTTACGCGAATCGTCTCCATTTCCGTTATACCGATACTTTGAGTTTTGAATCTTAAATTAGCCCATAGTAGTTTATATTAGCAGTCAGCACCAGTCTTAACACAATCCACGTGAAAAGTCGATGAACATAAGTGGATGATCTTGCAAATTGATTTAAATAGAATGTTACATGCGTTAAGCAAATAGATATTGCACCAATTAAATTGGGCGATCCTCAGCCGATCGTTTAATCCAACGGATGCAAAAGCTTCTACTAAGTAACATGAGAATCCATTGTCTAGGTGGTTCAGAAGCATCTGGCACTGAACTCGGTAGGGCAGACTACGGTTTGATCCCCCGCATCTTGCAATTGGATAAAATAGGTTGCCACATAATTGTGCCAGAAACCATCGTGTTTTGATCAGAACCACTAACCGGCTATTCCACTACGTGCGTGCAAGGATAATGGGCTTAATGTGATTGCGCAAGAACGAAACCGGGTGAAATATGAACGAGAAACCTTGAGTTGAATTATAACGGTATAATTGGATGTTTCGTTTAAAACGGATAGTCGTCGACTAGCTTGTTGCTTGTGTCGTTTACGTATCGTTGTGGTTTCATTCGATTTTCTCGGCCGAACTAACTTAGGATTTCTTGAAATTATTTGAAAACGAAAGGTATACTAGTTATGTGCGTTTATAAAAACTTGTCCGATATTTTTAATTGATTATTTTGCTTGAGGACAAGCAAAGGTTTAAGTATGGGGGAGTTTGATAACACGAAATTGTATCGTTTATTTTCCATGAAATTTACCCGTTCTGTATTATTTTGACCCGATTAATTCCCGAATATAGTGAGTTTGTCATTACTTTTTGCAGGTATTCATAACTCAGCTCAAAACAGAAGAAAACATGAAACAATGCAAGAAAGCATCAAAAGAACAGAAGAAAAAGATAAATCTGTCAAAGAATTGCATTTTTGTAGCTGTGACGGTTGTAATAGAGCTGCCACGACCGTAAGTCATCTTGAAGTGTGTTACGACCGTAACACAGTGGCCACGACCGTAACACGGGGAAAGACCAAAGCTGCTCGTAACGCTCATGTAACGAACGTAATGCATATATCAGTTAATTGAAGAGTGCAGAACATGGCAAAGCATAACAGAAGGAGTTTCCAAACTCCTTATTTCTCTCCAGTCAAACTCCACGTTCACCACTTCTTCCTCAACTACTCACGTTCCTACATTTTTGGAGATTTTCAAGGAAGGCTTAGTTACAAGTTTTCAAGCCAACTGCCAAATTTATTTTTCTATAAATACCTCAACATTCAACGTTAGAAGTACAGAGTTTATTACAGTTTACTTGTGCGGAAGCTCTGCCGAAATCAAAACCAGTATTACTTCAGTTGTTATATTACTGCATTTGTTTATTTCAATTCTTTTAATTCCACTGTCCAAGTAATAATTTCCAACATCAGGGAATTATTATTATAGTTTAGGATTTATCATTCAAGCCTCAGAATTTGCCATATTACCGATACCAAGTCCGAGTTTCCGATTTGTGGAAGAGGGATTGAAGTATTGGCTTTATTTCCAGGTTTCTATTTTGCAATTGTATTACATACCCTTTTAATTAATTAATTAATGCATGTTTAATTTATTATTTATAATGTCCAATTTATATTTGTTTGTTTTTATTTCCAGTATGTTCATTATAATTTCTATGGCTAGCTAAACCTTTAGTGTCGGTATGGGATAGTAAGAGACATTAGGTATCTGATCAAACTTAGGCTAAAACTTTAATCAACTTAACTCTGGTTATAACTTTTTATGCTTAATAATAAAACCTTTGTTACGAAAGTAAGAAGAGTAAATAGGTTAGATCGAGACCACGAAAGTGTGAGGGTTTTAACCGGATAGCTAAAGTTAGGCATTTGATTTAAATACAGTGAAAGCGCTTTAAACCAAGTTAGAATTAATTAAGTTTCCAAAAAATACTTCTAAACACTTATAGGCTAGCGAAATCAGGTATAGGGCTTTAGACGTATAATCCGAGATAAGACCATGAAAGTGTGAGTTGAGGGTTTTTAAACTGATTACTTCTACAGATAAACCAAGTTGACCATCCTTATATGCCTAGGTCCGATTAGATCCTTTAGGTCGACTCTATTGCATACCGACCATTTCATTTTATAATTACTTTAAAATCAATTAATTTACCTTACTTAATCTTCCCAAAAACCAACGTGACAATTTCCGCCTTAGCTAAACTAACCTGTTTTACAACACTAGAGTGATTACAAAGTCCCTGTGGATTCGACAATCTTTTATTACTACCGTGATAGGCTGTGCGCTTGCAGTTAAGATACCGGCAGACATTAAGTCGATCGCAAACACATCAAAAAGCTTCCCCAACGGAGTTGAATCATCATTCCCAGTAGACTCTGGAAGTTTATCCCCAGCGGAGTACAAAAATAAATCTCCCCAGCCGAGTTCCAAGGATCATTCCCAGCAGAACTCAGAGGATTATCCCCATAAGAATCTAACAGGTTTATCCCCAGCAAGTTGCAACTGAAAGATTATCCCCAGCGGAGTCCTTTCCTTTCACAAACAGGAATTCAATCCTCAACAGATTCAACATCACCAGCAATGGTAATCCATCCCCAGCGAAGCTTATCAGTGGAGTCCTCAGCAGAGCATCTCTTCCCCACAGAGTAATCTCATCATCAGTATATTCCCCAACAGAGTTATCTTCTCCTGCAGGTTTATTCTCGCGATCATCTTTGTTCACCATCCCCAGCGGAAATGAGAAATCCAACTCTATTCTCCAGCAACTATCCGAGATTTATTTTCCCCAGCTAAAACATTACATTTCCATACATCATGATATATTCATATACGCATCATACCATACAATCTCATTTATGTTGAGGACATCATTGCTTGATCCATATCATGCATTGCATATGACTGACCCTTATATTTCAAGAAAGATGCAGTTAAATTCTCAACCATGTGGAAGACCTCCTCTGGTTCAGTCAGATCGCCGATAAGATCTCCCTGATTCGTATTCCAGTTGAAGTTATTCCAAGACCTTGTCTGGTCCAGTTAAATCGATTCCTAAATATTTTTCTGATGCCGATCCAGTCAAAGTTAATCCAAGACCTCCTCTGGTTCAGTCAGATCACCGATAAGATCTCCCTGATTCGTGTTCCAGTTGAAGTTATTCCAAGACCTTGTCTGGTCCAGTTAAATCGATTCCTAAAGATTTTTCAGATGCCGATCCAGTCAAAGTTATTCCAAGACCTTGTCTGGTCCAGTTAAATCGATTCCTAAAGATTTTTCTGATGCCGATCCAGTCAAAGTTATTCCAAGACCTTGTCTGGTCCAGTTGAATCGATTCCTAAAGATTTTTCTAATGCCGATCCAGTCAAAGTTAATCCAAGACCTCCTCTGGTTCAGTCAGATCGCCGATAAGATCTCCCTGATTCATATTCTAGTTGAAGTTATTCCAACACCTTGTCTGGTCCAGTTAAATCAATTCTTAAAGATTTTTCTGATGCCGATCCAGTCAAAGTTAATCCAAGACCTCCTCTAGTTCGGTCAGATCGCTGATGAGATCTCCCTGATTCGTATTCCAGTTGAAGTTATTTGTCTGGTCCAGTTAAATCGATTCCTAAAGATTTTTCTGATGCCGATCCAGTCAAAGTTAATCCAAGACCTCCTCTGGTTCAGTCAGATCGCCGATAAGATCTCCCTGATTCATATTCCAGTTGAAGCTCAGATTACCTAGCAACAATCTCCAAATGGAATCTGTAAGCCCATTCCTGACATCACAATGCTGATACCACTTCATGCGAGTGCAAATTTCTGGGCACTCTAGTGTTCAGTCATCTTCCACCTTCGGATCACGAAAGGCCCGAAAGCCAATCTACATCCTCAGGTTTAAGAAAATTGAACAGGGTCAGCTGTTGTACCCCAAAATTTTCCCTCCCATATTTCCCAAGACATGGCAAGAAAAATCTCTAAGTGGTTCAAGATTGCTCAAGAGTTGGACAATCAAATCATCTCCTAAGGAAATCAACCTCAAATTAGGGTTTTGTGTTGCATCAAGGTCCTTGCATAAAAATGACCTCGAGTTCTCCCCAATGTCCTAATATGTTCTAAAGTTCATCCATGTCAAATTTCAATCCTTGCAGAGGAAGTTTGCTCAGTCAATTGCTCAAAGGGTCCAAATATCGACTATGCTAGGGCAAAAGTCAACTGTGACCTATAAACAGTCAAACTTCAAGATTTTTTGTCAACATTCTCATTTTGAAGGATATTTCATCATTTTATCAAGGGTTGATAATTATTTATCAAGGATTGCTCAAAATTCATCAAGACTCAAAAGTTGCTAAATTAGGGTTTTGTAGGAAAAGTCAACTCAACTTTGACCAAGCATAAATTTCTCATACTTTATGATAAATGACCCATCCAAAGCTCATCTTGAATAGGATGCAATTTACTACAATCCATCTTCACACCCCAAGATCAAGAAATGCACTCACAAGAAGATAAAAATTTGGACATTATATGTCATTTTTGAAAGTCAACAAAAACACCTTTTTTGCCAAAGCTTATAACTTGAGAATGGAATATCAAAATGAGATGAGACCAAAAGGGTTGGTTATAGGACATCTCAATATTTCTAAAAAGTCCAAGTACACCTCCAAAAGTTCAAAATTGAAGAAGTTATGCATTGTTGAAGTTGGGCATTTTTGCAAAATTGCCAAAAGTCAACTATCCCCAAAACTTCAAATTTTGTCAAATGGGCCCATTATTTTCCACTTGATTTGATCTTGTCACACTACACACGTGTCCTAGCTTCAGCCTTGTGTCCATTTATTAATGTTTCTATTTTATTTGATTTTTTATTGAATTAATTCATTTTAAATCAATTTAAATCAAATAAAATCCAAATATTGATTACTTAGGATCTTTTTGGTTGTTATAGGTCTTAATTAACATCATGATCAATATCAAATTCGTATCTCACCATATCATGAAAAAAAATATGGATTTTTGGCAAAATTGGAAGGTTTTCAATGGAGGATCAAATCAAATCTCCAAGCCATAATGCACAAGGATTCAGTCCAAAATTGTTGACCTAATGCACTCCTTATTACATATACAATGCAAAGGCACGAGTTTTAGAGGTTGGAGGTTGCAAGAACATCAAAAGCAAACTTGAAAAAATTGGAAAAAAGCTTGAAACTGAAATCGTGCTTAGAGGCAGTTTCAACACCAAATCTCCACACTAATCAATTGCTGGACCATCCTTGAAGTGAAACCAATCCAAAACCAGTCTCCATACGCGCCCTAGAGCTCTGTAAGTGTCTAGAAAACATGCCTTTCAGTTGAAATCGTATTCTCATATTCTTGCACTTTTTTGACAAAGCTTTGGTATATTCATGATGCTCATGCAATTTCTAAGCTTTCTGCATTATTTGATTGCATTTATATAGCCTGTAACCCTCTAGCCGAATCAAGGGTTCTTGGTTCGTGTTTTTTTGGGCGTTTCGTTTGCAGGTGAAATTGATGCCATTAATGGACATAGACGTGCTCAGGAGGCCTAGACGAGCACAACCATGTGCTTGGAATCAATTTCCATGGCCTATAATGGATTTTAGGGTTGACCTAGGGATTCAGCTGTGGATATGAATCCGCAGGTAAATAACCAGGGCTGAGTGAGGAAGATGAAGACGTGGCTCTCCCTAGTTGGCCCATTCAAATACTTGGCGCGTGTTTTTAATTTTCCGGCATATTATTGTGTTTTCCATTATAATATTTATTATCCATTATAATAACAAATGAAGCGTGTTGGTGCAGTGGTAATGGCGTGTGTTTAGTGACTCACAGGACCTGGGTTCGAATCCTAGGTCCCGGGTTCGAATCCCAGGTCCCCCATATTGCTTTGTATTTTTTTTCTTTAGATATTCCAGCGTGTTTCAGGATTTGTGGTCCATCATACTCCCTCAAATCTTCAAGCGTCAGATGGCCCCAGGCCAGATCTGGTGGTCCAGAGGTGACGTCCACCATGCTACCAGGTCAACCAATGCGCATGGGAGTCCAGAAGTCAACCAGGCCTGCGCCTGTTGGGCCAAAAAATTGCAATTCTCACTCCTTTTCCAGGCCCACACCCCCCATAAGTCATTCTATTTCTTTATTTTTATTTATCTCATTTATTTGTTTGATTAATTATTTTTATTATTTAACTAACCAATCAAAACTTTTTCCTCATAAAATTAAAAACCAAAAATAGTTTTATTATTTAAATTAATTTTCAGCATTTTATTTTTGTTTAATAAATTAATTAATTAATTTAGTTTAATTAGGAACCAACTTTAATGTCTTTTGCAATAATTAAAATTAATTTAGACAATTAGGTTTTTATTAACTTTGATTAATTTATTTTTATTTCTTTTAAATATCAAAAATCCAAAAATATTTTAATTAATTAATTAATTTATTAATTTAATATTTAACTTAGTTTAATTCCTTTTTAATTCAAAATAAACCAAAAAAATCTTTTCTTTAATCAAAAGGGTCAAAACCCTAAAAAACTCGCATCCGATTTAATCTCCCGCACGCGAGCCATTTTATCATATTATTGTAATTGTTTCCCGGAATGTAATAGTTAAATATGACTTTAATTATTTTATCGCTTTATTTATTTTCCGCATTTTAATTTCAAGGGTTGTTTTTGGCGATGTAAATACCCGACGCCTTGTAATAGTTAGTTTTAATTTCCGCAATTTAATTTCCGCAACTTATAAACTATTAGATGTTTGGTAATAGGGAATGCATGACAAGATCGAATGTTTAACCTAAAATCAACATAGATAACCCTTGACATGTACAAAGATAAAATTAACTGAAACAACACACTCGCACATGCGCACTCTTAGGGTACACCTCACTTGGTTGCCTTCGAACGTGGTCATTGAGTATAGGAAGTTTTAGAGGTCGCCCTCTTTTCTAAAGATCATAGTTGCCTCGAAACGGTTGCCTCGGAAAAATGATCTAAGACATTAGGGTTACCGCTAAGGCGTCCTAACATTGCTTTAGTGACCACACGTCCCTTAATCGAATTGACCCTTAAAACTCCAACGACAACACTACCTACTCATCAATAGTGGGATAGCATTGTCTAAAGGACATTAGCACAGATTGATTCTTTTTTCGAGTAGGTAGATGGTTCTTAAGTACTTTCTCTCTCAAAATAAAATAAAACTTTTCGCACTTACACTTTTCAAACAAAAACTCCTTTCAAACCCCCAAACACAAAGAAAAGCAATTTTTGAAAACACTTTGAGCAAGTACCTAAGAGCCCGTGGATAACCACGGATAGAAAGGGTGCTAACACCTTCCCTTTCTATAATCAACCCCCCGGACCCGAGAAACATCTCGAAAAAGGAATTTTTCTGTGCTTTTTTCCTTTCCTTGTTGGATAAAATAAAAGACGGTGGCGACTCTTGCTTACCGCGACATTTTGCAAAAACAAACGCAAAACGCGAACCAGCATTCCAAAAAACAGTCAGTTCTCTCCCACCGTATCACAAAGGCCATCTAGACTAACAAAAGCATTTATCCAGAAGGATTTTACAATGTTTGGATAGATAGGTCCTTGTAGCATAAAGATATATCCATTCCAACATTGAAAGTGTATACTAAGATGAAAAACAAGCCCAACACCTGTTGGTTAGTGGGATGCTTCTTGTTTATGACTTCTAAGAGGTCATCATTACCATGAAAGGTTCTTGGGGTTAAGGTAAGAGACATTTTGAAAAATATCTAAGAGGGTAAATGTGTGAGATAAGTGTAGGATGAGAAGTGAATAAATAGGAAAAGAGAAGACGTGATCAACAGGAGAAATGATTTTATTACGAAAGGAATCACACTAGGGAGATGTACGAATAACTGACGGAGAAGAGAAAAAGACAAAATATTACTCCCAATATACTTTATGAATAGTGAAACAGGAAGACATAAATAAACATGGAAATAGGTATTTCGTGTTTATCAAGATTTCTTGATGATTAAGGATGTCTCATTGAATACCTTGAATAGAAACCAATAAAAATTGATGATATATTTTCTTAGTGAAATGTGATTTATTAGATCAGTATGCATTGAAATAAATTAACAAATAGAGAAAACATAATTTTTATTCATAAGCAGGAAAGTACAAACACACTACATATAATAGAAGACAAGAAATAAAACAAACAAGATATTATTAGCAAACTTAGACACCATATTAATTAAACCCTAAAAACTTCACATCTCATCTCTTCAAGTGTGCTCTCAGGTCCTTTAAAGCGAGTATCCCTAATTATCTCAGCTTTGAAAAAGAGTGCGGATAGAACACTTCCAAATGGGATGAAGGAATGGTAAACAAAGGTTAAATAGAAAGTTTCTGGTTTTTAGAGTTTTTTGTGAGGGAAAATGGCAGATGTTTTGCGGCTATTCAAGCTTGCAAATGAAGGAAAAATGGTCCTCTATTTATAGGAAACATAATTAGGTCATGGTACGTGTAAAATTAGATTTAGAACATATGAACCAAATTGAAATTTTCTCATTTGCAATCTGTGTGAGAAAATGAGTGAAATGCGCGACTTGGGCATGGAATCATGTCGTTTTGCATTCTAAATTACACGTTTTGCAAGGAAAAATGAGTGTGCACATGTATTGGTGGCCCCAAGTGAATATTTAGTAATTTCTAATTACGGGTCATGCACAAAAAGAAGAGTTCATGTCACCATGTTGGAGCTTAGGCCAAATGAGATCTACTTGTGTATTTTGAAATGTTTCTTCTTGCCAAATGATATCCTCATGATGAAGAATCAAATGCAAAAAGAATCAAACAAAAGGATGATTGAGGTTAAGATGGAATGGATGACAAGTTCCGGTCATGATCTGAGTTCTAGGTCAGGTATTAGGTCGAACAAGGTTTTGACCAGCTTGTGTGCATACATGGGCATTTTGTCCAATTCCAAAATTGAGACACTTAGAGGCAAAGTTGATGTTTGAGCCTTGAAAAAAAGTTGTAGAGTAGTAAAAATGTGACATTTGACTCGAAGTAGATTCCAAAAATATTGAGAAATGAGAGAGTTACAATGTTTGGACCAAGTGATATGCCATACTTAATTTTAGATCAACCAAACATGACCAACTTGTGATATTTTTATCTTTCCTTGCATTCAAAAGCCCAATGATGAACACTTGAACAACAAATGAGAGAATCTTGATTGTCCTTAGATAATTGCTTGAGAATTGGATGGAGATGACATGGAAATAAACACATGAAACATTCTTGAACTAACTTTGAAAATATGTACCAAACTTGAACTCTTCTTGGCCAAATGAAGTTGAATGAAGCTTGACATGAATATGACCTAAGATCATAGGTCATTCCTTGAAGCAAAAGCTCTTAAGAATCACTTATTGACCAACCTTATACCTTTGGAACCAAAATCCTAACAAGCTTGATCATTTGATTGCAAGTTTCTACCTTGGACAGAATGAAAAGAAACAAACATATATTTTTATATTTTGAATAAGGTTAGTACAGTTAAAATGTAAACAAGCATAGATACAAAAAAAAAAACACAAAAGGTGTTTCGTGATCTTCCACAAAGGTTGAACCAAAGGGATAGAGGTTAGGAGGATATCATGCTTGTGATCTTGGTCAAATGTAAATGATATGATCGATGGAATCTTATAAAAATTAAAATATAACAGTAAACTCTTGAGACTAATTTTTGATAATAATTTGAGATTTGAGAATGGTTTTTTCTCAGAGTAGCAATCAAAACTTACTTGGAGGTAGTTGATTATAGGTTAACCCATTTGACTCTGAATGATTTGTTTTTTATGAATTTGACTATAAATAAATGAATTAAATTTAAACAATTTTTAAAAAATTGTTATTTATAAATATTAGTAAGTTGTTTATATTAATAGATATATAAATGAATATTGTCTGAGATGAAATCATAAATAATTAATTTATACTTGTTTAACTTAAATTAAGTAACACATATGATTTTACTTTTCAATACAAATTTAATTAATTTTTATCAATTTTCCTCTTAATTAATATCATTAGCACTACCTTCAAATCATTAAATCTTACTATACGTTTATGATAATTCATAATAATCAACAGTAATTAAAAATAATCTTATAAATTGATCTATTGGTGAAAGCTTGAAAGCTGAGTGAGTTTTCTCACAATTATTTATAAACATCAACACATTATTAAAATTAATAGATAAATATAAATAAATATAGTTTTAAAAGTTAAATCATAAATAATTAGTTTACATTTATTTAACTCAATTAATATATATCAGTTGAACATTCACACTCCCTTTATTCTAAAATAATTTATATTAGATAGATTTATTTATGATACTAATTCCAAACTAAAGTCTATTGCAAAAGTCAAATATTAAATATTTTCAACTTTTAAAATTAAAATTAATTCTCTAAGGAAAATCACTTCGACTTACATATCAAAATCAATTTATGTACTTTTATAATCAAAATTTTCTCTCTTAAAAGTAAACCTAACACACTTCATTATATTAAAGGCCCCCGCCCCTAGTTTTAACTTTTATGAGTGATAAAGTCAAAACAGCTTATAAATTATTATAAACTCACATGAATATTAGATTGCTCATATGCCTTTGTCACTTTAATTAAGTCTGACCATAATGTTTGAAAGATACGTTCATGAATCATGTATTAAAACCTATCAAGTGACCATGTTGTCTCACAACCCAATCCTTCTCAGCTAACTTATATTAGTCAACTTTTTACTAAATCAATGTTCCTATTCTTCCTAATTACTCCTATAAGACCAAGAGGAGTATAGTAATGCTGGAGATAGTATTTCTTGAAGAAAAAATTTTGATGCGCCAAGTTCTAGTATGTCAGATGGTTTCTTTATAGTTGTGGGTGTTGTGACATAAGTCTTTTCCTTATGTAAATATGAATTTGATATATCAACAATTTTTATGACAATATTGGATTGTATTATTTCAGCTTTTAGAATGTCTTCATCTGATATATCGGATGATTTTGGCTCCTCTTACTCCCACGAGTTTAGAGTAGTAGAAATTTGACCAATTTGAGTCTCCAAATTTTTTATACTTTTTCCTTGAATTTGAAATTGTAACTTTGTTTCTTGCATGAAAGTTTTCAAAATAGACTTCAACTAGTTAGTTCCATTAATTGTCACACTTGCTTTATGAGCAGAACTAGGGTGATTCTTTCATTCTCCACAAGAAAAATTAGTGTCAGATGTCATGACATTTAATGGTGTAGTAATTGTCATGATAGGTAGCATCATAACGGACTTCAACATGTTGTGTATTTCAGTCATTTGAACAACCAAAATAATGGTTTGATTGACCTTCATTCTGCATAAATTAACCTGCATATAGCACTCTTGTACACTTGTCGTGTCACTAAAAGAAAGAAAAGATTAAATGCTCAACTGTAAATTTTACAAGCTTCAATGGAAAAAATCAAAATCTTAATGAACAATCCCCGTCAATGGCACCAAAAAGTTGATGGGCTAATTTTTGTACGTGCAAGTATACATTGTCTAATTAGTAGCAAGTGATAAGAAAAAGTATCGATCCCACATAGATTGTATTAAGGATAATGATTTTCGTACAAGAAGTTGTAATGTAAACATGAGCAAAGGTAATAAAATAATGACATGTGTCACATGGTTAAGAAAGTGGTAAAACATAGAAGATAATTAAGGTTTAACACAGAGAAATAATATGTTGGACAATATTCTATTTAATGAAATCATCTAATCTATGAGTCTGGTTAGTATTATCCTGACATATGAGGTCATAACGTGATCTAGAGGTGTATCTCTACAATATTATAAACATATACATCAAAGTAAAGGGACAAATCTCTAAGCCTCGCTTGTAACCTTGATGCATGGCTGGGTTCATTCTGAATTTCCCCTATGAGTGAAGCTCTTTATCTCTAAAATAACTAATCTTGTGAATATCTTTATCCTACTATTTTCAATCACATTTGTCATGAAATCCACTTGTTAAATATCTCTCAACATTAAGAAGTTTTTATCTACTTCTAAGCTGGTCAGACAAAGATATAAACATATCGCATAAATTCACATGAACAAAATATATCAAGACAACTCATCAAAACATACAAAAGATTATTAATTCATTAAACTTAACATTATCCAACAAAACAAGTTTAGCTCATAATGATTAAAATAAGCACAACACAGAGAGATCTTAAGTTACATATTCTTAAACAAGAAGATATAAATAATAAACCTAAAGATGACACTTCATTCACTTGTAATTTTTTAATCAGCAAGCGACGTCTTCTGTCACGCCTCCCATCGACCCTTTGTCTTCCTTTATTCACTTATGCAGAATTTTCCAAGTTTCAGAACATTTTTCTTCATTGCATTGTAGTTCTATTTATAGAGTTTTATCACCTGCATATTGTCTCTCTTTGATTCTTGAGCCTTTACAATGATCCACTGACTTAAGCCCAAAGAATATATCATATTCCTTTGTGTTATTGTTAGCGGAGAATTTCGACGGTGGTTGAATTAGAAAAAATACATATATTTTCTTTATGAGGTTCGACTGATCAAAATTATGGATGTTCCAAGTTTGTTGAATTAATTCGATGGAAGGTTTGGCGATTTATTTTTCAAAGATAAGTTCGATGTAACACGTTGGACAGGTTTGGCTCTTCGAAATAGAGAAAGATTTGAAATCCAAATGTGCATCCTTATCCGAATAGACGCGTGAAAGCATAAGGTTTGAAGGCGCATGGAGACATCGAACGCGATAATATCTTACAAGGAGACCATTATGGTCGAATTAGTATAAATTAGGATCTTAGCGTTAGGATTGAGTATGTTCACATCTTTGTATAAATTACTCTAAATTACTCAAAGTACCAGTGATCGAGAAACAAGTTGTGAGAATGTACGTATGATGCACCAATTTTATGTTTATTTTCATTCATTTTCAATTGAAGTTTTATATATTCCTTTTAAGTTTAAATTGAAAGTCTTTTCATACCAGTCTATTCTTTAAAACTTTATATTACAACCTTTGAAGTAACAATCAAAATCAGTATTATTTAAAAGATAATAAATGATGTCGAAAGTATTCTTTGTTTTCAAGAATAAAAGTTTGAATAAGAACACATGTCCTTATGATCAATTTGGTCGATCCTGCAAGTCACTAATCTTTTATTTAATTTGGAAGACCAGTGGTTGTTTACCAAATTTTATGGTAAACAAATTGGCACGCTCAGTGGGACTTGTGTTCAATAAACAAATATTTTGTTCTAGTAAAAGTTTTTGAAAATTTTCATCATCATTTTGTATTTTTCTGCATTGTATGAGACTTAGGATTGGTAAATTAGCCACAAACAACAAGGAAATTCCTAAGAAAAAATACTTAGGAAAATGGAAAACCAAAGTCATACAGATAATCAGAATCCTCCTAAAAATGATGAAGTACAACTCTCAGTCACTTCGACAGGGGGAACTACGATTTCTGTGCCTTTTTTAGAGGCTATACCGTCTTCGACGAGTTCGACATCAACGCAATCAAACACTTATAATGGCCCTATTTTAACCTATATAGAACCACATATTCCACAAGGGACTCCTCTCCAGGGGGATATACTTTTCATAGGCCTCGAGGGCCGCCTGGTTTTTCCATGCCTCAAAATGATCGTTAGCGACGTTATGGCATGCCATATTCCTTTATGATGGGTTTACATAATTCCACTTCAACATACTCAGATCCTATGATGAATGTTACTTTTCCATTACAAGGTTCTGAATCTGCTGTTAATAACAGGGGTCGAAATGTCCAACCACGTGTAGAAGGAGGTTTTCCCAAATGTCGAATTTAACAAATCACTCTACAACGGTGATTAGACAGAAAATGGACGAAAGTAACCATAAAATGGTACAAATGCTTGCACAAACAATGGGTACAATCTTTAATCCTTTGAATCAAAGCACCACTTAAGCGAACAAACAAATGGTTGCGCAAATGACGTGCATCACTGATTTCTTTGGTGTGCCTCAACGCCCACCACATCCTCAGAGGGAGTGGGTTAAGGAAAATCAAGGGGAGGTCTTTGAAGAAGACCCAACAATTAATCAAGTTCAACAGAATCAAAGAAATGCACACAAGGCGAATATGGTAAATCAGGGAGGGATAGTCGAAGTGCCTAGAGTTGCGAATGTCGAAATACCTAGAGCCGAACCTTTTAGGAAGGAACCATAAATTCTAAGGCTACCAGAACCTAGGGTTATGATAGTAAATAGAAATCAAAATGTTGATGAAGTCATATATCAAGTTCGACAAGATAACATGGCAGCAAACAACAACCTAACAACCATGGTCGAAAAAATTATGGCACGAAATGGTGTAAATATTGGCCTTCATAGGCCGAAGTACACTTCTCCTTTATCTGAATATATTCTGTAAATTGAATTGCATAGGGGTTTGAAAATCCCAAAGTTCACAAAATTCTCTAGTGACACCAGCGAATCAACTATCGAACATATAGTTAGGTACCTTACCGAGGAAGGGGATATAATGAATAATGAAAACTTAAGGATAAAATATTTCCCTAGGTCACTAACCAAAAATGCTTTCACATGGTTCACTGCCCTTGCAGCGAATTCTATCCAAGATTGGACTCGTTTAGAAAGACTGTTTCATGAACAATTTTATATAGGTCAACCAAAGATAAGCCTGAGTGAATTGGTCAACATCAAGCGTAAGTTTAGGAAACCAATTGATGATTACCTCAACAGATTCTGCATGTTAAAGGTAAGATACTTTACCCTAGTGCCTGAACACGAGTTAGTTGAGATGGCTACAAGAGGATTAGATTTCTCCATTAGAGAGAAGTTGGGTCCTCACTACTTAGAGATATGGCCAAATTAGCATATAGGGTTCAACAAGTGGAGCGCTTAAAGGTCAAAAAGGCTAGAGCGAAAAAAAGTCATAGAAAGGAAAAAGTTGCATATGTTGAAACCGATGTAGATGAACAAGAAGCCTGCAACAATTTTTACGACTTCGAAGAATGTGAAGTGGACTTGGATGAATTAAAACAAGGCCCACCATATCCTTGCAAAGTTCTAAACCCTTTGTAATATGGTGGGAGAACTGACTTGGGTGTTTTACGTTTTATCGCAAATGTTGCGGTTAGCAAGGTTCGCCACCGGCTTTTCTTTTATCCAATAAGGAAAGGGTAAAAAGAACAGAAAAGACCTTTGAGATATTTTCTTGAGTTCGGGGGGTAGATTATGAAAAGGGAAGGTGTTAGCACCCTTTTCATCCATAGTTATTTATGGGCTCTTAGTTGCTTGCTATATCACTTTTGAAAATTGCTTTGTTTGAAAGGTGTTTGTGGTGGTTTTTGAAAGTATTTTTGAAAAGCGTTTTTGTTTAGGCAAACTTTGTAATGATTCTCGTCTCTATAAGAATGCATACAAAGTGTTGGACTTTTTGAAAATATTTCATGTTTTGAAAGTGTTTGGTATATTTTGGAAAGATGTCTTGTTTTGAAGATGGATTATGAGCAAGCAACTAAGAACGTTCTACCTACTCAAAAGTCTTTTTTTCATTTCTCTCTTCCTTTGACATTGTTATCTTACCATTGATTGGTAAGAACCTCTATCTTTGGATGTGAAGGGACGGGCGTGGATCATCGTATAGTCATGAATATCAATGTTGTGAGATGTCTTAGCATTTCTCTTGAGGGTCTAAGATCATTTATAAGGTAACATTCAAAGCGTCATCGAGGGACTGTGATCTTGTATTTTTCGATTGTTTTTGCTAAGGCGTCTCACTTGCATAACGTGACCATTTTCTCAAGGCAACAAGTGGAGTTAACCCTAGAGGTTCAAGTGTACAAGCGTTTATTTTTCATGCATTGTTTTTTCTTGGATTAAGATTGTCTAAGATTGATTTTTATCTTTCCGTACACACCCTAGTTACTAACAATTATACGGAAAACAATAAACGTGCGGAAATTAAAATCCTACGGTATTACATCATTAGGGGGATAGGGGTACAATTTACAAATGGGGAAGAAATAGGAAATTAAATATTACAACCATATCGAATAACAATGAAGGAAATGTAAAATCAGTGTAAAAAGAAGGGAAATTGTATTTTGAACTATTATGTGTCGACACAAGATCATATGCATCAACACATAACTTTCCTTGCCCCTGTATTTCCAAATCAACTCAGTATAAGTCAATGCATAATAGTATGTGTCGACTCATACCCTGCATGTGTCGACTCATACGTGCTTTGTGTCGACTCATACTCCCTTTTTTATTTCTGTTTTAGGCCGGTATAGCAGTATGTGTCGACTCATAAGGCTATGTGTCGACTCATACTGTAATTTTTCACTAATATGTGTCGACTCATACTGTCATTTTTTCACTTCAATATTGTTTTGCTGCATATATTGGTTAGTTCTCAACACATAAATGAAAAGAATGGAAGACAAATAAAGGGTTAGCTTCAACGTCAATGGATAGTACATTTTATCTTCAAAAATGAATCACTAATGATGCTTGAAATGAAGAGTTAAAGTCAAGAAGACTTACCTGGAAGTTGGATTTTATACTTTGAGCTTGAGCTGCTGCCTTAACTATTCTTGAGCTTGGAAAATAAAGATGTTACATAAGTTTTTCTTGTGTTTGAACAACCTCTATAGGATGTATGAAAAGTATTTAGATGGTTGGACAGAACTTGTAAGGTATGAAGAGTTCTAGGATTTAGATTTCAAAGCTCAAGAGTGGGAGCTTTGTGGACAATTATCGCTTCTTTGAGGGTGTGAGATTTTTGAGTACTTGTCTACACAACAACACTTCTGGTTTTTCTCTATTTTTTCTGACCTTTTTCCCTTGCAATGGGCCTCTCTATTTATAGAGAAGTTTGGAGACTTAAAACAACTCAGATTTTGAATCACATGTTATGGCTATCTTGCTTGTTTTTGAAGCAAAGTGATAAACATCTTCCCAAAACCTGTACCATGCTATTGTGGAGTGGTTAAACTTTAGACATTCTTGCTTCCGATCTTGTACATGAAGTTTATGTAGAAAGAACAGGTCCAATGCTCAAGGAGAGTGGACTTTGTGATTAAAGCCACTTTTCCAAAATGGAAGTGTGAACTTTCTTCCAAAAATGAAATGATTAATTGGATAATGGTTCAAACACTTGGATTATAGCTCAATCAGTTGTGTAAGCATTCAATTATGTAGTGAAATTCAAGTTATAAGCCTGCAAAGTGGGATTTGTACAGTATGCTTGAAGATTGAATCAAGTGTTCTTCACAAATTTTCCTTGTAAGTCAAGAATGAATACTTAACTTCAGATCCTTGAATCTCCTAGAACAAGTATGATAAATTCATGCTCTTGGATGTTTTGGAAAGCTTGAAGCATCCTCTATAACTTTCCTGTTGGCCATTTTTACAAAATCATATTAGAACTATGTGAAAAAGTGCCAAGAAGTTGAGATAAAATCCTGACCAAAATCTGTTAGAAATTTCTCTAAGTGTTAGATGAAAATGTCATGGCTTCATGGGCTTATATCTTCAAATCTAAGCATTTTTTGGACATCAACCATCTAATACAAAGTTGTAGAATTCATCAAGATCTAAAAATTTCATTTTGAAAGCTTCCTTTGAATCATCATGCATCATAGTTAAAATTTGGCACAAAGTCATGAAAAAAAGATAACTTTCTAACACTTAGAAAAATTTCTAAGTCTTAGAATTTTGACTTTTCAAAGATAATTTTGAATTTTTGATTTCTTGATGAATAATCTTCATATTTTGACAAGTATTGATAAAATATGATTTTTGAAACTTGATTTTGATCAAAAAGTCAAAGTTTGACTTTTCAGTGTATAATTTACTTTTTCATTAGTTGACCAAATTTTAATTATCAATCAATTGATCTTGAGAAGTGTTTTGAACCATGCCATTAGGTCAAGTTGATGCATTTGAATCCTTGATATCATGTCTCAACCAAATAAGTCATGTATTTGGTCAAAAGTCAAAATTTGAGCTTTCCAAGTCAAAAACCGTAATTTTGACCATTTTGCCCTTTTGGTGTTCTGATCAAATTTCTTGAGGAATTGTGATCCTAACTTGACCATTTCTTGACTATAAATTGACCACAGTTAACTTTTTGCCTAATATAGTTGATTTTAGGTCAACTGATCAATTGACTGAGCAAAAAATGTGATTCAAAGCTTAAAACTTGACATAAGCAATATTGAGAAAATGAGAGGGAAAATTTTAGGGTACAACAGCTGCCCCTGTTCAATCTTCTTAAACACAAAGAATTAGATCGGCGGATCCGTCATTCGTAGCTTGAAGGTGAAAGATGATTGAACACTAAAGTGCCCAAAAATTTACGCTCGATGATGTATTAATTTGGGAATAGGATTATAGATGCCATTTGGAGAGATGATGGTAGAAACTGGGAGAAACATCAGTATAAATCTTTTGTCGATTCGTGCTAAAAACTAGGTGTCTTGCCTATCTTTAACTGGAAGAATTAATTCTGATCCAGAAGAGGTCTTTGGATCAATGATTATTTTCTGCAAGGAACAAAGGGGTTAGTTGTATGCGAATGTATGCATGGTGTAATGACGTTCTCAAAATAAATGAGATTATGTTGTATGTATATGTTATGTATGTTATAGATGTATGAATGCGACATGTTGTCTAAGCGTATCCTTGACAGATACTGGGGAGTTTTGAGAAGTTAAATATCAGACTACTATTGGAGGTAAAGAGTATGTGTATCTTCATATTTTGTTAAAAATTCTTTCGTTAGGGGTTCCTGCTTTGCTGAGAAGAAACTCCGCTAAGGAATATTGACTTTGCTTGAGAAGACTCTATGGAGAGCATTTATTTCTTCTTGGGAACCATAATTCAGGAGTTTTAGTTGTTCATTGCTCTGGTGGGGAATTATCTCTTGAACGTTAGCTGTTATTTGGTCAGATTCCAGGCTTCACAATAACTTGCTGGGGATAAAGAAGTTAATTGTTATCTAGTCGGATTCCAGGCTTTACAGTAACTCGCTGGGATAGTGGCAAACTCTACTAGAGAAGAGGAGTTTTATTAGTTCTTTGTAAGAATTAACTGTTATCTGGTCGGGTCCAGGTTTCAGCAACTCGAACTGTTAACTGGTCGGGTCTAGTCTTTGCAGTAGACGGAGAAGTTAAGTTACTATATGGTCGGTTCCAGGATCTAGCCACTTGAAATTGAGGTTTACTATTATCAGGTCGGGTCCAGTCTTCAGCAATTTGAACTTGAGATAAACTATTATCTGGTCGGGTCCTGGTTTTAGTAACTCGAATTGTTAACTGCTTGGGTCCAGGCCTCATAGCAACATGAATTTTAGATTTATTGTTATCTGGTCGGATCCATGATTCAGTAATGATTTCATAAGTTGAACTATTATCTGGTCGGGTCCAGGCTTCGTAGTAACTTGCTTGAAGTTAAGTGGTATCTTATCGGGTTCAGGCTTGAACTGTTGACTGGTCCGGTCTAGGCTTAAGAAATTTGAGAAGTTAAACTATTATTTGGTCGGGTCTAGGCTTTAGTAACTAAATTTGAGATTCACTATTATCTAGTCGGGTCCAGGTTTCAGAAATTGAAGTTGTTATCTGGTCGGGTCCAGGCTTCAGAATTTTAAACTATTAACTGGTCGGCTCCGGGCTTCAACAATTTATACTTGAGGTTAATTGGTATCTGGTCGGGTCCAAGCTTGAACTGTCGGCTGGTCGGGTCCAGGCTTAAGAAATTTGAGAAGTTAAACTATTATCTGGCCGGGTCCAGGCTTTAGTAACTTGGAATTGGGATTTACTGTTATTCGGTCGGGTCCAGTCCTCACAGTAAGTTGAGAGTAGGATGAAGTTGAACTAGTATCTGGTCGGGTCCAAGCTTCGTAGTAACTTGCTTGAAATTATAAAGTTGACTGTTATCTGGTCGGGTTCTAGGATTTACAACAACTTTCGGAGATAGAAATGACTCTGTTGGCGACTTCATTGGGGATTAGGGGTTGCGGTCCCTTGATTTGTAATAGTCTGAGAGGCAAAATCAAGCTGGGGAATCTATAGTTTGTTGGGGGAATAAAACCTTTTGAAGAGGATATTTGACGAACTGTTGGGGAAGTGACTTATTTTTTAGGAAGAAACTCCACAAGGCTTCTTTCTTGAGACCAACTCGGCTGGGGAGAGGGTTTTCAAGAGATTGAAACTCTGGCTAGGAATTTCATGAATCCAACTCTGAGGGGATAATGTTAATGAAATAACTTTGTGGGGATATCTCAAATGCATTTAAGGATATGCTTGTCACTATTTTTAAGCATACATTTTTTGAAAGTTTAATCATGCTCGTATGCATATGTTCATTCAATTTTAGTCATTGGACACTTTTGCACTCAAAACAGAAAAACTGAAAGTTTGCACTTCAAATTATATTTGTATTGATATTTTGCCCATGAATATGCGTTTTTTTACAAAGAGACTGAGATCCTTGTAATAGCCATGTGAAAACAAAAAATAATAGCCATGTGAAAATAATCTCATTGTGTTCCAACTCCACTATTCCCCCTATGTCTTTGAACATTATCCCTTGTCGTTGAATAAGAGTTTATTAGATTGATTTTGGACCATTTGAACTTTAGAATTTGGTAATAGAGCTGGCTATAGAGGCTTTACGGGACATAGTCATACGCCTTAGTCCTTAACTTTTTCCTGGGCCGCCCTTTCGGGTTTTCAGCCCACCAGGATACCCATTTTTGCCCAAATCTCCCTTTCGGGTTTTCAACTTACCGGGTGTACAATCTTTTGCATATATCCCTAACTTTTTCCCGAACCTCTTTGGTTCACCGGGATGCCCTTATTTTTTCCTAGGTATGTCAACATAGTGAGTCATTTTATGCGTAGTATTTTTTAACTATGTCCGAGTTCACAGGATGTGGGAAGTCTTCGCCATCCATAATAGTCAGCATCATGCCACCACCAGAGAAAAATGTATTTACAATAAATGGTCCTCCGTAAGTGGGAGTCCATTTTCCCCTGGGGCCGCCTTGTGGAAGAATGATGCGCTTTATTACCAAGTCCCCAGTCTGATATACTTGAGGCTTGATCTTTTTGGTTAAAGCTTTGATCATACGTTTTTGGTACATCTGACCAAGAAAAAAAACAACCAGTTGCTTCTCGTCAATCAAGTTCAATTGATCCAACCTAGTCTGAATGCATTTTTCTTCACCTAAATCTGCTTCCTTCATTATCCTTAGAGAGGGAGTTTGAACTTCAACAGGTAGGACAACTTCCATGCCATAGGCCAAGGAGAATAGGGTTGTTCTAATTAATGTTCGAGCTGAAGTACGGTAGCCATGGAGAGAAAATGGTAACATCTCATGCCAGTCTTTATATGTCACCACCATCTTTTGCATAATCTTCTTGATATTTTTGTTGGCAGCTTCCACTGCGCCATCCATTTTAGGTTTGTACGGAGAAGAGTTATGTTGCTTGATTTTGAACTGAGTACAAAGTTCCATAATCATAGCATTGTTGAGGTTGGTTCCATTATCAGTGATGATCCTTTTGGGAATACCGTAACGACATATGAGGTTATGCTTGATAAACCTGGCTACAACATTCTTCGTGACTGAGGCATATGAGGCAGCTTCGACCCACTTGGTAAAGTAATCAATGGAAACAAGGATGAAACGGTGTCAATTGGAAGCGGTAGGTTTCATCTCTCCAATCATTCAATGCCCCACATTTCAAACAACCACGTAGCAATCATGACATTTAGAGGAATAGGAGGTACATAGACCTTGTCATCATAGATTTGACACTTGTGGCAAGTCCTTGAGTGATGATAACAATCAGTTTCCATTATGGACCAATAGTAACCAGCCCTCAGGATTTTCTTAGCCATAGTGTGTCCATTAGAGTGGGTCTCAAAGAGGCCATCATGCATGTCTTCCATAATTTTCTCTGCCTCCTTCTTGTCCATACATCGGAGTAGAGTAGAATCATGGTTGCGCTTGTACAAGATTTCGTTGCTTAGAAAGAATTTGGCTGAAAATCTTTGCAAGAACTTCTTATCATTGATGGAAGCTCCTTCAGGATATTCTTGTGTTTCAAGATATCTCCTCACCTCATGGTACCATGGTTTCTCTTCATCAGTGTCAAGCTCATAGCAGTGCGTAGGTTCGTCAAATCTATCAATTGTAATCATAAGAGCTTCATTGTCCCATTTGACTTTGAACATGGAAGACATTGTGCCCAAAGCGTCGGCTAACTGATTTTCCTCTCTAGGGAAGTGTTCAAAGGTGTTCTCTTCGAAGCATGGAATCAGAGTTAACACAAGCTCCTTGTAAGGAATCAAGTTAGGATGCTTGGTGTCCCATTCTCGTTTGACTTGACTGATCACTAGAGCAAAATATCTGAATACATTCAAGAACTTGATTCTTAAGTCAATGGAAGCCTTTAGACCTAAGATGCATGCTTCGTACTCATCCATGTTGTTCATACAATCGAAGCATAACGTAGCAGTAAAGGTAGTATGGCAACCCTCAGGAGAAATAGTTACAACACCAATTCCATTTCCCAAAGCGTTGGAAGCTCCATCAAAAACCATAGTCCATCGGGATCCTTGTCCAGATCTGTCATACGGTCCATGTTTTGCACAGTCAGTCACTAACATGCTATTCTCATCTCGGAAGTCAGAGTTCATAGATTGATAATCATCAACAGCTTGATGGGCCAAATGATCCACCAATACACTTCCTTTGATGGCCTTTCGTGTTGTATATTGAATATCGTATTCAGTCAGGATCATTTTCCATCTAGCTATCCATCTGGAGAGAGCGGGTTTCTCGAAGATGTACTTGATAGGGTCCATCTTAGAAATAAATAGAGTGGTGTGAGTCAACATATACTGTCTTAGCTGGCGAGCATCCCATGCCAGAGCGCAACAAGTTTTCTCGAGCAGTGAATATCTGGTTTCACAATCGGTAAATTTTTTGCTCAGGTAGTATATTGCATGCTCTTTTTGGCCAGACTCGTCATGTTGGCCCAACACACACCCCATAGAATTATCTAGTACAATCAAATAAATAATCAATGGTCTTCCTTCAATTGGAGGCATGAGGATATGAGGTTCTTGCAAATATTCCTTGATCTTATCAAAGCCAGCTTGACAGTCGTTTTTCCATTTGACTACTTGATCTTTCTTCAGGAGTTTGAAGATTGGCTCAGAAGTAGCAGTTACATGAGATATGAAACGGGAAATGTAATTAGGATTACCCAAGAATCCTCTAACCTCCTTTTCAGAACGGGGAACTGGAATTTCTTGAATGGCTTTTACCTTCGTAGGATCAACTTCGATGCCTTTATCAGCGACGACAAAACCTAGAAGCTTTCTAGACCTTACTCTGAATGTGCACTTATTAGGGTTCAACCTCAACTTGTACTTATTCAGCTTCTCAAATAGCTTGTGTAGGTGATTGAGATGGTCTTTTTCAGTTTTCCACCTTGCAATCATATCATCCACATATACCTCTATTTCATGATGGATCATATCATGAAATAAAGATACCATAGCTCTTTGATATGTTTCCCCTGCATTCTCTAATCCGAACGGCATGACTTTGTAACAAAAGGTGCCCCCATTGTGTAACAAAGGTGGTCTTTTCCATGTCTTCGGGAGCCATCTTGATTTGGTTGTAGCCATAAAATCCATCCATGAAGGAGAAGACTTTATGTTGAGTCGTGTTGTCAACCAAGATGTCAATATGACGTAGAGGGAAATCATCTTTTGGGCTTTCCCTATTTAAATCCCTATAGTCTACATACATATGAACTTTTCCATCCTTCTTCGGCATGAGGACCACGTTTGCAACCCATTGAGGATAAGATGTCACTGCTAAGGATCCTGCATTGAATTGTTTCATCACTTCAACTTTTATCTTTTCAGACATGTCAGGCCGCATGTAACGAACCTTTTATTTAACAGGAGGGCAATCTTCCTTTGTTGGCAGACGATGAACCACAATATCGGCATCCAACCCTGGCATATCTTCATATGACCAAACAAACACTTCAACATAGTCATGTAGCATCTGAACCAAAATGCTCTTGATATCGTCTTCTAGGTTGGTGCTGATCTTGACTTCTTTCCTGTCTGTTTCAGTACCTAGGTTGATAACTTCGACCAGCTCTTCATGAGGTTGAATAGCTTTCTCCTCTTGCGTCAGCAGTCTGGATAGCTCTCCTGGTATTTCATAATCTTCCTCGCCTTTATCTTCGGCTTGGTTAATTGGATGCTCGATGTCATAACTGGTAATAGTAGAGTCGTTGGCAATGAGATCCATAGTGGATGGGGATTGCAAGTGTGTGTGTGTGTGTGTGTGTGTGTGTGTGTGTGTGTGTGTGTGTGTGTGTGTGTGTGTGCATGTAAGATACATGGCTATTGAAAAAATGCAATAAAGAAAAGAAAGACAATGAACACAAAATTTGAATGCAAAAGGTCCAATAGTTTATATTAAATGTTCATATGATAAATGAACATGAACAAAACCCTTAACAAAATGGGCCATAGTTCCCTGGGAAAGGCACATGGCTTAAAAGTCATTGTTTGGAATTTAAAGTTACAGACAAAAGTTCTTGAATTGACAGAAAACAAAAAACAGTAATTACTCCTCAACGAGGAGATGGGAGTGAAATCCTTTGCATGGCAGTTGTTGAGCTTTCCTCCGGCAGTAGGGTATATCCACTCTTCAAAGGCACATTCATCATCATAGTCTTCGATAGCATTTACTTCAGAAATTTTGATATGAAGAGGTGGCTTTCCCACGCGAGCGCTTCTGACCTCTCTTTGAGCCTTGATGGTGAATCCTAGCCCAAATTTGTCTGCTTTGAACAGAATCTCAGGAAGTTTCCCCCAGGTAGTACAACTCCCATCTTTGACCGCGGCACGGGAATCCTTAAGCGAGACCATTATTGGCACAACCTTATCAGCTTATGGTATGTCAAAGGAGATTTTGGTGGCGGCAACCATAGGGGGAACAACTTTGAAAGCCTGACACAGAGTCTCTATGAACTCACCATCCATTTCCACATACTTGAAGGAATTGAGGTGGCTCACTATAAATTATTCTTCGCGGCAAACAGTAACGACCTTCCCCTTGACTGGGTATTTTAACTTTTGATGAAGGGTGGATGTTACTGCCCCTGCCCCATGTATCAAAGGGCGCCCAAGTAAACAGGAGTAAGCGGGGCAGATGTTTATTACATAGAAGGTAGAGTTGAAAATCTGTGAGCCAACTTTAATTGGGAGATCCACCTCTCCATGAACCATCCTTTTAGACCCATAAAAAGCCCTTACAATAATATCTCTTGGCTTCAATACCAATCCTTCACAATCTAGTCGGTCCAAAGCACCTTTGGGTAACACATTAAGAGATGAGCCAGTATCAATTAAGACATGTGCCAGGGTGGTTCTCTTGCATTCAATAGAGACATGCAAGGCTTTGTTGTGGTTCCTTCCCATAGGAGTCAAATCAGCGTCAGAGAACCCTAATCCATTGTCGTCCATTAAACTTGCTACATAGTTCTCGAACTGGTCAGCTGTGGTTTCTTGGGGCACATGGGCTTTCTTCAAGAACTTGATTAGAGCTTGGGCATGAGCGTCCGAATAGAGTAACAATGACAACATGGATATTTTAGAAGGGGTTTACCCCAGTTGCTCAACTATTTTGAAGTCACTCTTCTTTATGATTTTCAGGATTTCCTCCATCTCTCGAGTGGAGGGCTCTTCAGCATCAGTATCTTTTGTAGGTGCCTCCATCCCAATAGGCTCACTGTGATACGGTGGGAGAA
This sequence comes from Vicia faba, assembly GCA_948472305.1. Taxonomy (NCBI): domain Eukaryota; kingdom Viridiplantae; phylum Streptophyta; class Magnoliopsida; order Fabales; family Fabaceae; genus Vicia; species Vicia faba. Next base: position 235,869,778 of record OX451735.1, read on the forward strand.
CTGACTTGAGTTTTTGTGTTTGTGTTTGCAAATGTTGCGGTTTAGTAAGAGTCGCCACTGACTTTTCTTTTATCCAAAGAGGAAAGGTGAAAAAGCACAGGAAAGACCTTTAGAGATGTTTTTGAGTTCGGGGAGTAGATTATGAAAAGGGAAGGTATCAGCACCTTTTTCATCCATGGGCTCATAGTTACTTTCTTAGATCACTTGCTTTTGTTTGAATGTGCTTGTGGTGTGTGTTTTTGAAAGTATTTTTGAAAATGGAACTTCGTAATGGTTCTTGTTTCTATAAGAACGCCTACAAAGTGTTTGTTTCGAAAATAGTTCAAAGGTGTGTTTGTGAGATGTGTTTTTGAAAGTATTTTGAAAATGGAACTTTGTAATGATTCTCGTTTCTATAAGAACGCCTACAAAGTGTTTGTTTCGAAAATAGTTCAAAGGTGAGAGTGTGGGTAAAAATGTTTTTGTTGTGAGCAAGCGAGTAACTAAGAGCGAATCTACCTACTCGAAAGGTCTTAAATGTGCTTTTCCTCCTCCTTTAGATGTTGCTATCTTACCATTGATTTGATAAGAATCCCCATCGTTGGATGTGAAGGGACGGGCGTTGGGACGTTTGTATAGTCATAGAAGGCAACATATGAGACGTTTTAGCAATGTCGTTTTAGGTACTAGATTGTTTATCGAAGACAACATCAAGAGTCATCGAGGGACTACGATCTTTTTTATCGAGGGTGTTGTACCCCAAAATTTGCCCTCCCATTTTCTCAATAATTTCTCATCCCAAAGCCCTTGAAACTCAAGATCCAGTTAGGATTTCATCTGCTCAAGACTTCTCCTTGCACTGTTGACCCAAATTAGGGTTTGTGTTTGCACAAAGATGTTTTGACCTAAATTGCCTAAGATGACTTTCATGATTCATAATGGACTCCCAAGTTTACCCATACCAAGTTCCAAGTCTTGATTCCAATTTTTGCCCAATCAATTGGACAGTTGACCTAGAAATCAGTTGTATTGGGGAAAAAGTCAATTGTGGCCAATTGACAGTCAAATCTCATGAAAATTGACCCACATCAACATTATAAACTCAAATGGACCATTTGATCAAGTTTGGATCAGAATTCCATAAGAAATTTGATTAGATCATCAAAAGGGCAAAATGGTCATTTTTAGGGTTTTGACTGCACAAAGGCAATTTTTGACTGTTTGACCTAGCCAATGGCAAACCAAGCTCACATATGGATTCAAGGACCCCATGGAATTGTCTTGACATGCTCAACAAGTTCAAAGGATCCCAAGTACACAAGATTGACAGTTGAATTTCCCAGTCAATTGATCAATTTTGACTGTATACTGAAAAGTCAAACTTTGACTTTTTGGTCAAAATCAAGAGTCAAGATTCATTTTTCATCAAAATATGCCAAAGCATGAAACTTGCTCACCAAGAAATCAAAAATTGCAAATTAGGGTTTGAAATGAGAATTTTTCATAACTTAGAATTTTTTCTAAGTTATGAAAAACCCTAATTTTTTCCCAACTTTGCCCCACTTTCTCACCAAGATTCATTTGGATTCAAGAAAAAGTCAAAACATGAAAGTTGTAGCCTAGTGCATAATCTACAACTTTGATTCACAAAGTTTTCCCAAAAGAAGCTTGTATCTCAAGTTACAATTTTTGGAACAAGGGTACCAAACCATTCTTAACTTAGTGAAATTTTGACCTATTTTAGGCAAGGTTTTTACCTAACTTCAAGACCTTTTTCCATATACTTCCACTTGTAATTTCAGTTTGCATTTCAAATATGGATTGTATTTCACATTCCAAGCTTTCCAAAATGTCCAAGAACTCATCAAACAACCTCATGACTTGAGAGAATCGAATTTTGCAATATGGCAAAAACTCACTTGTGAATTGGCCAATTTCCATGTTCATAGCTTGTGCAAATTTCTCAAATCAGCATGCAACTTGATTACAGGCCTCTAAACCATTCAACACTCATAAATTTAATGCAAACTCATTGTGCCAAGACCATGTTCTATGTGTTCAAGCATTGCATGATGGATTAATCCCAAAATAGATAAAGCACTTTAACCATTTTTGCAAAAGTGAGCTTTATGTCAAATTGAAAATCCAAGAAGTACAGATCAAATCCCTTTGGCACAAGTTTAGGGACTAATCACACTGATCAATGCCAAGTTTTGCAGCATGTTATGGGGGCCTCTACCTGCCTAAACACCAACTTGACCTTTTCTTGCTTAAGTGTTAAGAAACCTAGCATTTTGTAAGACAACTTTCATCTCAGCATTAGAACCCTTAAGAAAATATCTTGTACACATTCAAGACATCCTAACTGAGCTAGCACACGACTCCAACACCTCCCATACCTCCACAAACTCAAAATCACCATCAAACTACCCAAACAGAGCTCTTACTGCAGTTTGAGTGCCAACTCTCATCCCTTTCATGCTTTCTTGCTAAAGGCTCATCAAACACATTCCCTAGCATCACTTGAAGCTAATCCAAACATAAAACACGACATGTAACTCCTCTAATCAGTTCCACCATTTTCACTTTCTTGTTTTGCAGTTGAAGGTCCATAGCTCGATTCAAGGTCTTTCAAAGCAAAGTAAGCATTGGAATAGCATCACTACACTTCAGGCAAGCTGTACAGATCATCATCTTGCCTTGAAAGCTCCCCCATTGCCAGATAGAACTTCAACTAAACAGGTATCTTCTTGAACTTCTAACTCTTAGTGTAGGCATCATTAGCTCTAAGTTTGTGAATAAGAAGTGTTCTACTCATGCCCCTGAATCTGTACATACTTTTACTTTTTATTTATTTTGCCTGAGCCATGAGAATTTAAGGTCTGAATATGGAAGAAAAGTTAGGTCAAGATTTGGGAATGTTAAAATTCTCTCTCATTTCTGAGAGTTAGAATGAGTTCTTTACATATTTAGAATCGTGGCTTGATGATTAACATTTCTTATGTTGAAAGTTTGTGCAAAAAATCAAGGAATCCAGATGTTTGAATTGATGAGCAAGGCGCACGTTTTTGTCACAGTTCTGGCCAAAGGTTGAAGACAAAGTCTTCTTGGGCTGGGCCTGAGTTGATTTCTTATTCCCACCCTATTTTTGCTTTCATACCCCCTGAGCCCATTTTGTTTGTTTTAATGATTTTTTGACTTTTCTCTTTTTATTCTAATTTATTTATTTTTGCTAATGATATTAAAAAACATAAAAAATATTTTTACACCATTTTTATATTTTTAGGCATTTATTTAGTTATATTGCTATTTGTATGTAAATAAGTACAAAAATATATTATTTAGAATAAATAGGAAAAAATAGTGTAAACACATTTTTATTGTCATTTTCATTTTGTTTTATCTTCTGAAAATAGGTTATATAAAATATATATATATATATTTTTTTATAATTATTAAATATTATTATTATATATATATAATACATATTTAGAAATTAATACATATATATATATATATATATATATATATATATATATATATATATATATATATATATATATATATATATATATATATATATATATATATATATATATATATATATATATATATATATATATATATATATATATATATATATATATATATATATATATATATATATATATATATATATATATATATATATATATATATATATATATATATATATATATATATATATATATATATATATATATATATATATATATATATATATATATATATATATATATATATATATATATATATATATATATATATATATATATATATATATATATATATATATATATATATATATATATATATATATATATATATATATATATATATATATATATTTAGTATATTTAGGCTAAAATACAAAAATACCCACATTTTTTATTTTATTAATATTTGACATGAAAAATACCTTTTTTATAAATATACTTCATTTTATTTTATTTTTGTATATAATTATTAAAAATTGTACATATTAAATAGTTAATATATTTATTTAATGAAATTAGGGTTTTACCCTTAAAACACAAAAACTCCAAAAATGTTACTTTTTTTATTTTATTCATTTTTGTTTATTGGACATAAAAAATATCCTTTTTCCATACATATGAAAACCCTTTTTGCATCTTGCATATTTATTTTATTTCTATTTAATTTGTGCAAATTAATTATCTTGTAAATATTCCAAATTGATGTAATAGTTAGATTTAAATTTCTTGTCAATATCCCCCATTTAAACATATTTACCCCCTTCCCATATTGTATTGTAATAGTGTAGTAATTTTACTTTTCGCACTTTAACGCTTTCTAAATATACCATGCTAGAATTAGGGTTTGTATGCAAATAAAACGAACAAAAATAGTTTGACCTAATTTCAAGATAAAACAAGCATGAATATGGACAACACATATCACACTTGCACCCCTAGGGTACTCCACTTGTTGCCTTCAATAAATGGGCCATATTGCATGTTAGGTTTCTTTGGGTAAAAACAAACAAACAAATGATCATAGTCCCTCGATGACGCTTTCGAAAAGTTGCCTAAAATGATCAAGTCCCTTTCAAGGAAAAATTTCCCAAAGATACTTAGCACTATTGCAATTATGGTCTAAACGATGACCCACGCCCGTCCCTTTCACCTCCTAACACAAGATTGTCCACCAAATGCAATGGTGGAACAAAATTGTTAAAAGGGTTAAAACATAACAAAAATCTTTGAGAACTTTAGGGTAGATAGCTCTTAAGTACTTGTCAACTTGCAAAACAAAACACTTGCCTATTTTTCAAACCACACTTCACAAACACTTTCAAAACAAACTTTCAAAAACCTTGAAACATCTTTTCAAAAAGACAAACACCTTTTGTAAAACATTCGAGTAAAGAATTGTTACAAGGGTAGCCTAGACAAGGCATCTTTTTCAAAACATTTTCAAAACCACACACAAAGCACCATTTCAAACAATTGAAAACCAAGGCAAGTTGATCTAAGCAAGTACCTAAGATCCCATGGATAACCATGGATAGAAAGGGTGCTAATACCTTCCCTTTCTATAATCTACTCCCCGAACCCAAGAAAAATCTCAAAGGTTTTTGCTGTGCTTTTTAAACCTTTCCTTAGGATAAAATAAAAAGTCGGTGGCGACTCTTGCTCAACCGAAACATTTGCGAAAACAAACGCAAAACCATAGTCAGTTCTCCCACCGTATCACAAAACTGGCGACTCTGCTGGGGAAAATTTTAAAAGTGGAGTAACCTTAGGGCTTAGATCACCCTCTTGCATGACTAATTGTTTGATTTGATTGCTTTATATTTTGGCTCTCTTGTTTGGGTTTGCAATCCTACACCCGAATTTTGGGAAACATTTCATAGATAGTAATACATTGTGGAAACTGTGCGGGGTATACCGACACGGTCGAAGCAATAGCTATATTAGTGCGACATATTTGTGAGTACCGGTAACCCTTGAGTTCAATCAAGGAGAGTACGGGGCCGCTGAGTGATGTCACTAAGCACTAATGACCTAGAACCTTACTTGACCATCTTGGCCTGTTATTAGGGGTAGTGAGATGACCGGCTTTGGTGCAGTCCTAAGTTGGTAGATACTCGATACTACACTCATTGAGGGTTGTTTTCTTGGAATATTTTGGTCGCTAGTTAAGTGGCTAAACCAAAACGATGAACAATGAAAACAATCCAGTGATATTGAGCTCCTTAGAACCCGGTTACTATTTATAGGACAGGTTTTTAAGCCAACTACACTCAAGAGGGTACTTACCTATGAAACCCCATGCAAGCCTGAAACTAGGGTTTGGTGTGAATTGCTTGTACATATGTTTTATGCATACATCATAAACATCATAAAGCATCATATGCATTCACTAACCATTTCAAGGGTTTGGATCTTCATCTTTGTTCTTGTTTTGTAGGTCATGGAAGTTCCTCGCAGAAAAACAATCCAAGTCAACCTTGTGAGAATCTCTCCTCAACTCAAGGAGCTCACCTCAAGAATTCCGGAAAGTTCATCCTTCAGTGAAAGACATGGTAGACTGCTCAGCTCAGTCAACACCAACATTGAAGAAGACATGATGAAAGTGCTATTCCAGTTCTTTGACCCTCTTCACCACTGTTTCACTTTCCCTGATTACCAGTTGGTGCCCACTTTGGAGGAGTTTTCTCAACTCCTAAGAATCCATATCCTTAATCAACTACCCTTCAACGGTATGGAAAAGGAACCAAAGCCGGAAGATGTTGCTCGAGCATTACATCTACAACCATCCGACATCAAGGGGCATTGGGAAACCAGAAGCGGCGTCAAAGGATTCTTAGCAAAATTCTTGTTTGAGAAGGCACAAGAATGTTGGAATTCATTGGACCTACAAGCCTTTGAAGAAATTGTGGCACTCCTTATCTATGGGTTAGTCTTGTTCCCAAATTCTGACCAATTGATAGATGTCAACACCGTCAAAATCTTCTTGTCCAGAAATCCAATACCAACATTGCTTGGGGACATCCTTCACTCATTTTACACACGAACAATGAGACAAAGGGGTGTTCTCATGTGCTGTACTACTCTCCTTGCAAGGTGGTTTATTTCGCACCTTCCACAATCTGTCTTGAAGAATGACCAAGGCTCGAGGTGGTCCCAACGGTTGATGACTCTTACTCACTCTGATGTACATTGGTGTTCTCGGTCCAGAGAAAATGTCATCATCGTTGATCGTTGTGGAGAGTTTCCTAATGTTCCTTTACTTGGAATCAGAGGAGGTATCACCTACAACCCTTGCCTAGCTTTGAGGCAATTTGGATATGCACAGAGGGATGGCCCTCACGACATGTTGATACCTGACCTAGTTTTTGACTTCGACAACGATGCGCAAGGACTTCGCCAAAGATTCATCAGAGCTTGGGGGAGGCCCAACAAGGTTGATAGCAAGACTCTGGGACACAAGAACTCCATCCCTTTTGAGCCTTATCTCAAGTGGGTACGAGCCCGAGCCCAAAGTCTAATGATGCCTTATCCTCATGTACTCCCTGTGATTAAAGAGCCCGTCAAGGAAGGAGAGGTTCCCTACACCATCCTACATCCTGACATGCCTACATCGTGGGAGGAAATGCAGAAGAGTTAGATTCAGCTCAAGGAAGAACGGAATACTTTTGAAGCTAGCTTCTACGCCAGTGAGAAGAAGGTTCTAGAGCTTACCCTCCGACTCCATGAGCAAGAGGCCCTCAACACCTACATCGCACCAAAAAGGATGCGCAATGTCTTTTTACCTTGAGAAGTTGTTTTTGTAATATTTGGCCTATGGGCATTTATGTACTAACAAATTTCTTCTTATTAATATGACGTGTGTTCTTCTTTGTCTGCAACAATTTTGAATGTTCTAAATCCTTGAATGCATTGCATACATAAGCATATCATTCATCATGTGCATAAGCAGGTCTCACTCCAGGTTTCCTTATCTGTCTGCTGTTTATTTCAGTAGGATGGATCTCGAGCAAACAGTCAAAGACCTACAAGCTCAGAATGCACAGTTCCAGCAACTTCTGACGACCTTGGCTAAAGGTCAGGAGGATCTCAAGACCTTGCTGGGGAATAAAGACCCAGTGAAAAAGAAGAAAAAGAGACTCGGGGTGGCTACTTTAGGGAGAAGATTTGACGGGGAGGCTCGGAGAGTGCTTGAATTTCCTCCTACTTCTGATGAAGGAACCAGCAAAGGAGGTGGGGCTGCAGTACCTTCCGAGTCTGATGTGGAAGAAGAGGAGGTCGAAGAGGATGAAGATTATTCTGATCAACAATACCCTCCAGCTGATGATAAATACAAAGGGTTAGAAGACAGGTTGGCCGCCATGGAACTGCAGAGAGTACTGGGTTTGGATTTTGAAGACTTGGGTTTGGTTGCCGGGATTGTGATTCCCCCAAAATTCAAAGTGCCAGTTTTTGTGAGGTATGATGGGCTGTCCTATCCAAATATGCATCTCAGGTCCTACGTGAGAAAGATTCAACCTTATACGGTAGATAAAAACCTTTGGATTCATTTCTTTCAAGACAGCCTTTTTGGGGCTCAATTGGAGTGGTTTTATCAGTTAGAGGGAACCAGCGTCCGAAATTGGGAAGACTTGGCCACCGCTTTTTACAAACAATATAAGTACAATTTGGACCTTGCTCCTACTCGTACCCATCTTCAGGGTATGTCATTAGGAACAGGCGAAGGATTCAAAGAATATGCACAAAAATGGAGGGATTTGGCTGGCAGGGGCAGCCTCCTTTAACCGACCGCGAACTTGTTGATATGTTTCTTGGGACCCTATCTGGGCCATTTTTCAATCATCTGATTGGTAACTCTTCCGCGGGGTTTACCGATTTGATCTTAACAGGCGAAAGAATAGAGGCTGGCATCAAGTCAGGAAAGATTCAGAAGGGTGTTGCTGCAAGTGTTGAGAAGAAGCCTTTTAAGAAGGAAACAGCTGTGGTATATTCTCAGAGAAGAGCAGGGAAGACTGAGCGCCGATCGACAGTGGGGGCCGTAATGATTCAAAACCCTTCAAGTGAGCAGCCTCGCTATAACCAGTCCAGACCAAATCAGCAACGGGTGGAACGGCCACAACGACAGTTCACCCGCATTAATATGACTCCAGCGCAAGTGCTTCCCCATCTGTTAAAGTTGAATCTCGCCACTATCAAGGAGGCACCAAAAAATGTGAATACGTCCTCTCCGCATTACCATCCTAATGCTAAATGCGCCTACCATTCTGACAGTGTCGGGCATGACACCAATGATTGTTGGGCACTCAAGCATAAAATCCAAGACGTGATAGAGGCGAAGGAGGTGGAGTTTGACGCTCCGGAGAAGCCTAATGTGATATCTGCTCCCATGCCGAAGCACGGCCGAAATGTCAATGCCATTGAAGAAGATTTGTATGTTGCTGATGTCAATGATCTGATTACTCCTTTGTTAACCATTAAGTTGAATCTGTTAAGGGCCGGGATCTTCCCGGGATGTAAAGAAGACTGCTATTGTTGTTACTCTCTGCCGTTTGATTGTCCGTTACTGAAGAAAGGCATCCAAGGCCTTATGGATAGTCGACAAATTTTGTTTGAAAAAGTTTCTGCTGTTCCAACTCATACTGAAGATGTCTCAATCATAACCATTCACGCCAATCTTTCCAAGGCCGTCAGAAAGCCTGTTAAGATTACACCAGCTACGAAATCTATTCCTTTGAAGATAACAATGCCAGGGCCTGTCCCCTATGTTTCTGAGAAGTCAATACCATGGAACTATGGCGGTGACGTCTACTACCATGGTATCAAACAAATCGAAATAACTGAAGAAAGTTCGGATGATGAAGAAGCCAGCATTGGTAACATTGCAGGCACGAGCAAAATCACCAGGAGCGGGAGAATATTTTCTCCAGAGATTGCCCCTCCAAGAGCAATCTTTGGACCCTCATCAGCTGACAAGGTCATCCCTGCACCAATAAAACTCTCTGCTAGAACCCCTTTGATTGAAGATGTTGTTGTTCCTAGTACTGTCCCTCCTACCGCTGCTGACAAAGGTAAGGGAATCCAAGATGAGCTCGTCAGGACGAGGGCTTAACCCTTAGTCATCCCGGAGACCTCCAAGAAGGAAATGGATGAGATCTTGAAAATAATCAAAAGGAGTGATTACGATGTGGTAGAACAGCTGGGGAAAACCCCCTCAAAAATCTCCATGCTGGCACTACTACTTTGCTCGGAGGCGCACGCTAAAGCTCTGATAAAATTCCTGAAGGCAGCCCATGTGCCCCAGGAAACCTCTGCGGATCAATTTCAAAATTGCGTGGCTAGCCTGACTGCGGACAATGGATTAGGTTTCTCTGATGCCGACCTAACTCCTAAAGGTAGAAACCACAATGATGCTTTGCACATTTCAGTCGAGTGCCGGGGAACTACTCTCGCACATGTCTTGGTCGATACCGGTTCGTCGCTGAATGTACTGCCTAAGAAGGCCTTGGACCGACTAGATTGTGAAGGGTTGAAGTTGAAACCGAGTGATATTGTTGTCAGAGCTTTCGATGGTTCGAAGAGAATGGTCCATGGGGAGGTTGATATTCCCGTCAAGATAGGCACTGAGGTGTTTGAGTCTACTTTCTATGTGATGGACATCCGTCCATCATATTCTTGCTTGTTGGGTAGGCCTTGGATACACCATGCTGGGGCAGTCACCTCCTCCTTACATCATATGTTAAAGTATCCTGTCAAGGGAAAGATAATTACTGTCCATGGTGAAGAGGAGTACATGATTAGCCACTTAAATTCATTCCGGTACGTGGAGGTGGAAGGGGAGTTCATTGAAACGCCTTTTCAGCATTTCGAAGAAGTCCTTCCTGAAATAACAGTAGCAAAGTTAGCAGCGGAGACACCGAGGCAGATGGCCAGGATGGCATCTCTGGAGGACGCAAGGGCCGCAATAAAGGAAGGGAAGAATTCAGCATGAGGGAGTTTGCCTGATATTCCACATAAGACAGACAAATTTGGATTAGGGTTCACTACCGCGGGCCAGAAAGCTATGCGCCGTTCGAAGATTGAAAGGGCGCCAGTCAAAATCTCTCCCTACGGAATCAACGCTTTGGAGGATGAAGACAAAAAGAGCAACATCGAAGAGTGGATCTACCCAACTGTCAAAGGAGGATTGTGTAACTGGGAGGCAAAAGACTTTGTCCCCATCACTTTTATTCATCAGTAATTTATCTGTCAAACATTTCTTATTTGGTCTGTAATATTTATGTTTAAACAATCCGTACACTATCTTTTCACCTCATGCCTTGCCCGGGGCATGTAGGTCCATTTGTAAGGGTTTTGATTATTTTTCATATCCATATGCCATGTTTAATGATTCATTGGACGTTTTTCATTTGATAAACTGCTTGTGTTCATTTTCTTTCCTTTTGCATTTTTTTTAAGGATGGCTATCCCTTACACACACCCACACTCACAAATACAGGTACCCATCCACTCTGGATTCCATGGGTGACTATTCTGCTATATCCTTCAGTAACTCCGAAGATCTGGTCAATCAAGCCGAGTATGAAGATGACGAAGGTTGTGAAGTACCAGGGGAACTAGCCAGACTTCTACAGCAAGAGGAAAGGGCCATCTTACCGCACGAAGAGTCATTGGAAACTGTCAACTTAGGGACCGAGGAAGACCGGAAGGAGGTGCAAGTGGGTGTCAATCTGGAACCAAGTGTCAAGGAATGCCTGATACAGTTGTTGAATGAGTATGTTGAAATCTTCGCTTGGTCTTATGAAGACATGTCGGGTTTAGACACAGACATCGTGGTTCACCGTCTCCCCACAAGAGAGGATTGTCCACCGATCAAGCAAAAAGTCCGCCGAATGAGGCCTGACATGTCTGAAAAGATCAAAGCAGAAGTGATGAAGCAATTCGATGCTGGCTTTCTGGCTGTTACGTCCTATCCTCAATGGGTCGCTAACATCGTGCCAGTACCTAAGAAAGATGGCAAAGTCAGAATGTGCGTGGACTACCGGGATTTGAATAGGGCCAGCCCCAAAGATGATTTTCCACTTCCACACATTGACATTTTGATCGACAATACAGCTCAACACAAAGTGTTTTCCTTCATGGATGGATTCTCGGGCTACAATCAAATCAAAATGGCCCCCGAGGATATGGAGAAAACAACTTTTGTCACGCAATGGGGCACTTTCTGTTACAAGGTGATGTCGTTCGGGCTGAAAAATGCAGGGGCAACTTATCAACGTGCCATGGTAGCTTTGTTTCATGATATGATACATCATGAGATTGAAGTTTACGTAGACGATATGATAGCTCGGTCACAAATAGAGGAGGAGCACCTTGAACATCTAGAAAAGCTGTTTGCCAGGTTGAAAGAATACAAACTCAGGCTGAATCCAAGTAAGTGCACTTTTGGAGTTAGGTCTGGTAAACTTCTAGGATTCATTGTAAGCAACAAAGGCATTGAAGTCGATCCAGCAAAAGTGAAAGCAATACAAGAGATGCCTGCTCCCCGTACTGAAAAGGAGGTTAGAGGGTTCTTGGGACGCTTGAACTATATTTCCAGATTCATCTCTCATCTGACTTCTACCTGTGAGCCAATTTTCAAACTCTTGAAGAAAGATCAGGTAGTCGAGTGGAACGACGATTGCCAAGCTGCTTTCGATAAGATCAAGGAGTATTTGCTAGAACCTCCTATTCTGATGCCACCCGTCGAAGGAAGACCATTGATCATGTATTTGACCGTCTTGGATAACTCAATGGGGTGTGTTTTGGGGCAGCATGACGAGTCTGGTCGAAAAGAGCATGCTATTTATTACCTTAGCAAAAAGTTTACCGACTGTGAGACTCGCTACTCACTGCTCGAGAAAAAATTGATGCGCTTTGGTATGGGCTGCTCGCCGACTAAGACAGTATATGTTGACTCATACTACCCTGCTGATTTCCAAAATGGATCCTATCAAGTATATCTTCGAAAAGCCCTCCTTATCTGGAAGGATAGCCAGATGGCAAATGATCTTAACTGAGTATGACATCCAGTACACCACCCAAAAAGCTATAAAAGGGAGTGTACTAGCTGACCATCTGGCTCATCAAGCTATCGAAGACTATCAGCCCATGAGATTTGACTTCCCAGACGAAGACATCATGAATTTGGATAACATTGAAGGTAACGGACCGTATGACGGACCCGAAAAGGGATCCCGATGGACCCTGTACTTTGATGGTGCTTCAAATGCACTTGGAAACGGTATCGGCACGGTACTCATTTCTCCGGAAGGTTGTCACACACCTTTCACGGCCCGACTTTGCTTCAGCTGCACAAACAACATGGCTGAGTATGAAGCTTGCATCTTTGGTCTCAAGGCTGCTATAGACTTGGGGATCAAATCTTTGATCGTATTTGGGGACTCGGCTTTGGTTGTCAGTCAAATCAAAGGAGAGTGGGATACCAAGCATCCTAATCTTATCCCATACAAAGAACATGTCCTGACATTGTTGCCTCATTTCGAGCAAATTACCTTCGAGCATTTCCCGCGAGAAGAGAATCAGCTAGCAGATGCTCTAGCCACAATGTCCTCCATGTTTAAACTCAACTGGGATAACAAGGCTCCCCAAATCACCATCGAGCGAATGGATGAACCTGCGCATTGTCACGAGATTAATACCGAAGAAGTAGTGGAACAACCTTGGTTCCATGAAATCAAAAGGTATCTCGAGACTAGAGATTATCCCGAAGGAGCTTCCGTAAATGACAAGAAGTTCTTAAGGAAATTTGCTGCCAAATTCTTCCTGAGCAACGGCATCCTTTACAAACGAAGCCATGATTGTGTATTACTCCGATGCGTAGACAAAGCTGAAGCAGAGTTGATCATGACTGATATACACAGCGGCACATTTGGCACTCACTTGAGCGGGCATACAATGGCTAAGAAGATCCTAAGGGCAGGCTATTACTGGTCTACCATGGAAGCTGACTGCCATCAACATTCCCGTACTTGCCACAAATGTCAAGTCTACGCTGACAAAGTTCATATCCCCCTGGTCCCTCTCAATGTTCTGACTGCTCCGTGGCCATTTGCAATGTGGGGCATTGACATGATTGGAGAGATCAAGCCCACGGCTTCCAACGGACATCGCTTCATCCTAGTTGCCATTGACTATTTCACCAAATGGGTCGAAGCGGCTTCCTTCGCCTCTGTTACTAAAACTGTGGTTGCCCGCTTCATCAAGCAAAATCTCATATGTCGGTATGGTGTTCCAGACAGGATTATCACAGACAACGGTACAAATCTGAATAACACAATGATCACCGCTTTGTGCGAACAATTCAAGATTTATCATCACAATTCATCTCCCTATCGGCCGAAGATGAACGGTGTTGTTGAAGCTGCGAACAAAAACATTAAGAAGATCATTCAGAAAATGACAGTCACTTACAAAGACTGGCATGAGATGTTACCGTTTGCTCTGCATGGATACCGTACAACGGCACGTACTTCAATCGGGGCAACCCCATTTTCATTGGTATACGGCATGGAAGCTGTCCTGCCTATGGAAGTTCAGATTCCTTCTCTAAGGATTATGAAGGACGCAGGTTTGAATGAAGACGATTGGATGCAGACCCGACTTGATCAACTCAATTTGATCGACGAAAAGCGACTCGCTGCTATATGCCATGGTCAGACGTATCAAAAACGGATGATCAAGGCCTTCAATAAGAAAGTCAGGCGTCAAGTGTATCAAGTCAGAGATCTCGTAATCAAGCGGATTATCTCGCCGCAAAGTGATCCCAGGGGCAAATGGACTCCCACATATGAAGGACCATTTGTGATCAAGAGCATATTTTCCGATGGTGCAATGATCCTGACCACCATGGACGGCGACGATTTGCCGCACCCTGCGAACGCAGACATAGTCAAAAGATACTACGCATAAAATAACCCGACAAGTCGAAAACCCGAAAGGGCGGCTTGGGCAAAAATGGGCATCCCGGTGAACCGAAAACCCGAAAGGGCGGTTCAGGCAAAAATTAGGGATAAAAACAAAAAAATCTGTACACCCGGCAAGTTGAAAACCCGAAAGGGCGGCTTGGGCAAAAAGGGGTTTCCCGGTGGATCGAAAACCTGAAAGGGCGATTCAGGAAAAAGTTAGGGAATTAAAGCGTATGACTATGTCTCGTCGGATCACTTCAAAGACAATCTCTTCATCTACCGGTTCCAGGTTTCTGATCAATCCAGTCATTGGAAAACGAAGCATTGAATGGACGGATATTCAGAGTTGTGAAGGCTATAGCGGAATGGAATCCCATGGAATTATTTCACATAGCCATCTTTATTTTGTATAAATCTTTAAATATTTATGACAAAATCCTCTTACTAGGATGACTGTCTCCTTTGTACAAATATACTCAGAAAAAGTTAATACAAATACTCTTCCCCGAAATTTGTGTCATTTCCTTTTTCTTTTTTTTTCTCTTGCACTAATTGTTTTATTTTGAGAAACGTCCAATGTTTTGTTAAATAGGCATATGCATTTGAACATAATCATTTCCTTATGAATCAAGAAAGAGGATTACTGATAGGTTGAAGGTACAGTGGGATATCTTGACACCCTTTCAAAGGAAATCCCCAGCAAGTCTTGAAGCTTATCCCCAGTAGATTCTGGAAGCTTATCCCCTGCAGAGTACGGACGTATCTCCCGAGCTTTTTCAAAGTTATTCCTCACAAGGGCTTATAACTGGGTTATCCTCAGCATATTGCCACGGAAGATCGCACTCGCCAAATTTATTCCTATCCCCAGCGGAGTTCATCAAAGTTCCCCAACATAATTTATCAACACAATCCCCAGAGGAGTTTATCTTTGTTATCCCCAGCCAGAGAATCCTCCAGAACTCAATTCCCCTCAGAATTTAAGTTTCAGTATCCCCAGCCGAGCTAAAGCTTCAAATTATCAAATCCCCAGCGGAGCCAGACTAATGAACCTTCTCCCCACAGAGTTTTGGGAGGGCAAATCTTGAGTTCCCCAGTGAAGTCGCCAGAGATACTTCCCACCAAACTGAAGATTCTCAGTCTTACCTCCCCAGCATGAGTCTATTAGATTGGAACTCCCCAGTAGAAGTCATCAGGAAATTCCCCAGAAGATTGGTATGCAACCCAAGCTCTTTATTCTCCAGCAACAACCAGGAATTATTCTTCCCAGCAGCAGTCAAGATACTTTTATCTTCAGCCATCCCGAATTCATCTATCCTGTGCAAGACAGCTCTCCAGCTTACATGCGCATCCATTTACATTCATATCATATAACATACATTGTATCATGCATCATGACATTGCATACAACTAACTCTTTACCTTTTCAGGTAAGACTAGTCGACAGACTAAAGTCATTATCTTCCGAGATTCTTTCCAGGAATAGTTCAGATATGACCCAGACATGGCAACATTCTAATGCTTATTCCAGATTTATCCAGATGCAGTTTTACACGAGCTCATCATCAGGGAACCCTACGCCGGTTCTTTCTCCAACTTCAAGATTTCTGAAAACAGTTCACAGGTTCTCCAAGTAACGGATGTTAACCTATCGCTTGTTCAGATTCTTCTCCAGACTTCTGAAAACAGTTTATGGATTCTTCCCAACAACGGATATTAATCTATCAACTTGTTCAGATGCAATTTTTTGAAAACAGTTTACGGACGCTTCCCAACAACGGATGCTGCTCTACTGCTTATTCAACTTCAAGATTTCTGAAAACAGTTCACGGGTTCTCCAAGTAACGGATGTTAACCTATCACTTGTTCAGTTTCTTCTCAAGATTTCTGAAAACAGTTTATGGATTCTTCCCAACAACGGATGTTAATCTGTAGCTTGTTCAGATGCAACTTTTGAAAACAGCTTACGGACGCTTCCCAACAACGGATGCTGCTCTATTGCTTATTCAACTTCAAGATTTCTGAAAACAGTTTACGGGTTCTCCAAGTGACGGATGTTAACCTATCGCTTGTTCAGTTTCTTCTCAAGACTTCTGCAAACAGTTTATGGATTCTTCCCAACAACGGATGCTAATCTATCAACTTGTTCAGATGCAATTTTTGAAAACAGTTTACGAATTCCTCCCAACAACGGATGTCAATCTATTGCTTATTCAGACCCCCAGTTCAGAGATGGTCCAAAATATGGACACCTTCTTGATATTCATTTCCAGATGGCATCTTTAAGCCCATCCCCGACAAGTTTCTGTCACTCTTCCAGATGGCATCATTAAGCCCATCTCCAAATGGCATCTCTAAGCCCATTCCCGCATCCATTGCTTTGACGAGTGCAAATTTAAGGGCACTCTAGTGTCCAATCTCCTTTTACCCTCGAGTCACGAAAGGCAAACTTGCCAATCTAACTCTTCGGATTCAAGAAGATTGAACAGGGGCAACTGTTGTACCCCAAAATTTTCCCTCCCATTTTCTCAATAATTTCTCATCCCAAAGCCCTTGAAACTCAAGATCCAGTTAGGATTTCATCTGCTCAAGACTTCTCCTTGCACTGTTGACCCAAATTAGGGTTTGTGTTTGCACAAAGATGTTTTGACCTAAATTGCCTAAGATGACTTTCATGCTTCATAATGGACTCCCAAGTTTACCCATACCAAGTTCCAAGTCTTGATTCCAAATTTTGCCCAGTCAATTGGACACTTGACCTAGAAATCAGCTGTATTGAGGAAAAAGTCAACTGTGGCCAATTGACAGTCAAATCTCATGAAAATTGACCCACATCAACATTATAAACTCACATGGACCATTTGATCAAGTTTGGATCACAATTCCATAAGAAATTTGATCAGATCATCAAAAGGGCAAAATGGTCATTTTTAGGGTTTTGACTGCACAAAGGCAATTTTTGACTGTTTGACCTAGCCAATGGCAAACCAAGCTCACATATGGATTCAAGGACCCCATGTAATTGTCTTGACATGCTTAACAAGTTCAAAGGATCCCAAGTACACAAGATTGACAGTTGAATTTCCCAGTCAATTGATCAATTTTGACTGTATACTGAAAAGTCAAACTTTGACTTTTTGGTCAAAATCAAGAGTCAAGATTCATTTTTCATCAAAATATGCCAAATCATGAAACTTGTTCACCAAGAAATCAAAAATTGCAAATTAGGGTTTGAAATGAGAATTTTTCATAACTTAGAATTTTTTCTAAGTTATGAAAAACCCTAATTTTTTCCCAACTTTGCCCCACTTTCTCACCAAGATTAATTTGGATTCAAGAAAAAGTCAAAACATGAACGTTGTAGCCTAGTGCATAATCTACAACTTTGATTCACAAAGTTTTCCCAAAAGAAGCTTGTATCTCAAGTTACAATTTTTGGAACAAGGGTACCAAACCATTCTTAACTTAGTGAAATTTTGACCTATTTTAGGCAAGGTTTTTACCTAACTTCAAGACCTTTTTCCATATACTTACACTTGGAATTTCAGTTTGCATTTCAAAGATGGATTGTAGTGCACATTCCAAGCTTTCCAAAATGTCCAAGAACTCATCAAACAACCTCATGACTTGAGAGAATCGAATTTTGCAACATGGAAAAAACTCACTTGTGAATTGGCTAATTTCCATGTTCATAGCTTGTGCAAATTTCTCAAATCAGCATGCAACTTGATTACAGGCCTCTAAACCATTCAACACTCATAAATTTAATGCAAACTCATTGTGCCAAGACCATGTTCTATGTGTTCAAGCATTGCATGATGGATTAATCCCAAAATAGATAAAGCACTTTAACCATTTTTGCAAAAGTGAGCTTTATGTCAAATTGAAAATCCAAGAAGTACAGATCAAATTCCTTTGGCACAAGTTTAGGGACTAATCACACTGATCAATGCCAAGTTTTGCAGCATGTTATGGGGGCCTCTACCTGCCTAAACACCAACTTGACCTTTTCTTGCTTAAGTGTTAAGAAACCTAGCATTTTGTAAGACAACTTTCATCTCAGCATTAGAACCCTTAAGCAAATATATTGTACACATTCAAGACATCCTAAATGAGCTAGCACACGACTCCAACACCTCCCATACCTCCACAAACTCAAAATCACCATCAAACTGCCCAAACAGAGCTCTTACTGCAGTTTGAGTGCCAACTCTCATCCCTTTCATGCTTTCTTGCTAAAAGCTCATCAAACACATTCCCTAGCATCACTTGAAGCTAATCCAAACATAAAACACGACCTGTAACTCCTCTAATCAGTTCCACCATTTTCACTTTCTTGTTTTGCAGTTGAAGGTCCATAGCTCGATTCAAGGTCTTTCAAAGCAAAGTAAGCATTGGAATAGCATCACTACACTTCAGGCAAGCTGTACAGATCATCATCTTGCCCTGAAAGCTCCCCCATTGCCAGATAGAACTTCAATTGAATAGGTATCTTCTTGAACTTCTAACTCTTAGTGTAGGCATCATTAGCTCTAAGTTTGTGAATAAGAAGTGTTCTACTCATGCCCCTGAATCTGTACATACTTTTACTTTTTATTTATTTTGCCTGAGCTATGAGAATTTAAGGTCTGAATATGGAAGAAAAGTTAGGTCAAGATTTGGGAATGTTAAAATTCTCTCTCATTTCTGAGAGTTAGGATGAGTTCTTTACATATTTAGAATCGTGGCTTGATGATTAACATTCTTATGTTGAAAGTTTGTGCAAAAAATCAAGGAATCCAGATGTTTGAATTGATGAGCAAGGCGCGCATTTTTGTCACAGTTCTGGCCAAAGGATGAAGACAAAGTCTTCTTGGGCTGGGCCTGAGTTGATTTCTTATTCCCACCCTATTTTTGCTTTCATACCCCCTGAGCCCATTTTGTTTGTTTTAATGATTTTTTGATTTTTCTCTTTTTATTCTAATTTATTTATTTTTGCTAATGATATTAAAAAACATAAAAAATATTTTTACACCATTTTTATATTTTTAGGCATTTATTTAGTTATATTTCTATTTGTATGTAAATAAGTACAAAAATATATTATTTAGAATAAATAGGAAAAAAATAGTGTAAACACATTTTTATTGTCATTTTCATTTTGTTTTATCTTCTGAAAATAGGTTATATAAAATATTTTTTTTTATAATTATTAAATATTATTATTATATATATATAATACATATTTAGAAATTAATACATATATATATATATATATATATATATATATATATATATATATATATATATATATATATATATATATATATATATATATATATATATATATATATATATATATATATATATATATATATATATATATATATATATATATATATATATATATATATATATATAGTATATTTAGGCTAAAATACAAAAATACCCACATTTTTTATTTTATTAATATTTGACATGAAAAATACTTTTTTTATAAATATACTTCATTTTATTTTATTTTTGTATATAATTATTAAAAATTGTACATATTAAATAGTTAATATATTTATTTAATGAAATTAGGGTTTTACCCTTAAAACACAAAAACTCCAAAAATGTTACTTTTTTTTATTTTATTCATTTTTGTTTATTGGACATAAAAAATATCTTTTTTCCATACATATGAAAACCCTTTTTGCATCTTGCATATTTATTTTATTTCTATTTAATTTGTGCAAATTAATTATCTTGTAAATATTCCAAATTGATGTAATAGTTAGATTTAAATTTCTTGTCAATATCCCCCATTTAAACATATGTACCCCCTTCCCATATTGTGTTGTAATAGTGTAGGAATTTTACTTTTCGCACTTTAACGCTTTCTAAATATACCATGCTAGAATTAGGATTTGTATGCAAATAAAACGAACAAAAATAGTTTGACCTAATTTCAAGATAAAACAAGCATGAATATGGACAACACATATAACACTTGCACCCCTAAGGTATTCCACTTGTTGCCTTCAATAAATGGGCCATATTGCATGTTAGGTTTCTTTGGGTAAAAACAAACAAACAAATGATCATAGTCCCTCGATGACGCTTTCGAAAAGTTGCCTAAAATGATCAAGTCCCTTTCAAGGAAAAATTGCCCAAAGATACTTAGCACTATTGCAATTATGGTTTAAACGATGACCCGCGCCCGTCCCTTTCACCTCCTAACACAAGATTGTCCACCAAATGCAATGGTGGAACAAAATTGTTAAAAGGGTTAAAACATAACAAAAATCTTTGAGAACTTTAGGGTAGATAGCTCTTAAGTACTTGTCAACTTGCAAAACAAAACACTTTCCTATTTTTCAAACCACACTTCACAAACAATTTCAAAACAAACTTTCAAAAACCTTGAAACATCTTTTCAAAAAGACAAACACCTTTTGTAAAACATTCGAGTAAAGAATTGTTACAAGGGTAGCCTAGACAAGGCATCTTTTTCAAAACATTTTCAAAACCACACACAAAGCACCATTTCAAACAATTGAAAACCAAGGAAAGTTGATCTAAGCAAGTACCTAAGAGCCCATGGATAACCATGGATAGAAAGGGTGCTAATACCTTCCCTTTCTATAATCTACTCCCCGAACCCAAGAAAAATCTCAAAGGTTTTTGCTGTTCTTTTTAAACATTTCCTTAGGATAAAATAAAAAGTCGGTGGCGACTCTTGCTCAACCGAAACATTTGCGAAAACAAACGCAAAACCATAGTCAGTTCTCCCACCGTATCACAGAGGGTCTTTACTAAAACGCCCATGCTCGAGGGACATGACTATTTTACGATAAGCAACAAGTGAGATTACCCTAGAGGTGCATGTGTGAATAATGTGTTTGATTTGCATGCATTTAGTCTTTGATTAGGGTGGCCTATTTTGTTGTTTTTATCTTGCCACACAAACTTATTTACTAGCAATATATGAAAAGCAAGTAAAAGGCGGAAAGTAAAATCTAAGCTATTACATCACTTTAGGGGGATGGGGGTACAATTTAGAAATGGGGTGAAGTACGAACTAAAATATTACAACCATATCGAATGATAATGAAAAGAATGTGAAAATAGTGTAAAATAAAGGGAAAATGCACTTTTGAACTGCTATGTGTCGACCCATGCTGCTATGCATCGACACATAGCTTCTCCTGCTCCTGTAAAACAAAATCAGTTCAGTATGGGTCGACACATAATGGGATGCGTCGACTCATGCATATTCTTGTATCAACGCGAAGCGCGTATGTATCGACTCAAAGGCTTTTCCAGCTTCTGTTTAGCAAAATCTACTCAGTATGAGTCGACACATAATGGGATGTATCGACTCATGCACCTTCTTACATCGACGCGAAACACGTATGTGTCGACCTATGGTCTTTTCCCACTTCTGTATTGTAACCTGAAATCAGTATGAGTCGATGCATGGGGGTTATGTGTCGTCTCATACCCTGTTTTTCACTAGGATGAGTCGACACATGAGGATATGTGTCGATACATGCTGCATTTTCCTGCCTCAAACATTATTTTACTGAATGTACAGGTTAGCTTATGGCATATGATGGATAAACATGAACAACAAATGATTGAATAAACCTAAACAAAGTGCAGATGACTAGTTCAATAGGATAATAAAGTACTCCATCCTGTCTTCAAAGAACAATAATTTTTTAATAATGTAATGACAAGATATCAAGTCAAGAGGACTTACCTTTGGGATGCACTGGTTGTTTTAGATCTGAATTCTTTTCCAAATGATGTGATAACCTTGTGAATCTCCCGGAAGCTGCTCTGGACTGCTAGAACTGAGTTGGACTGTACTGTAATATTTTTGGTATTTTTGATGATGAAGGTGAGTAGCACTACCAAGACTGTTTTTATGTTTGGACAAACTTTGTATGAAGTGTTTGGCTTAGGGAGAGTTTGTATGGTGGAGTAAGAGGTTGGGGTTCTGTTTTGAACAAGAACAGATTTTATTTTGAAAAATCAGTCAAGGTTAACAAGAATACTGTTTTTATGCTCAAAGAGACTCTCTATTCTCTCTCTCTATTTTTTCTAACCTTTTTCCAACCTCTTTCTCTTGCAACTGGCCTCTCTATTTATAGAGAAGGTTTGAGATTTTAAAAATTCAGACTTTTGAAAAATCACATGTTATGCCTTTTTTCAAATTCATAAAGACAAGTTGCTTTATGATGAAGAAAGGAGTGAAATCAGGAACTTAGCCATGCTTTGCAGATCTTGTAGATTGCTTCTGATGTTGAGATATTTTTATGTCCTCCTTGGAACAGATTTCAAGCTTTGAAAGTAGAGAGTGGTTGGAAAAGTGAAGCTTTATGCAAATGGAAATGTTGCTTTTTACATTTCTAACCATAAATGGTATCAAGACTTGGACAAAGCTTCAAATGCCTGTGTAATACACTTAGGGTTTGTCTAATTTCTTGATTATGCATAGATTTGGAGAGAACATATCCTGAAAAGAGAGATCTTGTAGCTTTGGTTGAAATTTAGTCAAGTGTTCATCACAAGTTCTGCTTTGTAATTCCAGAATGAAACCCTAACTTCATCTCTTCGATCCTCTCAGCTCAAGAATGATCTCAATGAGTTCTTTGACTTTTTTTGGAAAGATTGGAACCTCCCCTACAACTTTCATGTTGACCTCTTTTATTAATTCAAACAGGAAATATGTGAAAAAACACCAAGAAGTTGGGATAAAATCCTGCACAAAATCTGTTGAAAATCTCCCTAATTGTTAAATGAAATTGTCATGACTTCATGAATTTATAACTTGAGATCCAATCATATTTAGGAGAAGTTGTGTAAAGAAATGTTGTAGATATCATGGAGATCTACAACTTTCATGTTGGAAGCTTCTCTTGAATCATTTTGCATCAAGGTGAAAGAATGGCATGAAGTGATGAAATTATCATGTATAAAAACACTTAGAAAATTTCTAAGTCTTGGAAATCTTGACTTTTCAAGTTGACTTTTGACTTTATTAACTTCTTGATGATCAAGCTTAATATTATTGAATGTCTTGATGAAATTTGATCTTTGGAATGTAATGTTGGCCAAAAAGTCAAAGTTTGACTTTCCAGTATGCAATTGACCCTTTTGCCCTTGTGCCAATTTCAAGCCTAAATTGATGTATCTGTGCTGCAAACTTGATGTCATAGAAGATCTTGTGAGAAAATCCTTGAGAAATGAGAGGGAAAATTTTGGGGTACAACACTCACCTTCTTTTATTTGCCTCTAGTTTTGGCACTAGACTTGTCATTGGTTATGCGGATGGGAGTTCTTGTAGTAATGGGCGGTGAAATATCAGGGGGAAATATCCTCCATGTTCTTGTTACTTTACTAGAACCTACAATATTAGTAATATCAGCTCCGTTTTTGTTGATCTAAGATTGTTGTTTTATCCCATGATAATAAACCCCGACACCATAGTTCCATGGAACTGCTTTGTCAAAGGAGTAGGGAATAGGCCCAGCGGTAGTGATTATTAAAGTTGCAATGGTCGGTTCATTTGAAATTCCGATAGGACCCTTTGAGGGGATCCTAAGCGGATTGTTGGAGAAGGTTATTCTGGACAGGTCTTTAGCTTTGTCGGTTAAACTTTTGATGGGAGGAATCTTCTCAAACTGAATCTTACGGCTATCTATCAAGAATTGCACACCTTCCTTCAGCCGCTTGCACACATTTACTTATTGACTACAACAAATATAATCTTCAGAACAGCCAAGGAACACTCTGGCTCTTAGCAAATTATCCTTCACAATAGTTAATGGAGTTGTTAAATCCTCAATGGAGGAAACAAAGGTAGTATCACCAACTGCATTAACACCTTTGCCATGGTTCTACATTGGTGCAGTTATCACATTTGGAGTAGCAGGTGGATCAAATTCAATTATTTTATTGTCTATCAGATCTTGAATATTATTCTTCAGAGCCCAACATTGATCAGTTTCATGACTAGTGTGATACGGTGGGAAGAACTGACTATTTTTGGAACGCTGGTTTGCGTTTTGCGTTTGTTTTTGCAAAATGTTGCGGTAAGCAAGAGTCGCCACCGACTTTTATTTTATCCAACAAGGAAAGGAAAAAAGCATAGAAAATTCCTTTTTTGAGATATTTCTGAGTACGGGGGGTAGATTATAGAAAGGGAATGTATTAGCACCCTTTCTATCCGTAGTTATCTACGGGCTCTTAGGTACTTGCTCATCATTTTCAAAATTGTTTTCTTTGTGTTTGTGGGTTTGAAAAAGTTTTTGTTTTAACTTCGATTTAACTCTTGCTTCTGTCCTCAAGAGTGTAATGAAGTGTTTTTGAAAACTTTGTTTGAAAAGGAGTGTAAGTATGAAAAATTTGTTTTGTTTTGGATGAGCAAGTATCTAAGAACTATCTACCTACTCGAAAAAGGAAACATTCTATGCTAATTTCTTTTAGACAATGCTATCCCACTATTAGTGAGTAAGTAGCACCGTCGTTGGAGTTTGGGGGTCAATTCGAATGAGGGACATACGGTCACTAAAGCAATGTTAGAACGCCTTAGCGGTAACCCTAATGTCTTAGATCATTTGTTTGAGGCAACAATATCCGAGGCAACCGTTTCGAGGTAACTATGATCTTTTAGACAAGAGGACGACCTCTAAAACGACCTATACTCAATGACCGTGTACGAAGGCAACCAAGTGGGGTGTACCCTAAGAGTGCACATGTGCGAGTGTGTCGTTTTCAGTTATTTTTATCTTTGCACATGTTAAGGGTGATCTAATTTGAGTTTAAGATTAGACATTCATTCTTGTCATGCAAACCCTATTATCAAACATCTAGCAGTTGTATAATTTGCGGAATTAAAATACGGAAATTTAACTAACTATTAAAAGGCATCGAGTATTTACATCGCCAAAAGCAACCCTTTGAAAATAAAAGCGATAAATGTAGAGTAAACGTCCTAATTAAACTATTACATCTCATGAGCAATTACATTAAATATCATAAAAATAAATAAATAAAAGCGGTAAAGGTAAATAAACGTCCTAATTAAATTATTACAAACTGTGAGCAGATACAATAATTGGGCAAAATAATAATAAAGCGCGCAATTAAAAATTAGATCAAAGAGAAATTAGGGTTTTGTCCCTTCTATCCCAATTAAAAAAAGAAAATGTTTTTTTGTTGTTTTTTAATATTTTTTAAGAAAAGAAAGTAGATTTTTAAATTAAATGCAAAAATGATCGGTTATTAAATTAATTAATGAAAATAATTAAATAACATATTTTTGGGTTTTTGTTATTTTAGGAAAGAAATAAAATAATTAAGTTAGTAATAAAACCTATTTATTCTAATTAATTTTAATTACGTAAAAAGAAATTAAAGTTGTCTAATAATTAATAACATAATTAAATTAATTACTTTTTTTTAATAAAAATAAATATCTTGAATTTAATTGGATAGAAAAATGTTTTGTGATGTTTTTGATAAAAAATAAAATAATTTGATGGGTTAGTAAAATAAATAAATGAAATAATATAAATATGAAAGAATTAGAGAAAAGCAAACTAGGCCTGCAATGTGGGGGTGCAATCATCAGAAATCTCTAGGCCCGAATCTTTGAAAGCTTCATGCTCTAACTATGGTGTTTTTTTTATTCTTGCCTGGAACCTATGATTCAAACATCCATAACTGTTCTATATAAACTCAAGCAAACGTTAGCATGCCATAAAATGTGATTAAAATTAGAGATTTGAAATTTAAAATTTTACCAAACCGGTGTCGTCAAATGGGGGTGTGCTAGGCGTGTGATGGATTGCTCTTGGGCCTTGTAAGACTCTTGAGGACTTCAAGAGGATGGTTTGAGGCTTGATGTCAATTGAGAGATACCGGAACCTCGAGATATGACTTGCACCAATTCTTTGATTTCTGGAGCGCTTTTTGAAGAGCTTTTAGAGAGCTTTTTGAAGAGCTTTTTGAAGAGCTTTTTGAGAGCTTTTTAGAGAGGATTTTCGTCCCTTTCAAGCTTGTATGGCTCTATATTTATAGAGGAGAATGAGGAGACAAGAAAGCATGGAAATAATCTCCCTCATATTGTTGTGTTTTAAGACCATGATCAAGATTTTAAAAAAATGCCAT
The DNA here is from genome assembly GCA_948472305.1 of Vicia faba. NCBI lineage: Eukaryota > Viridiplantae > Streptophyta > Magnoliopsida > Fabales > Fabaceae > Vicia > Vicia faba. The sequence goes on from OX451735.1 coordinate 235,896,398, forward strand.
ATTTGATGATTTTATGCCATTTCACATGTGAATGATCCTGTACATATTTGAAAAGTTATTGCACAAAATCAATTGACATAAATCAGCCTAAAACTTTCCCAAAATGGATTCACATCAAAATTTACATTATTTCTATTATTTAGTTATTTAATTCTGAATTTTAATGAATAAAATATCAAAATAAATAGCATAAATAGTAGAAAAATGTATGGGTGGGCTTAGAGATCGTGGACCATGTTAGGAATGAGTTTCAAACTTGAAAAGATAGGCCAATTTGGAAAAAATCCAAGTTTGGTCAATATTTGCTTCATGCATTTTTTCAAAAATTGTCCAACTTTGATAATGCATAAATCCCTCAATTTTGACTCTTTGGAGGTGTTCTTGGACTTTTTAGAAATCTTGAGATGTACTCTAAGCAACACTTTTGGTCTCATCTCATTTTGATACTCCATGCGCATGTATGAAGCTTTTACAAAAAAGGTGTTTTTGTTGACTTTCAAAAATGACCTATAATGTCCAAATTCATAACCTCTTGTGAGTGCATATTTTGATCTTGGGAGATGAAGATGGATTGTAGGAAATTTCATCCTCTTCAAAATGAGCTTTGGATGGGTCATTTCTCATAAAGTATGAGAAAGTTATGCTTGGTCAAAGTTGAGTTGACTTTTCCTACAAAACCCTAATTTAGCAATTTTGAATCTTGATGAATTGTGAGCAATTCTTGATGAATCATGATCAAACCTTGATCAAATGATGAAATAAACTTCAAAATGAGAATGTTGACAAAAAATCTTGAATTTTGACTGTATGTAGGTCACAGTTGACTTTTACCCTAGCATCGTCGATTTTTGGACCTTTGAGCAATTGACTGAGCAAACTTCCTCTGCAAGGGTTAAAACTTGACATGGATGATCTTGAGAACATATTAGGACATAGGGGAGCACTTGAGGTCATTTGGACTCAAGGATCTTGATGCAATGTGAAACCCTAATTTGGGATAGACTGCCTTAGGAGATAGCTTGTCTGGTCAATCCTTGAGCAACCTTAAGCAACTTGGAGATTCTTCTTGCACTGTTTTGAGGAATATGGGAGGGAAAATTTTGGGGTACAACAGCTGCCCCTGTTCAATCTTCTTAAACCTGAGGATGTAGATTGGCTTTCATGCCTTTCGTGATCCGAAGGTGGAAGATGATTGAACACTAGAGTGCCCATATATTTGCACTCGCATGAAGTGGTATCAGCATTGTGATGTCGGGAATGGGCTTACAAATGCCATTTGGAGATTGGTGACGAGGGGATGGGCTTAAAGATGCCATATGAAGGAGTGTCGATCGCATAAGAGATTCCTTAGTGGGAGCTTGTATACCTGTTGTTGTGGAAGATTCCGCTTGGGGAAGTCTGATCTTTGTTGAGATTTAGGAACTTGCCTCTACTTCAACTGAGAGAACATCTCTGCTGAGTTTTAAGAACTTGTATGTAATTCAACATGGGGGAAACATCTTCATCGAGATTTAAAAACTCGCCCGTAATTCAACTGAGAAAACTCTGCTGAGATTTAGTAACTCGTCTGTACTTCGACGGAGGAGAATTGTCGAGATTTAGAACCTTATTTGTAATTCAACTGAGGATAATTCTGTTGAGATTTAAGAACTGTTCAGTAGTTCGACTTGGGAACTTTACCGAGATTTAGAACCTTATCTATAATTCAACTAAGGATAATTCGGTTGAGATTTAAGAACCGGTCAGTACTTCGACGGGGGGAAACATCTTCATCGAGATTTAGGACTTGTCTGTAATTCAACCGAGGATAATTCCGTTGAGATTTAAGACCTGTCAGTAATTCGACGGAGGAACTTTGTCGAGATTTAGAACCTTATCTGTAATTCAATTGAGGATAATTCGGTTGAGATTTAAGAACTGGTCAGTACTTCGACTGAGGGAAACATCTTCATCGAGATTTAGGACTTGTCTCTAATTCAACCGAGGATAATTCCGTTGAGATTTAAGAACTAGTCATTAATTCGATGGAGGAACTTGTCGAGATTTAGAACCTTATCTGTAATTCAACTGAGGATAATTCGGTTGAGATTTAAGAACCGGTCAGTACTTCGACCGAGGGAAACATCTTCATCGAGATTTAGGACTTGTTTGTAATTCAACCAGGGATAATTCCGTTGAGATTTAAGACCTGTCAGTAATTCGACGGAGGAACTTTGTCGAGATTTAGAACCTTATCTGTAATTCAACTGAGGATAATTCGGTTAAGATTTAAGAGCCGGTCAGTACTTCGACTGAGGGAAACATCTTCATTGAGATTTAGGACTTGTCTGTAATTCAACCGAGGATAATTCCGTTGAGATTTAAGAACTGGTCAGTAATTCGATGGAGGAACTTGTCGAGATTTAGAACCTTATCTATAATTCAACTGAGGATAATTCGATTGAGATTTAAGAACCGGTAAGTACTTCGACTAAGGGAAACATCTTCATCGAGATTTAGGACTTGTCTGTAATTCAACCGAGGATAATTCCGTTGAGATTTAAGACCTGTCAGTAATTCGACGGAGGAACTTTGTCGATATTTAGAACCTTATATGTAATTCAACTGAGGATAATTCAGTTGAGATTTAAGAACCGGTCAGTACTTCGACTGAGGGAAACATCTTCATCGAGATTTAGGACTTGTCTGTAATTCAACTGAGGCTAATTCCGTTGAGATTTAATAACTGGTCAGTAATTAGATGGAGGAACTTGTCGAGATTTAGAACCTTATCTGTAATTCAACTAAGGATAATTCGGTTGAGATTTAAGAACCGGTCAATACTTCGACTGAGGGAAACATCTTCATCGAGATTTAGGACTTGTCTGTAATTCAACCGAGGATAATTCCATAGAGATTTAAGACCTGTCAGTAATTCGACGGAGGAACTTTGTCGAGATTTAGAACCTTATATGTAATTCAACTGATGATAATTCAGTTGAGATTTAAGAACCGGTCAGTACTTCGACTGAGGGAAACATCTTCATCGAGATTTAGGACTTGTCTGTAATTCAACCGAGGATAATTCCATTGAGATTTAAGAACTGGTCAGTAATTCGATGGAGGAACTTGTCGAGATTTAGAACCTTATCTATAATTCAACTCAGGATAATTTAGTTGAGATTTAAGAATCGGTCAGTACTTCGACTGAGGGAAACATCTTCATCGAGATTTAGGACTTGTCTGTAATTCAACCGAGGATAATTCCGTTGAGATTTAGGACCTGTCAGTAATTCGACGGAGGAACTTTATCGAGATTTTAGAACCTTATCTGTAATTCAACTGAGGATAATTTGGTTGAGATTTAAGAACCGGTCAGTACTTTGACTGAGGGAAACATCTTCATCGAGATTTAAGACTTGTCTGTAATTCAACCGAGGATAATTCTGTTGAGATTTAAGAACTGTCAGTAATTCGACGGAGGAACTTTGTCGAGATTTAGAACCTTATCTGTAATTCAACTGAGGATAATTTGGTTGATATTTAAGAACCGGTCAGTACTTCGACTGAGAGTAAAAGCTTCATAGCTTTGAATTTTGTGAGAACTTAACCGCATCCTTCCTGAAAGGTAAAGGTTAGTTATATGTAATGCATGGTATGTATCAGGAAATGATGTTCTCAAAATAAATGAGATTGTATTGATTGATGCGTATATGCATGTGTCATGATGTATGAAAGTGTAATGTTTTTAGCTGGGGAAAATAAATCCCGGATAGCTGCTGGAGAAAAGAGTTGAATTCTTTGTTTCCGCTGGGGATGGCGAACGAAGGTGACAGTGAGAATAAACCTGCAGAAGAGGATAACTCCGTTGGGGAATAAATTGATGAGGAGATTACTCTGTGGGAAAGAGATGCTCTGCTGAGGATTCCACCGATAAATTCTGCTGGGGATGAATTACCGTTGTTGGTGATACTGAATCCTGTTGGGGATTGACTTCTTATTTGTGAAAGGAAAGAACTCCGCTGGGGATGATCTTTCAGTTGCAAATTCATTGGGGATAACCTTTTAGACTCTTATGGGGATAATCCTTTGAACTTGCTGGGGACAATCTTCCAAAGGTTACTGGGGATGATTCTCCAAACTACACTGGGGCAGCTTTTTCAGACTGCGCTGGGCAAAATTTCAAACTCTGCTGGGGATATCTTGTACTCTACTGGGGAATATTATTATACTACGTTGGGGAATATTAAGACCTTTCTGTGCTGATGGTAGATAAACTCTGCTTGGGGAGAATATTATCAATTCATTCACAGTTGCAAGTCTCAGCTGGGGAGAGCTATCATTACTGTCATTTTCTTTTACTCTGCGGGAAGTGAATGTTACTGGGACGTGTGCTAAGGATATGACGATGGCTTTGCATTGAGACTTTTTTGCCCCTGTTTCTGCGGGAGAAGGTGCCTGCGGAGGCCTTGTGGATCGAGTATTATCCCAACCTATGAGGTGCTTGGTAACTTTTGATTGAAGTGACAAGTCTTCTTCTGGTAGGCTAGTGACAAGATGACGGGACATAGTCGTACGCTTTGATCCCTAATTTTTTCCTGGACCGCCCTTTCGGATTTTCAGTCCACCGGGATACCCTTTTTTGCCCAAGCCACCTTTTCAGGTCGGGTGTACATATTTTTTCATTTTCATCCCTTATTTTTGCCCGAACCCTTTTGGTTCGCCGGGAAGCCCTTATTTTTGCCTAGGCCAGTCAACCTAGCGGGTCTTTGATTATGCGTAGTACTTTTTTGACTATGTCCACGCTCTCAGAGTGTAGGGAGTTGTCACTGTCAGTAGTGTCGTGTTGCCATACTACCAGAAGATGTTTGATCATGCAAGATTTGTTGTTGGAATTCATGTCCAATGCCCCAATTGATTCAGATGGAGATTTGCCCCTGGCTATTTGGCATTTTGAGAGAATCCTTGAATCTTGACTTGACTGCCCCAGATGATGGACAATGATCATGCCGTGCCCCTTGATTGGAAGTGTTTTTCCACTTGAGGTGATCCTTTTTATTGAGAAGGTTTTTGTTCACTAGATATTCTTCGTGCGAACTTCTCTGTTGTTTGAACAAATAGTCATATGCAAACAATGTTATTTCAAGAATGAAAAGCTTATGTCTATCTTGAGGTTTTGAAAATGCAGTTATTTTTAATAAAACAAGCGAATTTTTGTAAAATGTGATGTCAACTCAGGATTTACAGCAAGCCCTACAGGAGTCAGGATACCTTTTGTAATAGTATGCTTTCGAACTAACCCATGCTTCAGCTAGGACTTTTAAGGGTTATAACGTGGCCTGGTTCACGGTTCAAGAAACAAAGAATAAAGGCTCAAAATGTATTTGTACCCACCCGTTCTTCGTGATGTTCTTCGATCCTAAACTAAGTTAATTGTGCATTTAGACCCCATTTGAGTCTTTACTCTAATATTCCAGTGATGATTCAGATATTGACAGTTTATTTTGAACAGACATACATTTTGTTGAGAGTTTGTAGGATCTCTTTCTTTTTGATTTTATTATCCCTATCTTTTGCCTGAATTGTTTCTTTTTGTGATTACAGTCAGCGGGATGCCCCAGTTTTTTTCTTAAGTCTCCTTCACAGGTTTTGACTTAATGGGCTTTTATTTTTGAGAGATAATGACTGCTTGTCCTTATGATTATACGGAACCATCACCGTCTTTTGTTTCGGGAGGACTTCTTTGATGCCATTCATTGTATACCTGGATTAACTGAGAAAACTACCCTTCCCCAGGTTATAATTAAGGGTTTTAATTTGTGAAAAGAAAAACTCCAACTTCTTTGGCTCAAAGGGGTTGACTAGGGATTATCTTCCTTATAACTCCACTATTTAGGATTTGAAATAATGCCTGTACATCGTCAGCAGGGTCTGTTCAAAAGCGTACTGTAGAGATTTTTGATATCATTTTTGTCATCCTCCTTCTAAAGGCTTAGAATTTTTTTAATTGAGAGTTGAACATCACAAAAATGAAAGCAATTTGAATATAGTGAATACGAATGGATTGATTCAAAACAGACATGTGCAATGCATTGATGAAGTAACAAAGTTTGACATGAATAAATGTCTGAACAATCAAAATAAAATTACAAATTGAAAATTCTAATGAACAAAAAGTCTTCTCGTCTCGGGACTTGTCACTTCAAACGGTGAGCCTTGGAGGGATGGTAGAAGAACTCAGCCTAACCATCTTGCGTGAATTCCAATGCTCCTTCATCAATTAGGTTTTAAATTTTGTACTTCAACTTCCAACAGTCGTCTGTGTCATGCCCCGAGCTGTTAGAATGGTATGCACACCTTGCATCAGGATTGTAGTTGGGTGAAGAAGTCTTAGGATTCAGATGAGGTCCTACCAACGTCACCAGATTCAATCTCAACAGGTGTTGTAAAGCTTGGGATAGTGGCATGTTGAGCTTGGTAAACGGCCTCTGATTAACCCGTTGTTTATGGCAAGGTTGTTGTTGGACCCGTGAGGTAGTAGCAACTTGGAGAGGTCTATTCTTCATCAAACCAAACCTTTGACTTCTCAGAAGTTGATTAATGACTTGGTCCCCGACCTTGACTGTTTGCTTCATGCTGTTGTATCTGTCTTGATGAAGCTGGTTGATAATGGTTCTCAGCTCTTCTTATTCCCGAGCTAAGCCTTGGATAAGAGCCATCTTCCCCAGCAACTGAGTTTTCATGGCACTGAACTCAGCTTGCAGTTGTTCCAGCCGTTCGTCCTTATTGTCTTCAGGACTTTTCTTGACCAAGTTCCCAACGAGGAGTGTTTTCAACTCTTCCTTCCCCTTGGATAGGTTTAGGAATACGTCCCTGAACTGAGCTTCTAGAGTTTGAAGATCTTGGTTGTCTGGTTGGAAAGCCATTGCTGAAATAAACAGCGAGAACATGAGAGACCTATATTGGGAGACATGTTATGCAATGATATGTATGATATATATATGCAATGTTTTCAAGGATCTCGTGGGGTAAACAATAAACTCTTAGAATTTGATTGCGACTTGATTGAAGAACTTCGTGTCGTTTAGAATCTTCCTTAAAGAGTCAAGCTCACCATATCGAGTGGGTCATAACCACCGACTCAAATCATCGTGTTTTGATCTCTAAACGACATTGGTTAGAGGAAAATAAATCCCCGTTTCCCCTTGCTAGACATTTGATTTGCCAAAACCTGCATCACAAACCCTTGAGATCCTTGAAATGGTTAAGGAAATGTTAAGGCATGATGTTATGATGTGTATGCTATGCGTTTAAGCAAAAGTGCGAGGTGATGTTAGTGAACCCTGCAATAAATCCAGATTATTGGATAAGGACTGTAAACAAAACCTGCAAGGAACTCATGTTGTCAGATAACAAGAATGTGCAAGTAGTTCAAGTTTGAAAGCACACAAGTCATACAATAGCCCTTAAATTTCAGGCTGACATGGAGTTTAGGTATTACCCTCTTTCATTTTAGTTGGTTCAACCTATCCTAGTAATAGTAACCGGGTTCTAGAGGATCTCAATATCACTGACCACCCTCGATCGGTCATAATTCCAGTTTAGCTACCTTTTCTTGCGGCCGGAACCATCGCGAGAGTTTGGTCTCAATGAGTGTAGCATACTGCTACTGTTCTATGGCCGAGTTGGTTAATTATAGGTTCTAAGGTTAGTTGGTGCTTAATGACCCCTTAGAAGACCCATATTCTCCTCGTTGCGCCTCAAGAGATATCAGTACAAACTAAAGTGCCACACCAATGTAGCTACTGCTTCAACCGTATCAGTTTATGCCATACAGTTCCATCATAGTTTATTGCTACTTACCTAAAGGATATCCCCCAGATCCGGGTTAGGATCTATAGTAACTCCGATTCAAACCCACAAAGATAAAGCATACAAATCAAGCAATTGAAAACATTATGATGAACTATTCCTAAGGTACATCCCACTTATAAACATCCCAAGCAGAGTCGCCAGTTCTGTGATACGGTGGGAATAACTGACTTATTTTGGAAGGCTGGATTGCGTTTTGCGTTTGTTTTTGCAAAATGTCGCGGTAAGCAAGAGTCGCCACCGACTTTTATTTTATCCAACAAGGAAAGGAAAAAAGCACAAAAAAAATTCCTTTTTTGAGATATTTCTGAGTACGGGGGTAGATTATAGAAAGGGAAGGTATTAGCACCCTTTCTATCCGTAGTTATCTACGGGCTCTTAGGTACTTGCTCATCATTTTCAAAAAAAAATTCTTTGTGTTTGTTTGTTTGAAAAAGTTTTTATTTTAACATCGATTTAACTCTTGCTTCTATCCTCAAGAGTGTAATGAAGTGTTTTTGAAAACTTTGTTTGAAAAGGAGTGTAAGTGTGAAAATTTTATTTATTTTGGATGAACAAGTATCTAAGAACTATCTACCTACTCGAAAAAGGAATCTTTCTATGCTAATTTCTTTTAGACAATGCTATCCCACTATTAGTGAGTAAGTAGCATTGTCGTTGGAGTTTGGGAGTCAATTCGAATGAGGGACATACAGTCACTAAAGCAATGTTAGGACGGCTTAGCGGTAACCCTAATGTCTTAGATCATTTGTTTGAGGCAACAATATCCGAGGCAACCGTTTCGAGGCAACTATGATCTTTTAGACAAGAGGACGACCTCTAAAACGACATATACTCAATGACCGTGTACGAAGGCAACCAAGTGGGGTGTACCCTAAGAGTGCGCATGTGTGAGTGTGTCGTTTTCAGTTATTTTTATCTTTGCACATGTTAAGGGTGATCTAATTCGATTTTAAGATTAGACATTCATTTTTGTCATGCAAACCCTATTATCAAACATCTAGCAGTTGTATAATTTGCGGAATTAAAATGCGGAAATTTAACTAACTATTACAAGGCATCGGGTATTTACATCGCCAAAAGCAACCCTTTGAAAATAAAAGCGATAAATGTAGAATAAACGTCCTAATTAAACTATTACATCCCATGAGCAGTTACATTAAATATCCTAAAAAAAATAAAAGCGGTAAAGGTAAATAAACGTCCTAATTAAATTATTACAAACTGTGAGCAGATACAATAATTGGGCAAAATAATAATAAAGCGCGTGATTAAAAATTAGATCGAAGGGAAATTAGGGTTTTGACCCTTCTATCCAAAAGAAAAAAAAGAAAATGTTTTTTGTTGTTTTTAATATTTTTTAAGAAAAGAAATTAGATTTTTAAATAAAATGCAAAAATGATTGGTTATTAAATTAATTAATGAAAATAATTAAATGATATATTTTTGGGTTTTTGTTATTTTTGGAAAGAAATCAAATAATTAAGTTAGTAATAAAACCTATTTATTCTAATTAATTTTAATTATGTAAAAAGAAATTAAAGTTGTCTAATAATTAATAACCTAATTAAATTAATTACTTTTTTTTAATAAAAATAAATATCTTGAATTTAATTGGATAGAAAAATGTTTTGTGATGTTTTTGATAAAAAAGAAAATAATTTGATGGGTTAGTAAAATAAATAAATGAAATAATATAAATATAAAAGAATTAGAGAAAAGCAAACTAGGCCTGCAATGTGGGGGGTGCAATCATCAGAAATCTGTAGGCCCGAATATTCGAAAGCTTCATGCTCTAACTATGGTATTTTTTTTATTCTTGCGTGGAACCTATGATTCAAACATCCATAACTGTTCTATATAAACTCAAGCAAACGTTAGCATGCCATAAAATGTGATTAAAATTAGAGATTCGAAATTTAAAATTTTACCAAACTGGCATCGTCAAATGGGGGTGTGCTAGGTGTGTGATGGATTGCTCTTGGGCCTTGTAAGACTCTTGAGGACTTCAAGAGGATGGTTTGAGGATTGATGTCAATTGAGAGAGACCGGAACCTCGAGATATGACTTGCACCAATTCTTTGATTTCTAGAGCGCTTTTTGAAGAGCTTTTAGAGAGCTTTTTGAAGAGCTTTTTGAGAGCTTTTTAGAGATGATTTTCGTCCCTTTCAAGGTTGTATGACTCTATATTTATAGAGGAGAATGAGGAGACAAGAAATCATGGAAATAATCTCCCTCATAATGTTGTGTTTTAAGACCATGATCAAGATTTGAAAAAAATGCCATATTTGATGATTTTATGCCATTTTCACATGTGAATGAACCTGGACATATTTGAAAAGTTATTTCACGAAATAAATTGACATATACCAGCATAAAACTTTCCCAAAATGGATTCACATCAAAATTTACATTATTTCTATTATTTATTTATTTAATTCTGAATTTTAATGAATAAAATATCAAAATAAATAGCATAAATAGTAGAAAAATGTATGGGTGGGATTAGATGTCGTGGACCATGTTAGGAATGAGTTTCAAACTTTAAAAGATAGGCCCATTTGGAAAGAATCCAAGTTTAGTCAATATTTGCTTCATGCATTTTTCCAAAAATTGTCCAACTTTGACAATGCATAACTCCCTCAATTTTGACTCTTTGGAGGTGTTCTTGGACTTTTTAGAAATCTTGAGATGTACTCTAAGGAAAACTTTTGGTCTCATATCATTTTGATACTCCATGCTCATGTATGAAGCTTTTACAAAAAAGGTGTTTTTGTTGACTTTCAAAAATGACCTATAATGTCCAAATTTATAACCTCTTGTGAGTGCATATTTTGATCTTGGGAGATGAAGATGGATTGTAGGAAATTGCATCCTCTTCAAAATGAGCTTTGTATGGTTCATTTATCATAAAGTATGAGAAAGTTATGCTTGGTCAAAGTTGAGTTGACCTTTCCTACAAAACCCTAATTTAGCAACTTTTGAATCTTGATGAATTGTGAGCAATCCTTGATGAATAATGATCAAACCTTGATCAAATTATGAAATACACTTCAAAATGATAATGTTTACAAAAAATCTTGAATTTTGACTGTATGTAGTTCACAGTTGACTTTTGCCCTAGCACCGTCGATTTTTGGACCTTTAAGCAATTGACTGAGCAAACTTCCTCTGCAAGGCTTGAAACTTGATATGGATGATCTTGAGAACATATTAGGACATTGGGTAGAACTTTAGGTTATTTGGACTCAAGGATCTGTATGCAATGTGAAACCCTAATTTGGGATAGACTGCCTTAGGGGATAGCTTGTCTCGTCAATCCTTGAGCAACCTTGAGCAACTTGGAGATTCTTGCAATGTTTTGAGGAATATGGGAGGGCAAATTTTGGGGTACAACAACTAGGGTTTTTGGAATGATACGCGCACTTAGCATTTGGATTATATTTAGGTGATAAAATGTTTGGATTGGATGGTGGATCGCGCAATGTCACTAAGTTGGCCTTCAACAGATGTTGTAAGGCTTGGGACAGAGACATGCTTATCCTCGTGAACTGTCTTCGAGGAACTTCAGATTTTTTATTATTGGATGATTGCCTTTGAGCAGATGGAGGGTTGGAGATTCACACAACATTAACAGAGGGTTGGTGATCCTTCTTGGTACAGGCCCTTGCCCCATACACATCATTTTTTTCCTTCTTTCCAGGGAAGGGCTTCTTTATAGTATTGGATGCGGAAGCAGATGTCATGGGAATTTTCCCACTCTTAATGCCACTTTATACCCTTTCACCAGTTAGTATCAACTCGGTGAAACCAGACGAAGAACTCCCAATCAATAGGTTGAAAAGGCCAATTAATGTACCCATGAACATGTCAACTAGTTCTTTGTCAGTTAGTGGTGGTTGGACCCTACCAGCAAGATCCCTCCATTTTTGTGCATACTCTTTAAACTCCTCATTAGTACCCATTGTCATACCTTGAAGTTGGACTCTAGTTGGTGCCAGATCGGAATTGTATTGATACTAATGATAAAATGCAGTGGCTAGATCTTCCCATGTGTGGATGCGAGAACCCTCTAATTGATAGAATCATTCTAGTCCCAGCCAGACTCTTTTGGAAGAAATGGACCCAGAGCTTTTTGTCGGTAGTGTGGGGCTGTATCTTACGGACGTAAGACCTTAGATGAAGTTTCGGGCAGGAAACCCCATCATACTTGGCGAAGACCAGTATTTTGAACTTATGGGGAATGACAACCTCAGGTACTAAGCCCAACTCACCAAAATCCAAACTAGGCACGGCTTGAATTTAAACAGCCTTTAGTCTATCCTCTAACTGCTTGTATTTATCCTCAACCGGAGGATACTGCTCATCAAAGTAATCTTCGTCTTCGGAAGCTTGATTATTGACACCCCCAGTATGGGTGCTCCTTGCCTTTTCATCTTGATTTTCTTCCTCCTCAAACGACTCTTCGACTATCTGTACCCGACGAACCAGATTTTTGAATATCTTACCCATGTTGATGAAGGCCTTATTTTTGGTTTTCTTCTTGGCTACTAGCATAGTCATCACTCTTGTTGCCCCTTATCCAGGGTCAACAAGGTCTCTTGGAACTGGGAATTCTGCGCTTGCAGGTCCTTCACTATTTGTTAGATATCCATCTTACTGAAATAAACAGTAAAAAGATAAGGAAACCTGTTGTGGAAAACCTGTTTATGTTATGATGCATGAAAATGCATATCTAGATGATTTCAAGGGCTTAGAATATTTAAATTTATTTAGAAAAAAGGGAACAAACATTAATTGCATTAATAAGTTCAAATTGATTACAACATGCCTCTTGGGCTTACATTGAAACAAAAGACACAAAATGAACTAAAAATAGGCATTCAGGCTCCTCTCCTCATGAAGTTGTCTCGTGATCTCCAATGTCCTCTTCTCGCTTGCATAAAACTGGGCTTCAAAGGTGCCTCGGCCCCTCTTTAACTAAATCCAAGCTCTTTGTAAGTCTTCAAAAGAAGTAGGCATATCAGGATAAAGGACAGTATATGGAACATCTCATTCAGCAACAGACTCCATGATAATAGGTAGGATGGCTTCGTAAGGAATTATGAGGTTTTTGGCGCGAGTTAGCTCCCACTTGAGATAAGGCTCCACGGGAATGGATTTCTTATGCCCCAACATCTTGCTACCAACCTTGTTAACCATGCCTCAAGCTCGTATGAATCTCTGACGATAGCCTTGGACATCGTTCTCGTAGTCAAATGCAGTTCCTTGGACAAGTGCATCATGAGGACCATGCCTCCTAGCATACCCAAACGGTCGTAAGGCCAAACAAGGATTGTAGGTAATACCTCCCCTAATTCCAAGTAGAGGGACATTAGGGAATTCCCCACAACTATCAATAATAGTAATGTCCTCCATAGATCTAGCACACCAATAAATATCAGAATGTGTGAGTCACATCAACCTACTAGACCATCTTAAGCCTCGTTCTTTACAACAGATCAAGGTAGGTGCAAAATAAACCACCTAGCCAACAGAGGAGTGCAACACATAAGAAGTCATCTTCTCTTCATGGTGCGAGTGTGAAGAGAATGCAAGATATCCCCAAGTAAAGTAGGCACCGGATTGCGAGATAGAAATTGTTTGATTGTGTTCACATCTATGAGTTGGTCAGGATTGGGAAATAGAACCATCCCATAGATGAGAAGAGCCAACACTTCTTTAAAGGCTTGTAAATCTAGAGCATCCCAAAAATATTGAGCCCTCTCAAACAAAAACATGGCTAAAAACCCTTTGACACCACTTCTTGTTTCCCAATTTTCCATAATGTCGGATCGTTGCAAATGTAGAGCTCGAGCAATCTCCTCGGGTCTTGGGTCTCTTTCAATACCGTTGAAGGGTATTTGATCAATAAAAAGAATTCCCAAGAGTTGAGAGAATTATTCGATAGTAGGCACAAGTTGGTAATCAAGAAAGGTAAATTAATGGTGTTTAGGTTCAAAGAATTGGAATAACACTTTCACCATATCCTCTTCAAAGCTTGTTTTAACAAAGTTGACGAGACGACCATATTTCTTGGTGAAGGGAGAATCATTAGGGACCCTTGATGCCAATTCCTTAAGTTAAGGAGGAATTTTGACGAGGTTGATTTGGACAGTATTCCTGCGAGTGGGAGCCATGTCCTATAAAATAAGACAAAGATAAATCTCTAGGTCCTTGAAATGGTTAATACAAAATGTCATGGTATGATGTCATGATGTTATGTACAAACAAACATATATGCACAAACAAACAAGTCCTTAGGTTTAGGCTTGTATGAGGTTTTTAGGTAAGTATCCTCTTAAAGTTTAGTTGGTTTAACCTGTCCTAGAAAGTAATTAGGTTCTAGGGAATCTCAATATCACTGATCTTTCTTCATCAGGAATTGTTTCAGCGTAAGCCTCTTTATTGGCGATCAAAATATCCCGAAAGGCTAATCTCAATCAACATAGTATCGAGTATCAACCAACTTCGGGTTGCACCAAAGCCGGCTATCTCTCCACTTCCTAATGGCCAAGTTGTTCAATTAAAGGTTCTAAGGTCAGTTAGTGCTTCATGACACCACACAACGACCCCGTATTCTCCTTGACAAGACTCAAGGGCTACCGGTACCAATAAATGTATCACACTAACATAGCCGTCGCTTCAACCATGTCGGTATACCATGCATAATCTCCACGATCTATTGCTACTTACCTAATAATGTTCCCCGATCTAGGTAGATGATCAATACAAACCCAAACAAGGACCCATGACGTAAAGCAAACAAATCAAACAATGAAAGCAATTAAAATGTGATCTAGCTCTAAGGTAACCCCACTTTTAAGTGATATTCCCCAGCAGAGTCGCCAGTTCTGTAATACGGTGGGAGAACTGACTTGGGTATTTTGCGTTTTATCACAAATGTTGCGGTTAGCAAGAGTCGCCACCGACTTTTCTTTTATCAAATAAGGAAAGGGTGAGAAGAACAAGAAAGACCTTTGAGATATTTTCTTGAGTTCGGGGGATAGATTATGAAAAGGGAAGGTGTTATCACCATTTTCATCCATAGTTATCTATGGGCTCTTAGTTGCTTGCTAGATCACTTTTGAAAATTGCTTTGTTTGAAAGGTGTTTGTGGTAGTTTCTGAAAGTATTTTTGAAAAGCGCCTTCGTTTAGGCTAACTTTGTAATGATTCTCGTCTCTATAAGAATTCATACAAAGTGTTGGACGTTTTGAAAATATTTCATGTTTTGAAAGTGTTTGGTATATTTTGGAAAGATGTCTTATTTTAAATATGGATTGTGAGCAAGCAACTAAGAACGTTCTACCTACTCAAAATTCTTTTGTTCATTTCTCTCTTCCTTTGACATTGCTATCTTACCATTGATTGGTAAGAAGCTCTATCTTTGGATGTGAAGGGACGGGCGTGGGTCATCGTATATTCATGAATATCAATGTTGTGAGATGTATTAGCATTTCTCTTGAGGGTCTAAGATCATTTATAAGGAAACATTTGAAGAGTTATCAAGGGACTATGATCTTGTATTTTTCGATTGTTTTTGCTAAGGCATATCACATGCATAACATGACCATTTTCTCAAGGAAACAAGTGGAGTTAACCCTAGAGGTGCAAGTGTGCAAGTGTTTATTTTTCATGCATTGTTTTATCTTGGATTAGGATTGTCTAAGATTGATTTTTATCTTTCCATACACACCCTAGTTACTAACAATTATATGGAAAACGATAAATTTGCATAAATTAAAATCCTACGCTATTACATCATTAGGGAATGGGGGTACAATTTACAAATGAGGATGAAATAGGAACTTAAATATTACAACCATATTGAATAAAAATGAAGTAAATGAAAAAACAGTGTAAAAAGAAGGAAAAATTGCATTTTGAACTATTATGTGTCGACACAAGCTCATATGCATCGACACATAACTTTCCTTGCCCCTATATTGCCAAATCAAATCAGTATGAGCCGGTGCATAATGGTATGTGTCGACTCATACCCTGCATGTGTCATCTCATAAGGCTATGTGTCGACTCATACTGTCATTTTTCACTAAGATGTATCGAGTCATATAGGTATGTGTCAACTCATACTATCATTTTTTCACTTCAACATTGTTTTGCTGCATACATGGGTTAGTTCTCAACACATAAATGAAAAGAATAGAATACAAACATGCAGGGTATGAAGAGTTAAAGTCAAGAAGACTTACCTTGAATCTGGATTCTATACTTTGAGCTTGAGTTGCTTCCTTGACTATTCTTGAGCTTGGAAAATATAGATGTTACAGAAGTTATTCTTCTATTTGAACAACCTCTATAGGATGTATGCAAGGTATTTAGATGGTTGGACAAAACTTGTAAAGTATGAAGAGTTCTAGGATTTGGATTTCAAAGCTCAAGAGTGGGAGCTTTATGGATAGTTATGGCTTTTTTGAGGTTGTGAGATTTTTGAGGGCTTGTCTACACAACAACACTTCTGGTTTTTCTCTATTTTTTCTGACCTTTTTCTCTTGCAATGGGCCTTTCTATTTATATAGAAGGTTTGAGACTTGAAACAACTCAAATTTTGAATCACATGTTACGACTATCTTGCTTGTTTTTGAAGCAAAGTGACAAACATGTTCCCAAAGCTCATACCACACTATTGTAGAGTGGTTGAAATTTTGACATGCTTGCTTCTGATCATGTACATGAAGTTTATGTAGAAAGAACAAGTCCAATGCTCAAGGAGAGTGGACTTTGTGATTGAAGCCACTTTTCCAAAATGGAAGTGTGAACTTTCTTCCAAAAATGGAATGATCAATTAGATAATGGTTCAAAACTTGGATTATAGCTCAATCAGTTTTGTAAGAATTCAATTATGGAGTGAGATTCAAGTTAGAAGCCTTCAAAGTGGGATTTGTACAACATGCTTGAAGATTGAATCAAGTGTTCTTCAGAAATTTGCCTTGTAAATCAAGAATGAATACCCAAATTCATATCCTTGAATTTCCTAGCTCAAGTATGATAAATTCATGCTCTTGGATGTTTTGGAAAGCTTGAAACATCCTCTATAACTTTCATGTTGGCAATTTTGACAAAATCATATTGGAATTATGTGAAAAAGTGCCAAGAAGTTGGGATAAAATCTTGACCAAAATCTGTTAGAAATTTCTCTATGTGTTAGATGAAAATGCCATGGCTTCATGGGCTTATATATTCAAATCTAAGAATTTTTTGGACATCAACCCTCTACTAAAAAGTTGTAGAATTATTCAAGATCTACAACTTTCATTTTGAAATCTTCCTTTGAATCATGGTTAAATTTGGCACAAAGTCATGAAAAAAAGTTAACTTTCTAACACTTAGAAAAATTTCTAAGTCTTAGAATTTTGAATTTTCAAAGATAATTTTGATTTCTTGATGAACAATATTCATATTTTGACATGTCTTGATGAAATATGATTTTTGAATCTTGATTTTGATCAAAAAGTCAAAGTTTGACTTTTCAGTGTACAATTGACTTTTTCAGTAGTTGACCGAATTTCAATTATCAATCAATTGATCTTGAGAATTGTTTTGAAGCATGCCATTAGGCCAAGATGATGCATTTGAATCCTTGATATTCTGTCTAAAACCAATAAGTCATGTATTTGGTCAAAAGTAAAAAATTAAGGCTTCCTAGTCAAAAACCCTAATTTTGACCATTTTGCCCTTTTGGTGTTCTGATCAAATTTCTTGAGGAATTATGATCCAAACTTGACCAATTGACATATATGAGTTCAAAATGTCGATATGGATAAAAAATTATGAAGTTTGACTATAAATTGACCACTGTTGACTTTTTCCCTAATACAGTTGATTTTAGGTCAATTGATCAATTGACTAAGCAAAAAATGTGATTCAAAGCTTGAAACTTAACATAATCAATCTTGAGAAAATGAGAGGGCAAATTTTTGGGTATAACACCCTTAGAACGGGAAAAATCCTGCAGAACCAGAGAAGAACGACAAGTTCCCTAAAAAACAAACACTTTCGACGTAACAAAATGTGACGAAATATTTGATTTGTTGGTAAAGGATGACCAGATGATAGTTCCACCTGGTGCCAAAGTTCCTTCGTTAGACCAACAGAAGAAAAGAGTTTTTTGTAAATATCATAACTTTTTGGGACATAAAACCTCACAATGTTTTCTTTTCAAGGATTTGATTCAGAATTCTATCAAGCAAGGGAGATTGAAGTTTAGCAAAAAGACCAAAGGTAAAATGAAGGTTGATGGTGACCCTTTCCACATAGTAAGAACCAATTATGTTGAACCTACGAATATCCATATGCTGGAAGGTGCTGGTTTCGACATTAACCAACACCATGAAGACAAGATTACTAAAGGTTTTGTTTCAAATGTCGAAACAAAGGAGGCTATTGAAGGCCTTTCCAATACCCTGAACAAGATTACTGAGGATTTTGTTGCATGTGTCAAAGTGAAAAAGACTATTGAAGGTATAATTAACCAACATATCAAAGGAAAGACTACTGATTATATTGCCACAGATGCTGGAATGACAAAGGCCACAGAAGGCCTTAGAGTCATGTTTGAAAAGGTCAGGATTACTGAAGATCCTAACCTTGAAGTTAACATGGTGGACTTGAACCAGCCTGCTCCTGAGATGGAGGAAGTCGAAAGGCGCCTCAGAATGAAAGATGATCAGATGAGAAATGGTTACCCAAAGGTTGGAGAAAGTATACTAGATTACTTGGTTCGCTGCCACAAAAATAATTTTGAGGGGCTAATGTGTCCCAGATGCAGCATAACCTATGATCGAAAGGCATCAAAAACATATGAAAAAATTCGATATGCTCGGACTAGGGGCAATTGGAGAAAAGATGACCAAATAGGGGTTGTCTACCCAAAGGATGGAGAAAGTTTGTTGGGTTTCCTTGTCCACTACCACAAAACAAAATCAGAGTGCCTGATGTGCCCAAGGTGCAATGCGGTTTATGATAAAAAAAATATTAGAAACCTTTGAGAGAATCCCATATGCTCGTTATTGGGACAGCCAGAGAGGGCCTAGGAGAAATTTTAGTCTACAAAGGGGAATTCCCAGAAGACCTGATAGCCCTTATCCCATGGGGAATCAAAACGCTACCTTCAAGCCACCTTCAAACACCTAATTGACAAATGGATAAACCCAAACGAAGTTTCGAAATCGGAGAAGTTTCGAAACAGGAGGACAAACATCCATAGCGTATCGAAATCCATTCCAAGTGTCGAGGCAACAAGCATACAAGTCAAAAAATTATAAAGGGAAAAATCCCATGTCCAGGTCCTAATGGCGAAGAAACCAAAGGATAAGGAAGGCGCAACGAGAAGTGGCAGAAAAAGAAGTGGGAGAGTCCAGTAGTAACCAACTTCCCTCAGCCATCATGGTCAAAGAGAAGCAACCTGTGGGGAGAAAAGTGTTTTCCCCAAAGAAATATGAAATTGGAGAAAAGGATAAAAACGTCTCAGTGAATGACGAAGACATGCTAACTGATGACTTTGAATCAGACAAAGAGTTTTCCCTCAATATCAACTGAAATATGGGATTAGTGCTAGTATGATCAAATAACAGAGGTCGAAGAATAAGAGGAAGTTGACGAGATTGAAATGGAAAAACACAAGCCAGTGTGTTATTATATCCTGAATAATGGAGCTATTGAAGAGAAAAATTCGTTCTTCGAGCAACATGATTAGGGAATGAAGATTCACCTCAAACCTTTGTTCATAAGGGGAAAGGTGGAAAGTGTGGGAATCAATAAAATCTTGGTAGATGATGGAGCTGCCGTGAATCTAATGCCTCAATTCATGTTGAAGAGAATTGGCATGTTCAACACTGATATCAAGCCCCCACAACATGGTACTTTCAAACTATGAAGATAAGATAGGCCACACTTTAGGAGTGGTGCAAGTGGATCTCACTATGGGTTTGATTACAAGGCCCACCATGTTCATGGCCATTACAACAAAAATAAATTAAAACTTGTTGCTACGACGTGAGTGAATCCATGGTATAGGGGCGCTGCTTTCTTCAATGCATCAACGAATATCAATATGGAGAGAATATGCGATTATCGAGAACATTGAAGATGATCAAAGCTATTACATGGAAAAAGTTAACCATGTGGATAGAAGGAACTTCAATAGGAATTTGTCCAACATTGGGCCATGCAACCCTGCTGATGACGCATATTCACCTAACATGAATGCTCTTTACTTCCTTAATCTACACCTAACTCATAGATTCCAATGGGATAGAGAAATTTTAGGAGAAGAAGCTGATGCAGAAGGAGTTCCAGGAATACGGCCAACTGGCTGGGCTGATGAAGACACTGACAATGTTTAAGTCCCAATTATTCAAAAAGATTTTGGGTTATTTAGCCAAAAATAAATTAAAAACGGCCTTAGAGTCCGATGTAAAGCACATGGTTGTCGAAGCCAAAGATGAAGCGATACATGCGATGGAACCTGGGGTGGATTTCAAACCAAAACCCCCTGACGAAGAGATACCCTTGAAGGAAAAGACCAGAGGCTAGATGTAATATACAATGAAGAGCCTCTAGGATTCAAGAAGGATCCAACAACGTCGAGTGTAAAGATGATGGCGCAAGACCCTCTTGAAGAAGTGGATCTGGGTGAGGGGTCCATTAAACGGCCCACCTACGTATGTGTAAAACTCAATCCAAAGATGAAATCCAAAGTGATCCAATTGCTAAAAGAGTACAAGGATTGTTTCGCTTGGGATTACAATGAGATGCCTAGTTTAAGTAGAGAACTGGACGAATTAAAGCTACCTATGAAGGATAGAAAGAAACCCATCAAACAGACTCCAAGGAGATTCACACCAAAGATTCTCTCAAAGATAAAGGAAGAGATCGAAAGACTCCTTTGATGCAAATTTATTCGCACCACAAGGTATGTCAAATGAATTGAAAATATAACTCATGTTATTAAGAAAAATGGGTCTCTTAGGGTTTGCATAGATTATTGTGATTTGAATTCTACAACCCCAAAAGATGAATATGCCATGCTTGTGGCAGAAATGCTAGTTGATTCATCTGCAGGCTTTGAGTATCTTAGTATGCTTGATGGATACTCTGGATATAATCAAATTTTCATTGCTGATGAAGATGTACCCAAGATAGCTTTTTTATGCCATGGGGCATTAGGCACCTATAAATGGGTAGTCACGCATTTTGGTTTAAAAAATGTTGAGGCAACTTATCAGAGAGAAATGAACTCTATATTTCATGACTTTATTGAGACTTTCATGCAGGTTTATATTGATGACATAGTAGTAAAATTTGTGTCAGATGAAATTCATATGGATCACCTTCTCCAGTCATTCGAAAGAATGAGGAAACATGGCCTGAAGATGAATCCTCTTAAGTGTGCCTTTTTTGTGCAGACTAGTGGTTTTTGGGCTTTGTGATCCACAAGAAGGGTATATAGATCAATCAAAATATGACCAAGGTTATCATGGAAGCGAAATCCCCATCAACAAAAAGAGAGTTACAGTCACTATTGGGAAAAATAAACTTCTTAAGAAGGTTTATTTCGAACCTAAGTGGACGCATTCAAGCCTTATCTCCCCATTCTACGTCTAAAATAAGGTGGTTTCAACTGGAAGTCAGAGCATCAAGAGGCGTTCGACAAGATTAAACAATACTTTGTCCACCCTCTTATCTTGTCGCTCCTTTGTAGAAATAAGTGTATGAGATTGTATATATTTGCATCAGATGTAACTATAGGAAGTATGCTTGCACAAGAGGATGAGAATGGCATCAAAAGAGCCATCTATTACCTTATTCGAGTACTAAATGATGCATAAACTAGATATAGAATTGTAGAAAAGTTATGTCTTTGCTTGTAATTTTCGTGCACTAAGTTGAAATACTATATAAAGCCAATTAATGTCTATGTTTCTTCGCATTTTGATGTTATTAAATATATTCTTTCTAAACCAATCCTGCATAGTCAAATGGGCAAGTGGGCAATTGCTTTAACTGAGTATTCCTTGACTTTCATGCCTTTATAAGCTACGAAAGGGCAAGTAGCCTCTGACTTTATAGTCGACCATGCAGTGGTCAAGATTCCTCTAAATTTTGTGGAATTAGAACCTTGGAAATTATTCTTCGATGGTTTTACTCAATAAGATGGAACTGGAGTTGGAATACTCATTATTTCTCCTGATAAAATTCCAACCAAGTTCAAGTACAAGATCGAAAGTCATCCTTGTTCGAATAATGAAGCTGGATATGAAGCTTTGATAGCAGGACTTGAAGCTTTGTTGGAATTGGGGGTAACTAGAGTCAAAATAAGAGGTGATTCTGAACTGGTGATCAAACAAATAACCAAGGAGTACAAATGCATAACAGAAAATCTGATAATGTACTTCGTGGTAGCAAATAGATTGCTTCGAAGATTTGAGAATGTTAATATCAAGCATATTCCTATATTGAAGAACCAAGAAGCATATGACTTAGCCCAAATTGCTTCAGGATACAAAGTGTCAAAAGAGAAGCCATAAGAATTAGTCAAAGTTCGTGTAAATGTACTAGCTACTAAATTATCTCCAGTAGATTTAAAAAATACAAGTTTAGGATATGCAAACAAAGTGCACTTCAAAGTATTAGCCATAGATAGCTTAGTAGATACAGATTGGAGGAGCCCAATAATAGATTATTTAAAGAATCCAACAGCGAATGCAGAAAGGAGGATTAAGTGTCATGCGTTAAGCTACATTTTAGTAGGTAATGAATTGTTCAAGAAAACACCAGAAGGAGTCTTACTGAAATGTTTAGGAGAAAGCGAAGAAAACTTGGCACTATCAAATATACATGGTGGGGCATGTGGAACACATCAAGCAGGTCACAAGATGAAGTGGGTTTTGTTTCAGTATGGCATGTATTGGGCCACCATGCTGAAAGATTACATAGAACTCACCAAGGGATGCCAATAGTGTCAAGTTCATGCAGGTATTCAACACGCTCCTGCAAGTGAATTGCATTTGATCATTAAACCATGTCCCTTTAGAGGTTTGGCATTAGATTTGGTTGGAGAGATTCGACCGGCTTTATCCAAAGGGCAGAAATACATCCTGGCAGGGATTGATTATTTTACAAAATAGATTGAAGCAATACATTTGGTAAATGTCGATCAAGAGAGTATTATCGAATTCATTCAAAGGCACATAATCTACAGATTTGGAATCCCAGAAACAATTAGAAGTGATCATGGATCAGTCTTCACTGGTCGAAAGATGCAGGAATTCTCTAAAGAAATGAGATTCAAATTATAGACTTCTACGGCTTATTATGCCCGGGCAAATGGACAGGTCGAAGCCGCAAACAAGGTAATTATTGGTTTGATAAAAATACATGTAGGGAGAAAGCCAAAAAAATTGGCATAACACCTTGGATCAAGCTTTGTGGGCTTGTCGAACATCTCCAAAAGAAGCGACAAACACAACTCCATTTCGCTTGACTTTTGGGCATGATGCAGTTCTGCCAGTGGAAATATATTTATAGTCAGTAATAATGGCAAAGATACAAAAAGAAGCTGCATGCTTTAGAAGTCCTAAAAATACAAAAAGAAAGAATAGCTAGAACATACAATAAAAGAGTCAGAGGTAAAGTGTTTTCGAATGACGATTTGGTGTGAAAGGTAATATTACCAATGAATCGAAAGAATAAGTTATTAGAGAAATGGTCTCCACATTGGGAAGGAGTTTTTTGAATTATTTAAACATTTATAAAGAACGCCTATGAAATAGAAGAATTGGAAGAGGATCAAAGAATCTTGAAGATAAATGGAAAGTACTTAAAAAAGTATAAACCTATACTTCAAGAGCTAAAGATTATGATAGAATAGTAAAAGGAACGAATTAAAAGCCAACATGGTTTCATCATAAATTGCCAAAATGGCTTTATCTTGAAATTACATAATTCAAAACTACACAAAAAGCAAAGTATAAGTACACCAAATATCAACAAATTCAAAAAGGAAAGTTGGCTTTTATCTTGGCATACTTGGTCTTCTCCAGCTTTAGCCTACAGTCAATAGAAGATTTAGTAACATGGAGAGCGGATATTCCATCCTCTAGTTTTTTGGTTGCATCACTACAAAAAAAAGGGCATCCACCACGGCAAAAAAATAGTAGCTAGATACAAAGTAACCGTGGCATTACGCTTTGGCCACAGTTTGACCACAAATATGTAACTGTGGGATATGCGGCTGTGGCCTAAATTATACGCCATGGTTTTCATGTTTGGGACATGTTTTATTTACATCTGTGGCTTGAACAGGCCACAATTTAGGTATCTAGGTTAAGACTGCGGTTTATCTTGCGCCTCAGTTATTAACAGTGGTTGAATATAGCAATAGTTCTTATTTAATGTAGCATACAGTTTAGTTGCTTAGGTATGGCCACTAAATAAAACCGCGGCTAAATTTTATACACGGCTTTACACCATTTAAGCTTGCCACGGTTTCTTTTTGTGCCACATAGTTGTGAAAATGGTGTTCTTCATGCCATGGCATAAAAAGGTTATTTTAGATCAACATAAAATATCTTCCAACATGAATAATCATTTTGTAGATATTGATTAAAAAATTCAAATCTAATCATACAAGCAAACATTAGGCCACAACATCAAAAAATTCATTAAGAAATAAGTAAGTCTATATAAAGTGACGCTACCGACTAATAAGTCGCAAAAATATAGATAAGTTTTGATACTATCATTCTTAAGTAAAACCACGTTTCTCTCTCTCGAGTCATCCCAAATTAAAAACAAAAGTTCTAAGATATAGATAATATAAATCACAACTACTATTAATTAAACTCATGCATATTGATATTCTTCTTCTTGATCATCTTCTTCTTGTTCTTCTTCCATATCTTGATGACAAGCTTCTTCGTCTCCATTCTGCAAGGAACGTGATATATAAATTAATATAAGAAAATCATTCTAGAAAAGAACAAAAATTAATGTGTTTTAGGCATTTTAATGCATTTTGAAATCAACAGATGCAAACATATTGTAAAAAGTGCGTTTTTTTGGTTCCCCACCGTGATTCCAAACATACTATAAGTAAGGCTTGATAATTAACTTTCTAATAGTTACAAATCACGTGTAATATTTCAACTGATTCTAATTTGTTGATCATTGTTCCAGCGTAGCAGGTCCTTGGAAAAACAAATTTAATTTTCTTAAAAGAGAATATGATACAATTACTAAAATTAAGACAAAGTAAATTTATAATATGAATTTCTCATTCATTTTAGTACACCTTGGTGCTCTGGTTTTGTCCAATGCATGTCAAAAACTCAAAGTGGATTTATTCTCCATATTGTAGTTAAAGAAAACAATTATTATAGAGACATATACCTAATAGCTAGTGTTTTAGAGAGGGATCAATAACAACATTTAATCAAACAAAGATAACTAGTTAACACTGAAATCAGCAAAGGTAATATACCATTTGTAGGTATGTGCTTCATTTGTAGTTTAGAGTATACCTCTTCATAATGAGGAATATGAGTTGACACAGACGAATGCGGATCAACAGAAGCTTCAGTAGTACTATTGGAAATTCCCAAAGAAGTTGCCATCATATTAGAGATCTCCTCGTCACTCATATGTGGATTTTGTTGCTTCATCATGGTCTTAAAAAGTTCCTTCATACCATCCATCTCCCTCTTCATGCCAACCACTTTATCACTATGCTGCTTTTTAATAACCGAAATTTCTTGATTTCTTTTAAGCATGGTTGGTGTTGTTTCTCTTCCATAGCAACGAACTCGACCAAATTTTTCTTTCCTAAACAATGACTTAAATGTCTCAGATTCAGTTGAGTTCTGAACTAAATCTTGAATCTTAGCCTAATTAAAAAATATTCACATTGGAACCGACAATTCACAGTTTCATTTCAATGTCTTACATCAAACTAAGAAGTAAAAATAACTTGGAAGTAAAAATATCTTGGCCTAATTAAAAAATATTCACATTAGAACCACAAGATTGGAACTGACAATTCACAATTTCATTTGAATGTCTTACATCAAACTAATAAGTAAAAATAATTTAGATTTTGTTAGAATCTTGTTGGATAACTTGGTTGTCATGTAGATATGCAGATTACTAAACCATTCAGTACACACTCACAATTTTATAATTAGAGACTATAACAACTTTCAATTTCCCCGATAATAGAAACACAAAAAAAAAACTCAACACTGTAAGTTTGTGTTTCAGCCTATACAGTTGGAGCATTTTCTTTAAGGACAAATATGATTTTCTTAAAGGACAAATCTGATTTTCTTAACTGTATACAGCCTATTTGTGTCATACTATTTGTGTCATACTATTACAGTTTTTGTAAATTCTATGTATACTTGATAGGCTAAAAACAAATTCAGTACTTACAATTGGAGTTTGTGTTTCCTCATTTTCTTGTTTTCCTTTTCGACTTTGTCGAGTCTTGATGAACATATATGCTTGGTTAACTTCCTTTCTGTCCTCTTTCTTTGCATGTTACGTTGGTTGATATTAAACACAACAATTATTAATCACTCAACCAACACGTAATTAAAAATTTAAGAATATATAAACACCCTACCAGTTTTGCACGAATCCTTGCAAAGTTTGTTGGTACCATATGATTCATATACTTTTGCTTAGCTATGTTAATAACATTTACTTTTCTATTTGTCTACATTGTGGAACAGAAAATGTTAGGAAATACAATCTCAAAGTTGTAAATAAGTCATTAAATTATCTTACTTGGATTTTACTATTTTTCCAATAGGCTACCAATTGCTTGAAATGAGCTACAGGTACAGTCTGGGGATGATGTTTAAATCTTTCACTCATAGTAGTGTACTTTAAAAAGAAACTCTTTTTTATATCTTTCTTGTAACGCCTCCAAGAATCATTTATGCGAGAGAAAACTGCTTTAGTTCTGTAACGCGGTAGTGAGAACTGACTTGGGTGTTTTGCGTTTGATCGCAATTGTGCGGATAGCAAGAGTCGCCATCGACTTTTCTTTTATCCAATAAGGAAAAGTTGAAAAAAACAGGAAAGACCTTTCGAGATTATTTTCTTGAGTCTGGGGGGTAGGTTATGAAAAGGGAAGGTGTTAGCACCCTTTTCATCCGTAGTTATCTACAGACTCTTAGTTGCTTGCTAGATCACTTGCTTTTGTTTGAAAGTATGCTTGTGGTGTGGGTTTTTGAAAGTATTTTGAAAATGTCTTTGTAATGGTTCTCGTCTCTATAAGAACGTGTACAAAAAGCTTTGTCTTTTGAAAATGTTTCGAGATGAAAGTGTTGGTGTAAAAAGCTTTAAACTGAACCGACAGGGGTCTGGAAAAAGAATCAGAATAAATCTTGAAGGGTCTTATCTGAACCAAAGAAGATGTCTACGAGAAAGAATCAGAATAAATCGTTAAGAGATTTAAACTGAAGCGACATGGGTCTGGAAAAGAATCAGAATAAATCTTAGGAGCGATTTATCTGAACCAGAGAAGATGTCTTCGGGGAAGAATCAGGATAAACCGCTGAGAGATTTAAACTGAATTGGCGAAAGTCCGAAGGAAGTACTTGTCATATAGATAGTCACCCCGTTCTAATTCGGGAATTGATCTATAATTGATTTGTTCATAGATATTTGCCTCGTCAGAAATTTATTGATGATAATTTTCTGTTGATTGATCTTTCCTGAAAAGGTGAAGAGTTATATGTGATGTCATGATGTATGAAATGCATGGCATGAGATTGAGCTATATGCATTTTTGTTGTCAATGCTATGACGTATGAATGCAATGTATGAACTTAATAATTGTTCTGCTGTAGTGTTGCTGGACTCGGGGAAAATAAATCCTTGAGTACTACTGGGAATGAGTAGTGTAAGTCTTCATATTTTGAAGTTGAAGCGTTGATGGGTGAGTTTCCATTATTAGAGAAATAAACTCTATTGGGGAAGGGAATCGTCGTGCGTTGCTTATGGACTTCGTGAAATCCTGCTGGGGAATCCTGAGAAGCTGGGTGACTTTCACTGGGGAATCTTTGGAGCGGTAATTATAAGTTTTGCTTTGTTGGGGATGTGAGAGCACCTTATTTCATTAGGTTGCATACTGGAAATACGTTAGTGATCCTGTAGTAGGATGTCCTTGCTTCCGCTCTTGCTGGAGAAAGTACCTGTGGGGATTTTATGGAATTCCCTATAGGTATTATCCTATTTCTTAAAGCCATTAGTAATTGTCTTTCTGTTTTCTGTTCCCTCTTTTCTTGCGCTCATTTGTAAACAATAATCACGTTCAAATGCATATGTTCAAAAATATTCAAAGGACGTTTTTACAAACAAAATAGGAAAATAAAAGAAAAACAGATAGTTTTGCACTTTTAAAGGAATATCTTTGTATTAACTTGAATAAGTATTTTTGTACAAAGAGACGAACATCCTAGTAAGAGAATATCATCGTAGAAAATGAAAACTGATACAAAGAAAAGATAGGTATGTGAAATAATCCCATGGAGTTCCCACTCTGCTATAACCTTCATGTCTCTGAACGTCTCATCCACTTGCTGCTTTGTCCGAAGCTGATTGGATTGATTAGAACTGTTTGAGTTTGTCAGTCGATTCTGAAGGTTACTTGTAAGGTGATCCAACGGGACATAGTCATACGCTTTCAATCCCTAACTTTTTCCTGGACCTCCCTTTCGAGTTTTCAGTCCACCGGGTTACCCTTTTTTGCCCAAGGTGCCCTTTCCAGTTTTCAGCTTGCCGGGTGTACATATTTTTTTTTTGTATTTTATCCCTAATTTTTGCCAGAACTCTTTTGGTTCGCCAGGATGCCCTAATTATTTCCTAGGTTAATCGACCTAGCGGGTCTTTACTCATGCGTAGTATCTTTTAACTATGTCCGCGATTACAGGGTGCGGAAGGTCGTCGCCATCCATAGTGGTTAAGATCATTGCTCCACCAGAGAAAATGTTTTTGATCATAAATGGTCCTTTGTATATAGGAGTCCATTTCCCTCTGGGATCACCTTGTTGTAGTTTGATACGCTTGATTACCAACTCACCAACCCGATACACCTGACGTCTGACCTTCTTGTTAAAAGGTTTGATCATACATTTTTGGTACATTTGGCCCTGACAGATAACCGTAAGCCTCTTCTCATCAATTAAGTTTAGCTGGTCAAGTCGATTTTGAATCCATTCATCTTCATTCAACCCTGCATCTTTTATGATTCTCAGAGAAGGTATTTTGACTTCAGTTGGTAGGACGGCTTCCATGTTGTATACCAAAGAGAAATAAGTTTCCCCTGTTGATGTGTGCACCGTGGTACGGTAACTATAGAGAGAAAATGGTAACATCTCATGCCACTCCTTGTAGGTCACTGTCATTTTTTGTATGATCTTCTTGATGTTTTTATTTACGACTTCTACAGCGCCATTCATCTTCGGCCGGTAAGGAGAAGAGTTATGATGTTGTATCTTGAATTGCACGCATAGTGCGATAATCATAGTATTGTTGAGATTGGTACCATTATCTATGATAATTCTCTTTGGGATACCGTACCGACAGATAAGGTTATGTTTGATGAATCGGGCCACAACGTTCTTTGTAACAAAAGAGAATGAAGTTGCCTCAACCCACTTCATGAAGTAATCAATGGCAACCAAGATGAAGCGGTGTCCACTAGAAGCTGTGGGTTTGATCTCTCCAATCATGTCAATGCCCCACATTGTGAAGGGCCAAGGAGCTGTTAGGAAGTTTAGGGTGTAATGCCCGTAATTTAATTAAATTATTTTTGGAATAATTGAGAAGATGTGTTATAATTAAATTGAATTTATTTTATTAAGTGGAGAAATAATATTAGAGATATAATATTATGTGGTGTAATAATATTAGAAGTGTAATATTATTTAATGTAGGCTTTTTTGGAAGGAATAGAAGTAATAAGGGGGTGTATTGGTTTTAAGCCTAATAAGGAATAATAGAATAATAGGGTGATTTTATTATTTGTTGTTAGAATAGAAAGAAAGAAGCAGTAGAAAGAATAAGGATTTGGAAGAGAACGTGAAGCTGCTAGAGAAAGTGGAAAACGGCAAGAACGGGAATTCAACTGGAGATTGTAGAGCGACCTTCAATCCAAGGTAAGGGTGGGGTTCTAACTCTATAATTGGGTTTATGATGATTGGTATGTGGGGTTAGTGGTGATCGTTGTCTTGTTCTTGAATTGAGAATATATGATTGATGTATGATGAGAATTGATGAATTTCGATGAATATTGATGCCTTGATGCTGTTAAAATGCGGTAGAATTATAAGGTAATTATGGGTGATAAATTGTAATGATAAATTGATGTATGATGATAAATTATGGGTGAAGAAGAAACACAGAATGTTGCAGAAAGAACGCAAAATTTGGCAATAGATATCAGGCGCTACTGTACTAGAATTAATGAATTAATTTGGAGAATATAATTTCTCATACTGTTCTTAGTTAGGTTGATATCAGGCAAAGAATTTGAATAGTAGGATTAATAAAAAGCAGCATTTCTGATGTTAGAGACTATTCTGGTTAGAAGTTGCGCTAGTTTAGTAAGAGGTAGAAGTTCTGATGGTAGAAGCTAGGTTGGTTAGAAGTTGTGTTGAGCCATTAGAAAGTAGAAGTTCTGATAGTAGAAGTTGTAATGGTTAGAAATTAAGCTGTCAGAAGATTGTGGCATCAGAAGTTGTACTGGTCAGAAGTTGCATTGGTCAGAAGTTGTATCTGGTCAGAAGTTGGGTTAGTCAGAATTTGTGATGGTCAGAAGTTGTATTTGGTCAGAAGTTGGGTTAGTCAGAAGTTGTGATGGTCAGAAGTTGTATTGGTCATAAGAAGTGTTGTTAGAAGTTATGTTCTCAGAATTTTTGTTATTAGAAGCTGTGTTATTAGAAGTTGTGTTGGTTAGAGGTTGCGTTGTCAGAGATTGTGCTGGCCAGAAGTTGTGTTGGCCTTTACGTTGGTTTTGTATAGAACGATGAATGTTAGATGCTTAGAAGGTGTTGTTTGAGCTATAACAGTAAGAATAGGGATGGTCTTGACGTTAGAGTTACAGAATAGAAATATTGATCTACTGTGGTATTAATGTACAACTGAGTTGTTAGGGAGAAGTTATTAATGATGTTTGATGATTTATAATAAATAAATGATGTTTAATAAATTATTTTGATGATATAAGATGTTGATGACGAGACGTTGAGATGCATTTGAGATGTTGTTATTTTGAGATGCTTTTGGAGATGTTAAATTGAGATGTTTTTGAGATGATAATGGATGTTGTTAACTTGGGTGTTATTATTACATTCATGGTTGTGTCGCATACATTGCATTTTTGAGATGGAGCTTATGCTCGTTGAGATGGCCTGTGTTGGCGAATTTTGAGATGAAGGATATGCCTTGTTGATGCCTCTATTAATTGGAAATTTTTTGAGATGGGATTTCTGCTCCAATGGTACCACATGCATTTGCATAGTATTGATTCGCATTATATGATTGTATAAAGAAGTGTATTTTGATGTTGATGAATATGTATTATTATTGAGATTGTTGTTGATTATGAGATGAGAAGTGGTGATGTTATTGATCTAATTTAATATATTTATTATCATGCGCTTTATTATATCGTTAGATATCTCACCTCTTTTGTTTGAATGTTGCCCTTATGTTGGTAACGTGCAGGTAATCGAGAGTGAAGGTTGTATACCTTCAATAGTTCGAGTCAGTGTCATTGCTCTGATATGTAACACTCGGGGGGATGAATGCTTGCTGATTTTTGATTGTTGATTTTCAGTTGTTGAACTTGAAACTTATTATTATTAAATATGTGATGTTTCGAAGTTGCTGTTTTTTTGTTAGAGATGTTACTAAGAATTCCATTGCGTAGATGTTGAATTATGTTATTAAAGATGTTATGATGATGGTTCATCTGATGTTTTGGAAGTGTTATATATCCACGATGAATGCAATGAATTTGTTAGAAGAATTTGTGACATCCTGATTCATCTGTATGATTGAAATTTTATAACTCTGATTTATTTTGCATTATTTGCTTGGGGTAGAATTGGGGTGTTACAGAGTTGGTATCAGAGCAAAAGGTTGGTCTGACCTTGTCGTTGAGTCGTAGTTGTTTAACAATCGAGTATTGTTATTTTGAGTTCTAATAGTTGTTTATGTTTTAGTGATAAGTTGAGATGGCTGGAAGGAATGATGTTGCACGTGTTGCTGCTTTAGAAGAAATGGCTCATGCGATGGGAAATCAGCCGAATGCTGACGGGAATGCTGGATCTTGTAGCTTGGCGACTTTCCAGAGAGAGAATCCACCTAGGTTCAAGGGAAAGTATGATCCTGACGGAGCATTGGAATGGTTGAAAGAGATTAATAGAATCTTTCGCGTGATGGACTGCACTTCAGTGCAGAAGGTTCGTTATGGGACTCATATGCTAGTAGTCGAGGCTGATGACTGGTGGCTAGAGACTTGTCAGAAGTTAGAAGCTGCAGGTGAGAATGTCACTTGGGCGGTGTTCCGTAGGGAATTTTTGAGAAAATATTTTCCTGAAGATGTCTGTGGTAAGAAGGAAATTGAATTCCTTGAGCTGAAGCAAGGAAGTATGTTTGTTAACGCTGAGGAAAATGCTGAGTTTTCGAAGTGTATTAAGTTTGAGAACAGGTTGCGCCCGGAGATTAAGAAAGAAATTGGATACCAGAAGATCCGTGTCTTTGCTGATTTGGTTGATAGCTGCAGGATTTATGAGGAGGATAATAATGCTCATTACAAGAGTATCAGTGAGAAGAGGGGTAAGCACCAACAGTATCGTGGTAAGCCTTATGATGCCCTAGCCAGTAAAGGTAAACAGAAAGTTGCTCATGGACAGAGGACTAGTGGGAGAGATGCTCCTGCTGGTGTGATTTGCTTTAAGTGTGGGAAACCTGGGCACAAGAGTAATGTGTGCACTGCTGAAGTGAAGAGGTGTTACCGTTGTGGTAAGAACGGACATGTTGTATCTGAGTGTGAACATAAGAATGTGATTTGTTTCAACTGCAGAGAAGAAGGGAACATTGGCAGTCAGTGTCCTAAACCGAAGAGGGCTCAGTCAAGTGGTAAAGTGTTTTCTTTAGTTGAGGATCAGACAACTGCTGAGGACAGACTTATAAGAGGTACATGTTTCATTAATAGTACTCCTTTAATTACTATTATTGATACTGGTGCTACACATTGTTTTATTGCTGCTGATTGTGTAGAAAGATTGGGTCTTGTGTTGTCTTCTTTGAATGGAGAAATGGTCGTCGATACTCCAGCCAAGGGGTCGATGACTACTTCTTTTGTGTGTTTAAAGTGTCCCTTGTCGATCTTTGACAGAGACTTTGTTGTTGATTTGGTTTGTTTATCGTTAAGAGGTTTGGATGTAATTTTGGGTATGAACTGGTTAGAGCATAACTGTGTTCATATTAACTGTTATGACAAGTCTGTGAAGTTTTCTACTCCTGAAGAAGAGGAAGATGATCTGTTGTCTACTAGACAGTTAAGGAAGTTCATGCAAGAGGAAGCACAGATGATCTCGTTGATGGCATCGCTATCTGTAGAGACTCAAGCTATAATTGAGGAATTGCAGGTGGTGTGTGAATTTCCTGAAGTTTTCCCTGATGAGATTCATGATGTATCGCCAGAGAGGGAAGTTGAATTTTCTATTGATCTTATACCTGGTACCAGACCTGTGTCTATGGCACCATACAGGATGTCTGCATCTGAGTTGTCAGAGTTAAGGAAGAAATTGGAAGAGTTACTTGAGAAGAAGTTTGTGAGACCAAGTGTATCGCCGTAGGGTGCTCCAGTATTGTTAGTAAAGAAAAATGATGGAAGTATGAGGCTTTGTGTTGATTATAGACAGTTTAATAAGGTGACGATTAAGAACAAGTATCCGCTTCCAAGAATAGATGACTTGATGGACCAATTGGTGGATGCTCGTGTGTTTAGTAAGATTGATTTGAGGTCGGGTTACCATCATATTAAAGTGAAGGATGAAGATATCCAGAAGACGGCTTTCAGAACGCGTTATGGACATTACGAGTATTCGGTGATGCCTTTCCGTTTTACTAATGCACCGGGAGTATTCATGGAATATATGAATCGTATCTTTCATACTTATTTGGATCGGTTCGTAGTGGTGTTCATTGATGATATTTTGATTTACTCTAAGTTAGAAGAAGAGCATGTTGAACATTTAAGAGTATTATTGCAAGTTTGGAAAGAGAAGAAGTTGTATGCAAAGCTGTCCAAGTGTGAATTTTGGTTAAAAGAGGTTAGTTTTCTTGGTCATGTGATTTCAGGTAGTGGCATTGTTATAGATCCATCGAAGGTTGATGTTATGTTGCAATGGGAAACTCCAAAGTCAGCTACTGAGATTAGAAGCTTCTTGGGATTAGCTGGTTATTATAGAAGGTTTATTGAAGGGTTTTCTAAGTTGTCACTTCCGTTGACTAAGTTGACTTGTAAAGGTAGAGCGTTTGTATGGGATGTTCAGTGAGTAGAAAGTTTTACAGAATTGAAGAAGAGGTTGACGTCGGCTCCGATTTTGACGTTTCCTAATCCAGGAGAGCCTTTTGTGGTGTATTATGATGCTTCTAAGATGGGTTTAAGAGGTATGCTTATGCAGAATGGTAAGGTAGTTGCTTATGCGTCAAGGAAGTTGAGGACTCATGAGAAGAACTATCCTACGCATGATTTAGAGCTTGCTACAGTTGTTTTTGTGTTGAAGATTTGGAAGCATTATCTTTATGGTTCTAGATTTGAAGTGTTTAGTGACCATAAGAGCTTAAAGTATTTGTTTGATCAAAAAGAGTTGAATATGCGGCAACGAAGATGGTTGGAATTGTTAAAGGATTATGATTTCAGTTTGAATTATCATCCAGGAAAGGAGAATGTGGTAGCTGATGCATTGAGTCGAAAGACTTTACATATGTCAGCAATGATGATTATAGAGTTGGAATTGATTGAGCAGTTCAGAGATATGAGCTTAGTTTGCGAGGTTACTTGACAGAGTGTTATGTTGGGTATGTTGAAGATTAATAATGAATTTCTGGACAGTATCAGAGAAGCTCAGAAGTTAGATGTGAAACTGGTAGATTTGATAGTTGGGACTGATCAATCTGAGAATAGTGATTTTAAGCTAGATGAGCAAGGTGTGTTGAGATTTCGTAATCGGATTTGTATTCCTGGTGATGCTGAGATGAAGCAGGTGATACTTGAAGAGAGTCATAGAAGTAAGTTGAGTATTCATCCAGGAGCTACAAAGATGTATTAAGATTTGAAGGATTTTTTTTGGTGTCCTGGGATGAAGAGTGATGTGGCTCGGTTTGTGTATGCATGTTTGACTTGTCAGAAGTCGAAAGTTGAACATCAGAAGCCTACAAGATTGATGCGACCGTTGGAAGTTCTAGAATGAAAATGGGATAGCATTTCAATGGACTTTGTGACGGGGTTGCCTAATACTTTAAGAGGACATGATTCAATTTGGGTGATTGTTGATAGGCTTACGAAGTCAGCTCATTTTATTCCTATTAACATCAGTTTTCCAGTGCCGAAGTTGGCTGAGATTTATATTAGTGTGATTGTGAAACTGCATGGTGTTCCTTTGTGCATTGTGTCAGATAGAGATCTAAGATTTACTTCTGATTTTTGGAAGAGTTTGCAAGAAGAGTTGGGTTCTAAGTTGAGGTTGAGTTCAGCGTATCATCCTCAGATAGATGGTCAGACTGAACGGACGATTCAATCGTTGGAAGATTTGTTAAGGGCATGTGTTCTTGAACAGGGAGGTTCGTGGGATACTTATCTTCCGTTGATAGAGTTCACTTATAATAACAGTTACCATTCTAGTATTGGGATGGCACCTTTCGAGGTGTTGTATGGTCGAAGATGTAGAACTCCTTTATGTTGGCACGAATCTGGAGAAAGTATAGTACTTGGACCTGAACTTGTTCGTGAGACTACTGAGAAGGTGAAGTTTATTCGAGAAAAGATGAAAGCTTCACAAAGTAGACAGGAGAGTTATCATGACAAGCGGAGGAAAGATTTAGAATTTCAAGTTGGTGATCATGTGTTTTTGAGAGTTACACCTGTGACTGATGTTGGGCGAGCATTGAAGTCTAAGAATCTCACTTCTCGTTTTATTGGACCGTATCATATTTTAGAGAGAGTGGGGAATGTTGCTTATAGAGTTGCCTTACCGCCTAATATTTCGAATTTGCATGATGTGTTTCATGTGTCGCAACTTCGGGAGTATGTTTCAGATTCGTCTCCTGTGATTCATATGGACGATGTGCAAGTACGGGATAATCTTACGATGGAGATGATGCCTGTACGGATCGCGGATCGTGAATTGAAGACTCTGAGGGGAAAAGAGATTGCCTTGGTTAAAGTGTTTTGGTTAGGAGCTACAGGAGAAAGCTTGACTTGGGAGTTGGAGAGCAAGATGCGAGACTCCTATCGTGAATTGTTTGCTTGAGGTAAATTTTCGAGGACGAAAACATTCTAAGTGGGGGAGAGTTGTAGCGCTCGTAATTTAATTAATTATTTGATTAAATTATTTTTGGAACATTTGAGAAGATGTGTTGTAATTAAATTGGATTTATTTTTATTAAGTGGAGAAATAATATTAAAGATATAATATTATGTGGTGAAATAATATTAGAAGTGTAATATTATTTAATGTGGGCTTATTTTGAAGGAATTGAAGTAATAAGGGGGTGTATTGGTTTTAAGCCCAATAAGAAATAATATAATAATAGGGTTATTTTATTATTTGTTGTTAGAATAGAAAGAAAAAGCAGTAGAAAGAATAAGGATTTGGAAGAGAACGTGAAGCTGCTAGAGAAAGTGGAAAACGGAAAGAACGAGAATTCAACCGGAGATTGTAGAGAGACCTTCAATCCAAGGTAAGGATGGGGTTATAACTCTATAATTGGGTTTATTATGATTGGTATGTGGGGTTAGTGGTGATCGTTGTCTTGTTCTTGAATTGAGAATATATGATTGATGTATGATGAGAATTGATGAAATTCGATGAATATTGATGGCTTGATGCTGTTAAAATGCGGTAGAATTATAAGGTAATTATGGGTGATGAATTGTCATGATTATATTAAGTTTTAGGGCTTTAGGTATGAATCCGTAGTGATAAGCAGTGAAGAAGAAACGCAGAATGTTGCAGAAAGAATGCAAAATTTGGCAATAGATATCAGGCGCTATTGTATTAGAATTAATGAATTAATTTGGAGAATATAATTTGTCATACCGTTCTTAATTAGGTTGATATCAGGTAAAGAATTTGAATAGTAGGATTAATAAAAAGTAGCAGTTCTGATGTTAGAGACTATGCTGGTTAGAAATAGCGCTAGTTTAGTAAGAGGTAGAAGTTATGATGGTGGAATCTAGGTTGGTTAGAAGTTGCATTGAGCCATTAGAAAGTATAAGTTCTGATAGTAGAAGTTCTAATGGTTAGAAATTAAGCTGTCAGAAGATTGTGGCATCAAAAGTTGTACTGGTCAGAAGTCGTACTGGTCAGAAGTTGCATTGGTTAGAAGTTGTATCTGGTCAGAAGTTGGGTTAGTCAGAAGTTGTGATGGTCAGAAGTTGTATTTGGTCATAAGTTGGGTTAGTTAAAAGTTGTGATGGTCAGAAGTTGTATTGGTCAAAAGAAACATTGTTAGAAGTTATGTTGTCAGAAGTTGTGTTATTAGAAGCTGTGTTATTAGAAGTTGTGTTGGTTAGAGGTTGTGCTGGCCAGAAGTTGTGTTGGCCTTTACGTTGGTTTTGTACAGAATGATGAATGTTAGATGCTTAGAAGCTGTTGTTTGAGCTATAACAGTAGGAATAGTGACGGTCTTGACGTTAGAGTTATAGAATAGCAGTATTGATCTACTGTGGTATTAATGTACAACTGAGTTGTTAGGGAGAAGTTATTAATGATGTTTGATGATTTATAATAAATAAATGATGTTTAATAAATTATTTTGATGATATGAGATGTTGATGATGAGACGTTGAGATGCATTTGAGATGTTGTTATTTTGAGATGCTTTTGGAG
This sequence comes from Vicia faba, assembly GCA_948472305.1. Classification (NCBI taxonomy): domain Eukaryota; kingdom Viridiplantae; phylum Streptophyta; class Magnoliopsida; order Fabales; family Fabaceae; genus Vicia; species Vicia faba. The sequence continues at coordinate 235,934,448 of OX451735.1, forward strand.
ATGTTAAATTGAGATGTTTTTGAGATGATATGAGATGTTTTTAACTTGGGTGTTATTATTACATTCATGGTTGTGTCGCATACATTGCATTTTTGAGATGGAGCTTATGCTCGTTGAGATGGCCTGTATTGACGAATTTTGAGATGAAGGCTATGCCTTGTTGATGCCTCTATTAATTGGCAAATTTTTGAGATGGGAGTTCTGCTCCAATGGCACCACATGAATTTGCATAGTATTGAGTCACATTATATGATTGTATAAAGAAGTGTATTTTGATGTTGATGAATGTGTATTATTATTGAGATTGTTGTTGATTATGAGACGAGAAGTGGTGATGTTATTGATCTAATTCAATATATTAATTATCATGCGCTTTATTATATCGTTAGATATTTTGTTTGAATGTTGCCCTTATGTTGGTAATGTGCAGGTAATCGAGAGTGAAGGTTGTATACCTTTAATAGTTCGAGTCGGTGTCATTGCTCTGATATGTAGCACTCGGGGGGATGAACGCTTGCTGATTTTTGATTGTTGATTTTCAGTTGTTGAACTTGAAACTTATTATTATTATTAAATATGTGATGTTTCGAAGTTGTTGTTTTGTTGTTAGAGATGTTACTAATAATTTCGCTGTGTAGATGTTGAATTATGTTATTAAAGATGTTATGATGATGGTTCATCCGACGTTTTGGAAGTGTTATATATCCATGATGAATGCAATGAATTTGTTAGAAGAATTTGTGACGTCCCGATTCATCTGTATGATTGAAATTTTATAACTCTGATTTATTTTGCATAATTTTCTTGGGGTAGAATTGTGAAGGGCCAAGGAGCAGTTAGGACGTTTAGAGGAATCGAAGGCACATGTACTTTGTCAGAATAGATCTGGCACTTGTGACAAGTTCGTGAATGTTGATAACAATCCGCTTCCATGGTGGACCAGTAGTATCCTGCCCGTAGAATTTTTTTTACCCATCGTGTGTCCACTAGAATGAGTGCCAAAGGTACCTTCGTGTAAATCGGCCATGATCTTTTTTGCCTCACTCTGGTCCATGCAACGAAGCAAAGTAGAGTCGTGGTTGTGCTTATAGAGGATTTCGTTACTGAGGAAGAATTTAGCAGAAAACCTTCTCAAGAACTTCTTATCATTGACTGAAGCTCCCTCTGGATACTCTTGGGCCTCGAGATATCTCTTTATTTCATGGAACCAAGGCTTGTCCACTACTTCTTAAGTATCAATATCGTGATAGTGAGCTGGTTTGTCCATTCTCTCAATGGTGATTTCAGGAGCCTCATTATCCCACTTGATTTTAAACATGGATGACATAGTGGCTAGCGCGTCCGCTAGTTGATTTTCCTCTCGTGGAAAATGCTCAAAGGTAATTTCCTCAAAATGTGGGATTAATGTCAACACATTTTCTTTGTAAGGGATGAGATTAGGATGCTTCGTGTCTCATTCTCCTTTGATCTGACTGATGACTAAGGCTGAATCTCCAAATACACTTAATGACTTGATTCCCAAATCTATGGCAGCTTTGAGACCCATAATACACGCTTCATATTCTACCATATTATTGGTACAGTTGAAACACAACCTAGCAGTGAAGGTAGTGTGACATCCTTTAGGGGATATGATCACAGCGCCTATGTCGTTGTCGAGTGCGTTGGAAGCTCCGTCAAAAACCAAGGTCCATCGGGATCCTTGTTCAGGTCCGTCATATGGTCTGAGTTCTTCACAATTGTTTACTAACATGATGTCTTCATATGGGAACTCGAATTTCATGGACTGATAGTCATCCACAGCCTGATGAGCAAGGTGATCGACTAGCACACTGCCCTTTATTGCTTTTTGGGTAGTGTATTGAATGTCGTATTCAGTCAAGATCATCTGCCATCTTTCTATTCTTCCAGAGAGGGCGGGCTTCTCGAATATGCATTTAATGTGATCCATCTTGGATATCAATAAGTTAGTATGGGTCAACATATACTTTCTTAGCCGGCGAGTAGCCCATGCTAGAGCACAACAACTTTTCTCGAGCAGTGAATATCTAGTTTCACAGTCAGTAAACTTTTTGCTCAGGTAGTATATTGCATGCTCTTTCCGGCCAGACTCGTCATGCTGCCCCAGCACACACCCCATTGAATTTTCCAAGACAGTTAGATACATGATCAAAGGTCTTCCCTCGACTGGAGGCATCAAAAAGAGAGGCTCTTGAAGGTACTCTTTGATCCTGTCGAAGGCAGCCTTGCAGTCGTCATTCCAATCCAACAATTGATATTTCTCCAGTAATTTGAAGATTGGTTCACAAGTAGCGGTTAGGTGAGAAATGAATCTGGCGATGTAGTTTATCCGTCCTAAGAATCCTCTGACTTCCTTCTCGGTGTGAGGAGCAGGCATTTCTTGTATTACTTTTACCTTTGTAGGGTCCACTTCAATACCTTTATTGCTGACAATGAAGCCTAGGAGTTTACCGGACCTCACTCCAAAACTGCATTTACTCGGGTTCAACCTTATTTTGTATTTCTTCAGTCTTTTAAACAGTTTCTACAAATGGTCAAGGTGTTCCTCTTCAGTTTGAGATCTGGCTATCACGTCATCCACGTATACCTCTATCTCGTGATGGATCATATCACGAAACAGAGCCACCATGGCGCGCTGATAAGTTTCCCCGGTGTTCTTCAATCCAAATGGCATAACTTTGTAACAGAACGTACCCCACTGTGTGATGAAGGTCATTTTCTCCATGTCCCCAGGTGCCATTTTGATTTGATTGTACCATGAGAAACCATCCATGAAGGAGAATAATTTATGCTATGCGGTGTTGTCAACCAGAATATCGATGTGGGGAAGCGGGAAATCATCCTTAGGGATTTCCCTATTCAAGTCTTTGTAATCCACACACATGCGTACTTTACCGTCCTTTTTAGGCACTGGAACAACATTGGCAACCCATTGTGGATAGGAGGTGACGGCTAAGAATCCAGCATTGAACTGATTCATAACTTCAGTCTTGATTTTCTCTGACATTTTTGGCCGTATGCGACAAACTTTCTGTTTTACCAGAGGGAAGTCTTCTTTTGTCGGCAGACGATGGACCATGATATCAGTGTCGAGTCCTGGAATGTCTTCGTATGACCAGGAAAAGACCTCAACACAGTCATGTAGTAACCGAGTTAAGCGCTTCTTGACACTAGGTTCCAGGTTGGCACCTACCTTGACTTCTTTCTTGTCCTCTTTGGTACCTAAGTTAATTGTGTCAACCGGCTCTTCGTGGGGCTGTATGGTCCTTTCTTCCTGTTGTAGTAACCTGGCTAGTTCCCCTGGTACCTCACAATCGTCCTCATCTTCATCTTCGGCTTGGTAGAACGGATTTTCAAAGTAACAATAGGCCATAGAAGAATCATTACCCATGGAATCCTGAGTGGATGTGGATCTGCATTTCGATATGTGAGTGTGTGTAAGAGCATAGCTATCTTTGACAAAATAAAAGGTAGAAAAAGAAAAACAAGCAGCATAAAATTTGCATGCAAAAACGTCCATGATTTATTGATGACATATGAAGATGAAGTAACAACCCTCACAAATGGACCGTTGTGCCTCGGGTAAGACACAAGGTTTTAAAGTCTAAATTGTTTAAATATTACAAGTCCAAGAAAATTTAAAAGACAATTACTCTTGAATAAAAGTAATAGGGACAAATTCTTTAGCCTCCCAATTGTTGAGTCCACCGCTGATGGTTAGGAAGATCCACTTGTCCAGGTCATAATCACTATCACTGTCTTCCAGAGCATTGACTCCATGGTTGCTGATCCACAAAGGTGGTCCCCCGACACGAGCACGACGAATAGCTTTTTGGGAACCTGAAGTAAAACCCAAACCAAATTTGTCAGATTTGTAGGGAATATCCTAAAGTTGGCCCCAAATGGTACACCCACCTTCTTCAACTACTGCCTTGGAATCTTTCAGAGAATCCATCTTCAGTGGAGGTCTGGTAATCTTCGGGACTTTGGAAGCAATCTTGGTTGCCGCAACTGTTTGTGGTACCTCTTCAAAATTCTGGCACGGGGTCTTAATGAACTCACCATCCATTTCCATGTACCTGAAAGAAATCAGGTGGCTAACCATGTATTCCTCTTCGCCATGGAAAATGATGATCTTTCCCTTGATCGGGTACTTCACCATCTGATGTAGGGTGGAAGTGACGGCACCAGTGCCATGGGTCCAAGGTCGGCCCAATAGACAAGAAAAGTAAGGGCGGATATCCATTACGTATAAAGTTGAATCAAAAGTCTGAGATCCAACTTTTATAGGGATGTCAACTTCTCCGTGCACTGTCCTCTTAGAACCATCAAAGGCCCTCACTATAATGTTGCTAGGCTTTAAAGTGAGTCCCTCGCAGTCTAGTCGGTCAAGAGCATTTTTGGGCAAGACATTCAATGATGAGCCGGTATCCACCAGAACATGGGCTAGCATAGTGCCCATGCACTCAATGGAAACATGCAAGGCATCATTGTGTTTCCTTCCTTTTGGAGTTAAATCAGCATCGGAAAAGCCCAACCCGTTATCAACAGTTAAACTCGCCACAAAATTCTCAAATTGATCAATGGAGGTCTCTTGGGGAACGTGGGCGGTCTTTGGAAACTTTACTAAGGCCTTGGCATGAGCCTCAGAACACAAAAGTAAGGCCAACATTGATAATTTAGAGGGGGCCTGCCCCAACTGTTCCACGATGTTGTAGTCACTTTTCTTGATTATTTTTAGTATCTATTCTATCTCCTTTCTAGAAGCTTCAGAAATAACCTCTGGATGCGCCTTCGTCTGGACAACCTCACACAATACCTCTTTTCCCCTTATTTCGGTAGCAGGGATAATAGTAGGACTATCAACGGGAGTATCACTAGAAATGCTTGTAGGAGCGGCAGCGGAAATACATACAGGAGTAGTAATGTTCCTTTGAGATATCTCGAGCGAGAAGACTCTTCCACTTCTTGTTATCTTACTGGTCCCAACGATATTGCCGACATCAGGATCAATGTCTTTTTCAACTTCGTCTTTCATAGCCAACTGATCTTGCTTGACGCTGTAGTAATAGACGTCAGCCCCATAGTTCTAGGGAAAAACTTCATCCGAAGAATATGGTATTGGCCCTAGCATGGTGATGATTAGGGGAGAATACTTTGGAACATATGTAATCCTGACGGGTCTTTTGGTGGAGACCCTGGGAGGATTGTTGGAAATGGTGATTATTGAGACATCTTCATAGGAATTTCTAGTGAGAGAAACTTTTTCAATTAGGATTTTTTTTATTAGACATCAGGCGTTGAACGCCTATCTTCAGTAACAAACAACCATTTGGTAGAGACATGCATAAGTGACAACTCTCATCACAGCCCGGGAACAGACCGACTTGCAATAGATTATGTTTAATGGTCAAAAGAGGAGTAGTTAAGTCATTCACGGAGGAAACAAAACATTCATCATCAACAACGTTGACACCTTGACCATGTTTGGGCATTGGCGCCGTTATTACATTAGGTGTTTATGGGGGATCAAACTCAATCTCTTTCGCCTCGATAAGGTCTTGTACCTTATTCTTCAAGGCCCAACAATCGTTTGTATCATGCCCCGGGCTTTCAGAATGATAGGCACATTGGGCATTCGGGTTGTAGTGAGGAGAAGTAGTATTAGGGTTCTTGGGAGCTTCCTTTAGGGTTACCAGACTGGACTTCAAAAGATGTGGCAAAACTTGGGACATGGTCATGTTAATTCGAGTGAATCATCTCATGGGTGCTTCTGGCATGTGCTGATAATTTCGTTGTTGATTTGGTACAGGATTAGAAATCATAACAACCCCTACTGTCGGGCGACGTTCATTTTTGTTTTGATTCCTATGGTCATATGCAACACTGACTTCCTTATTTCCTGTAAAGGGTTTCTTCATTGTGCTCGAGGATACATCTCTTTAAATTTTTCCACTTTTTATATCATCTTCTACCCGTTCACTAGTCATGATTAATTCAGTAAATCCAGTCGAGGAGCTTCCGATTAGGTGGTTGAATAACGAATCTGATAACGTGCCTAAGAACATATCCACCAATTCTCTGTCAGATAGAGGGGGTTGGACTCTTCCCACGAGATCCCTCCATTTTTGAGCATAGGTTTTGAAACCTTCACCTGCACCCATAGACATGCCTTGCAATTATGTCCGAGTTAGAGCTAAGTCAGCATTATACTGGTATTGCTTGTAAAAAGTGGCAGTCAAATCTTCCCAATTGCGAATATTAGTCCCTTCCAACTGATAGAACCAATCCAACTGTGTCCGTGACAAGTTTCTTGGAAAAAATGCACCCATAGGTTCCTATCAGCAGTATGGGGTTGAATTTTTTGACGTATGACCTTAAATGCAGCTTCAGACAAGAAACACCGTCATATTTAGCGAAAGTGGGGACCTTGAATTTCTGCGGGATGACAACCCCTAAGACAAGTCCTAACTCTTCAAAATCCAATTCGGGTATCCTCTGGATCTCCATAGCATTTAGACGATCCTCTAGCTATTTGTATTTATTATCAGCAGGAGGATACTGCTCCTCAGAGTAGTCAGCTTCTTCCTTTTCTTCAGACGCTGGGTGGTCATTTCCTTCCTTGTTCTTCCCTTCTTGATTATCCCCTTCACCTGATGATGTTGTGAAGTCTAGAGTTCGTCTAGCTGGTCCTTTGAACCTTCTTCCCAGATTTGAAACACCGGCTGTTCTCTTTTCTTTCTTCTTCTTTTCTTTGGTCAGCAGAGTTTTCAACTCCTCTTGTCCTTTTTCCAGAGTCAAGAACATTTGTTGAAATTGAGCGTTCTGCGCTTGGAGATCCTTTACTGTCTGTTTAATATCCATCTCACTAAAATAAACATTAGAAAGATAAGGAGACCTGCTGTAAGAAACCTGTTTGTGTTATGATGAATGAAAATGCATATGCGAATAATTTCAAGGAAATTAGAGATTTAAATTTGTTTAGACAAAAAGGAAACACACGTTATATTAATAAATCCAAGTTCTAGTACATCATGTCTCTTTGGGCTTACAATGGAAGAAATAAAATACAAAAAATCCTAAGATAAAAAAGTTGAACGCATCCTTTTTGGTGCGATGTAGGCATTCGAACTCCGCTCTTCATGAAGCTTCTTGGTGAGTTCCAGAACTTTCTTCTCACTGGCGTAGAATTGGGCTTCGAATGTGTCTCGTTCTTCCTTAAGCTGAATCTAATCCCTTTGTAAGTCTTCGAGAGAGGTAGGCATGTTGGGATGAAGGATAGTGTACGGGACATCTCCTTCAACAACAGGCTCTATGATAACTGGGAGAATGGAGGGGTAAGGCATGGAGAGACTCTGAGCACGAGCCTGTACCCACCTTAGGTAAGGCTCAAGGGGAATGGAATTCTTGTGCCCCAATGTCCTACTGTCCATTTTTCTTACCATCCTCCAAGCTCTTATAAACCTTCAACGGTAGTCTTGATTGTCATTTTCATAGTCGAACACCACACCTTGGATGAGCATGTCATATGGACCATCTCTTCATGCGTACCCAAACTGTCGCAGAGATAAGCAAGGGTTATAAGTGATGCCTCCCCTAATGCCAAGCAGAGGAACATTAGGGAATTCCCCATAATGATCGATGATAGTAATGTCCTCCATGGATTGAGAACACCAGTGGATATTCGAATGCCTGAGTGACATCATCCTATTGGACCACCTCAAACCTTGCTCATTCTTCACAACGGATTGGGGAAGATATGAAACAAACCATTTAACCAACTGAGGAGTACACACACATGAGGGTTCCTCTTCTCTTCATGGTGCGAGTGTGGAGAGAATGCAAGATATCTCCCAACAAAGTAGACACTGGATTGTGATATAAAAAGATTTTGACAACATTCACATCTATAAGTTGGTCAGGATTTGGGATTAGTACCAACCCATAGATGAGAAGAGCCAAAATTTCTTCGAAAGCTTGTAAATACAGGTTGTTCCAACAGTCTTGAGCTTTTTCTAGTAAGAACTTGGCTAAGAACCCTTTGATACCACTTCTTGTTTCCTAATTAGCCATGAAGTCGGATTGTTGCAAGTGTAAAGCTCGGGAAGGTAGTTGATCGAGGATAGGAATTCCCAAGAGCTGAGAGAAATCTTCCATAGTTGGTACAAGCTGGTAATCGGGGAAGGTAAAGCAATGGTGCAAAGGGTCAAAGAACTGGAAAATCACCTTCATCATATCTTCATAAAAGCTTGAGGTAACCAAGTTGAGAAGTCGTCCATGTCTTTTGGTGAACGGAGAAATCTCAGGAACCCTTGATGCTAACTCTTTAAGATAAAAAGGTACTCGTACAAGGTTGACTTGGATTGTGTTCCTGCGAGTGGGAGTCATATCCTACCAAACAGAACAAAGATGAATCTCAAAATCCTTGAAATGGTTAGTCTAAAATGCTATGGTATGATGTCATGATGTTATGTACAAGCATATGCACAAGTTAAATCAAACAAATCCTTAGGTTTAGGCTTGCATGAGGTTTTATAGGTAAGTACCCTCTTGAAGTTTGGTTGGCTCAACCTGTCCTAGTAATAGTAACCGGGTTCTAAGGGATCTCAATATCACTGATCTTTCTACATCGGGCATTGTTTTAGTGCAAGCCTCTTTAATGGCGACCAAAATATCCCGAAAGTCCGATCTTAATGAGTGTAATATCGAGTATCAACCAACTTCAGACTGCACCAAAGCCGGCTACCTCACTACTTCCTAATAGCCAAGTTGGTCAAGTAAGGTTCTAAAGTCATTTAGTGCTTCATAACACCACACAACAGCGCCGTATTCTCCTTGACTACTCAAGGGCTACCAGTACCAAAAAATGCGTCACACTAACGTAGCTATTGCTTAGACCATGTCGGTATACCCCACACAGTTTCCATAATGTATTTCTACTTACCTATAAGGTATCCAAGATCCGGGTAGAGGATCAAAACAAGCAAAAATAAGGAACCATAATATAAACAAACGAATCTAATAATGAAAAGCAGTTAAAGGTGATCTAGCTCTAAGGTAACCCCACTTTTAAGATTTTCCCCAGTAGAGTCTCAGTTCTGTAACACGGTGGTGAGAACTAACTTGGGTGTTTTGCGTTTGATCGCAATTGTGCGGATAGCAAGAGTTGTCACCGACTTTTCTTTTATCCAATAAGGAAAGGTTGAAAAGAACAGGAAATACATTTCGAGATTATTTTCTTGAGTTTTGAGGGTAGGTTATGAAAAGGGAAGGTGTTAGCACCCTTTTCATCCGTAGTTATCTACGGGCTCTTAGTTGCTTGCTAGATCACTTGCTTTTGTTTGAAAGTGTACTTGTGGTGTGGGTTTTTGAAAGTATTTTGAAAATGTCTTTATAATGGTTCTCGTCTCTATAAGAACGCGTACAAAAAGCTTTGTCTTTTGAAAATGTTTCAAGATGAAAGTGTTGGTGTAAAAAAATGTTTTTTTGTTGTTGTGAGCAAGCGAGCAACTAGGAACATCCTACCTACTCAAAAGGTCTTAAATGTTCTTTTCCTCCTCCTTTAGATGTGGCTATCTTTCCATTGATTTGGTAAGAAGCCTCGTCGTTGGATTTGAAGGGACAGGCGCGGGTCAATCGTACAGTCATATAAGGCAACTTGTGAGACGCTTTAGCAATTTTTGTGAGGGACTAGATCGTTTTACCGAAGGAAACATTGAGAGACATCGAGGGAGTACGATCTTTTTTATCGAAGGGTCTTTGTTAAAGCGTCCCATATTCGAGGGACATGACTATGTTTCTGAGGCAACAAACGAGGTTACCCTAGAGGTGCGCGTGTGAAAGTGTATTCGATTCAAGCGAACTTGTTCTTTGATTAGGGTTATCTAGCGATTAATTTTATATCTTGCCATACACGCCTAATTACTATACAGTATAAGGAAAAAAGTAAATTACGGAAATTGAAATTCTACGCTATTACAGAGCTTTCGGGAATGGGGGTACAAATTTACAAATGAGGATGGATGAATGCGATTAAAAATTAAAATAGGAAATCAATACAACCAAATCGAACCGAGCAATTAATTGAAACTACAACAAATCTATGAAGTAAAAATTAATTAACAAAGTAAAAAAATAAAAATTCTTGATATTTTTGTTAGAAAAGTTTGGAAAGAAAAATAAAATTTTATTATATTAAAGAAAATAATTGACTAAAGAAATTAAATCATTTGTATATTTTTTTTTAACTTTTAGTATTTTTTATCATGAAGAAATTAAACAAAAAAATTAAGACTAAAGAAAAAAAAGTTAATTAATAAAATTATTTACAATTTTTTTCTTAAATTAAAATTTAGAACTAAGTTACAAAAATTATCTAACAAAACTTCATGAGTTATTAAATTAAAACAAATAAAATCAAAACTAACAAAACAAAGTAGAATGGTGGTGTTAAACTGAATATGGGTGTGTGAGGTAGAAATCTGGATGGGCTAGAAAAGAATTGTAAAGCCCAAATTTATTTGTTAAAAGTAAAGAAAAGTATGTATTCAATAAAAAATACAAAGAAAAAGAAACAAAACACCCTGCAGGACTCGAACTCATAATACCACGCTTGCAAACCAACACTTCAACCACTACGCTATTATGTTTCATTCGTTATTAATATGACTTAATTGAAAAATAAGGTGAAAGCGGTTGAGAAAATTGGGCCAACAAGCCCAATGGGCTGACCCGGCTAGAAGAAAGAAACAAAGGAAGTTTGTAACCCTAGCACTAAGCTGAAGGCGCCACAGGGAGTAGTCTAGGGAAGAGGAAAAAAATATTTTTCTAAATCTTTGTGTCTTCGTTATTTTTTAGTTAATGTTTTTTATCAACAAACAGAAAAAAAATCAAATTCTTCCTCTCTTCTTTCATAATATTGGTAACAAAAATTCTCCATGTTTCTCTCCTCCATGTAAACCCTTTCTTGATCCATCATCACTTTCTTCTCCTTCAAACATATATACTCATGAAGCATCTCACCTAAACTCATCAAACTCTTGGGCACCTCTTTAATTGAAGAAATGGTTATGAGTGACGAAGCTTCGATCCAAAATGATTTTCGCGTTTCAGTGAAATTGTTGTCGTAGAGGTAACAATCGACGATGAAGGCGATCTGGAATGGGGTGACTTTACCTTTGCCAAAGGATTCGTGTTTTTTTTTTTGGGGGTTTGGATTGTTTGGCAATTATTATGGAATTGGGGTGAGCAGAAGATAGTAGCAAGGGGTTATCCGCAGATTTGAAGTGAATGTGTTAGGAGAGTTGATATTGTGAGGTACCGGTTGGTTTCAAGGTGATGGTGGTGAAACACAGAGAGGATACAGAGGAGTTGCACTGTCGTGAAGAAGAAACAACGACAAAACTCAGTGCACAGACAGAGGGAAGTTACGAAGAAGTTAAACATAATAGTTGAGGTGGATAGGAGAGGAGAGAAGAGGTTGAGTTAATGGTTTGGAGATTAACGAACAAAAGCTAGACCGAGGGAGTGTTTAGTAAAAACAACTTGGTAAGAACAGTGTAAAAATTCTATATGTGTACCTATGTGATTTTTCTATGTTTGTTTGTTTTAACAGAGTGTTTATGAAGATGACAGTAACATAACAAAACAAAAATCATGTTTATGAGGCAAGAGAGGGAGACTTACAGAGATTGTTGATTGTTATTATGGAGTATGGTGAGATTTTCCTTATTTCTCTTTCTCTGAATACTTTTTGACTTATTCTGTGATTGATGGTGTTTATGAATGAGAGAGAGAGAGAGAGAGAGAGAGAGAGAAAAGTTCAGTGTGTATTCTAGGTTGTTTTGATGTAGAGGATGGAATACTGAATCTGTCTGAAGGGTTGGAGGTTTGATATTGGTTTCACGGTTTTGACAGGGGGGTGATATGTGAGTGTTCAGTTTTTTTTTTTTTAGTTTTCTTGGATTGATATGATGAGGAGCCATATTTTTTTGGTTATTGGAGTGTTTTTGTGTAATATATCACTGTTGGTTTTTGGTGTTTGTTTGCCAAGCTGATGGACAAAAAACCTCTCTCCACTGTTATGTTATCTCTTTCCCTTATATTGAAACATAATGAAAAAATATGGGGGAAATATGAGAGGTTTGAACAATTTTAGTTAACTGTTTTGTGGCCTTTTGAGTACAGGTTAGGGCATGTATATTTTGGTACAAATTTGTGCAGGTTTTGGACTGGTATTGTTGGGTTTATAGCAGGATAGCAGGGCTGGGCAGCAAGTTGGCCTGTTTTGCTGGTTTGTAGAAGGCTGCTTTTCTTTACATGTTTTGGGTTGTGATATTCTTAGGTGATATCTTTCTATCTCTTTCTCTTTCCCTCTTCATCTTTCTATGATACAAAGGAATTTTGCTTTGTCAAAAATTCTGAAGAGTTTGCATAGATTAAGGAAAATGATGACATGGGATTTTGGCTATTTGTTAGGCTGTTGTGTTTGAATTTCTGCTGCCTTGTTTGTTTTGTGATGATGCTGCCTTGTTTGTTTTATGTTGCTACTGCCTTGCTTATTTTGTGTTGTTGTTGCCTTTTGACTTGCAGCCACTACTGGCTGCTGCTGCTGTTACACGTTTTTTGCATTGCTTGTTGTTTTGTGTTGTTTTGAGTTTTTCCTTAGCACATTTCTTTTCCCTGTTTGTGAACCAAAAGAAATCCACACTTTTTTTGTGATTTGAAAAAGTAGGAGGAGATAAACCATGATTAAAAAACCCTTTTAATTTATGATTCCAAAATGCAAACTCTAATGATGAGATAAAAAACACTTAACAATTAGTTCTTGAATTCTCACATGTTGGCTAACTTTTTTCTTTCTTTTGTTACATGTACATGCAATTTGGACAATGGAGAAAATTGATGAAGAGCAGCCTGGCGTGCTTGATGAAGACTTGAAGATGACGAAAAATCATTTCTTTAGGAATTTTGTATTATTGCGACTTTTGTAACATTGCAGTTTCCATTTGTAATTTGAATTTTAAGACTTGGAGACTTGTAAAATATATTCAAATAAAAATGATGCCTTGTTGTAAATCTTGAATTCTTGAATAAACTTGAATAATCTTGAATTCCAAAGCTACTTAAGAAAAAGTCTTGGATTTGAATAATTACGCGCTTGAGAATATATATGAATAGCCATGAACTTTGAATTAGGTTTGACAATTTGATTTGGTTCATGAGAACTGTGACTTAGATAAACCATGAATCAAAGCATATCTTTAATCATGTTTGCATTCCAAAGTTCAAATGAATTTGAGCAAACTTGAGCGAACTCGTTCTTTGATACCTTGAATTCAAAACAACTCATTCAAATGAACTGTAGAAGATTTGGACGAAACATGATATCGTGTAATTCTTCACTAATCAAGAACATTATTCAAATGAATCCTAAAATCATTTTCACCAATATCATAAATCGATTTTCAACATGGCAACTTGTATTATAAGCAACATCTTGTTCGAACTCAGTATGAATCTCCGAATTCAACATCTTGTTCTATGGACAGTCTCAACATGAGAATTATAGCCTTTGAGAAAACAATTAGAAGTTGAAAACATTCTAAATCAAGAAAATGATCTATGACAAATTGATAATCTCCAAGGTCTTTTAAATGCAATTTCCTTCGATTCTTAAAGAGGACTTGTTGATGACATCACTCATGACAATGTACAAAAATAGTCGTCTCGAGATCTTGAAAATTGAGGACATTACGACTCTTGGAAAGCAGACCACAATTATCTGAAATTAGGTCAGAACCAGAAAGTGACCTCTAAAACATTTGAATTTCCGATGATCTTTTGCACATAATCAGCTCTTGACTTGTGAAGAGAAATTGGAGATGACGTCAAGGAGACTCATATGCAAATAGAACCGCTCAAAAATATCGATTAATGAAGAAGTTGCAATCGTTTGAACTTGATCTCGCAAAGGTCGACTTTTGGGTCAATGGAGTCATTTTTAGTCATCTGAACCATTGACTGAGCAAACTTGCAATGCAAGGTTTGGAACTTGGCATGAATATCCTTGAGGAGACATGGAGATCTATGAAGACCATTTGAAACCTTGGAGACTCAAATTTCTTTGGGAAATAACAAACCCTAATTGTTGACTTACTGCCTAGGAAGAGAATCTGTCTGATCAACTTTTGAGCCAAATTAAGTATTCGAGAAACCCTAGGATAATATCTTGAATGAAAACGGGAGGGAAAATTTTGGGGTACAACAAGTTCCATTATCAGAGATAATGAATTAATCCTACAACAAAGAAGGAAATTATATACAAGTAAAAAATTAAGGGACACAAGTTACAAAATGAGAAAAACTCATTTTGATCATACAATAACAAATTCCCATATACGGTCTTTGTTAACATTCTTCAAACTTTGAATTTAGTTTAAAGTAAGGGACACGAGTTTGAACTCTCGCAACAGTGCCAAGAAAATAACTCAAATTTGACACGGTTCGATCATTTGGTCTAATAGGCTCTCCATCATCATCTAAGAAAACCTCTTCACAGTCCTCACTCTTTCTAGCATGGATTTTCAAACATTGTGTTGGTCCACATGTCCTTTTCTTACTTGTCCCTGTGTTAGATAAACTATTAAAATGGGATATAAATTTGAATGAAACAATAATTAAGAATAATCCATGACACAAAAAGTTTACTACCTTCAGTTTTTTCACATTCATTTGCTCAATGTTTTCTTATTCACCCGTTATATTTTATTTTTCCTCAATGTTTTCACCTTCATCCTCATCTTCACCATTTTCCCCATTTTCTTTGAGGAACTCTTCTACTAAAGTTGATCTACACGTTAGGATTATTTTTGTCTTCTTCAAGGAACTTTCTTGCTCTGTCCTTGAATTTACTGAAATTTTGGCTGCAGATACTCAATGTCACGTTCAATGTTATGACACCGTATCTGACTTACTATATGACAGTAAATACAAAAGCAATAAAGAACACAGTCAATTGTTTACCCAGTTCAGTGTGCAACAACACCTACTCTGGGGGCTACCAAGCCAGGGAGAGAATCCACTATAAGAGATGTTAATTCAGGAATAAACCAACCAGTTTATCTCCTTCACTTAAGACCTACCCAATGCAATTCTAATCTAAGTACAACTTAAACCTGAGTTCCTACTCACTCCCCCTCAATCACAGCAGTGATACATAAACCAATTTGACTTAAGAATTGATGAAGACACTCTTCAAAAACAAACACTTGATCAAGCTTCACAGCTTTTTAATCAAGCAATACAATCACTCGTGCTTCACAGCTTTGAGTGATGTACACAACTAACTTGACTCTGCTTCACAGCTTTAGTCAAGGAACATTCAAACACTCTTGCTTCAAAGCTTTGAGTGCTACACAACCCTTACAAATAGAAACCTATTCCAAGGCACTTATCACAATGATAATTGCTTGGAGTACAAATAAACAAATCTATACAGATTACAAAATGATCTTCTAATCAATCAGCAGGGATCCTTGAAAAACAGCGGCTCTATTGAATATATAGCAGCTGCAACTTCAGTTAGGGTTTCCAAAAACCTAGGGTTAATTCCGTTTGACCTAAAGACCAGGTCACAGGACTTTATTAACCAGGTTAGGGTTGAGCTAGGTTACCCCTCAGAAAACGCAGGATTCTGTTCAGAAAGGACTGAGTTATTTCCTGAAAAAACTCAGACTTATCCAATCCTGCAATCCTGTTAGTTCAGAACAGGATGTCATAACATTTGTTATGACATCTGAGAAAACCTGTCTACTGATTTAGCAAAATGTGATCATTTTGCAAAAATGCTCAGATACACACTTATTAACATCAGTATTTGAATTACAATATTTTTCTGCAAAGGTACCTAATGAGTCAGTACAAACTGAACTAGAATGTTGTGACATCAGTCATGACATTCACACATACACTTGGGATTTACCAAAAATGCAAGCCAATACCTAAACACCTACAAACTCCCCCTTTGGCAGATTTTTGGCTAAAGACCCTAAACAATCAGAGATAGGTAGCAGCAGAAATAAGTGACAGCAGAAAAATAGAATGTCAAGTACTAATTAAGCAAGTACCAAAATATTCTCCCCCTCTTTAGCCACAAATGGGCCAAAGATACATGTTCAGAAAATTTTACAGTTATCCAAAACAAAATAATAAGATCAGCAGCAGACAACAACAGAACACACTTCCAAACTCCACCAAACAGCAATCAACCTTCAAGCACTGTCATCAGATTCTGAGGAGCTAGTTTCTTCAATGTTGAGATGTCCTTCACCTTCTTCCCTTCTATTTTCTTCAGCTTCCTCCTTTTCTAGCCTGGCAATTAGAAGTTCTAGGGTCCTTTTTCTAGTATCCAGCTCTTTGCAAGTTTCTTTTAAAATAGCTATGACATCTGATGTCTTGGACTGGGTCTTCACAGACGATGTCTCAGCTGATGTTATGACAATGTCTGGAGCATGAGATCCCTGAAACAGTTTGTAGTGCAGGCCAAGGGCAGGAGCTCTTTTGCAGACTGTATCTCTTGCTACAAGGATATCAGGGAATTGTGCAAGGATGATTCCACAGAGGAGGGAGGGAAAGGCAATTGGTCCTTTGACAGCATAACTGCCAGCATGCTTTAAAGTTTGTTCAAAGATGTACCTTCCATAGTCAAAGGCAGTCTTGGTTCCTACAGCATAGATAAATCTCCCCAATCCTGTGGAGATAGTTGATTTGTGATTTGTAGGCACCCAGTTTGCTGCACCTATTTTATGCAAGATGGCAAATTTCATGCTGAGTTTACTAGCATTCAGCTTCCCTTTCAATGGCCAACACTTTACTTGCCTGGCTGTGATGGTTAGACACACTTCATTGTCAGTTGCCTCTAGATCAGGACAGTCCTTATTTGTTCTTCCAAGAAACTTGTTGATTTCTGATGGAGAGAACTTGACCCTTCTTCCTCTAACAAACACACTCTCAAAGTCAGCTGACCTTCCATCAGCATAATCATTAGACAAGTTCACTACAAACTCCTTGACCAGATTTTCATAGCATTTGTTAAACTTTATCACTGTCTTCATTAGTCCAGCATTCTTGATCAGGTCCATGATGTCTTTGCACTCCAAGGCATCATTGTTGAGTTCTCTCTCCAAGGCTATTCTCTTTAAGCAAACATACTTCCATCTGTTTGCATTGTCAGGATGATGAAAAGAGATGTTGTCTGTTGGCACTTCAGGCACTCTAGCAATCTTGCTGGAGGGGAGCTTCCTTCTGATGGGAGTTTATTCAATATCAATCTCAAATTCTGATTCCTCATCAGAATCAGAAGTTTCAGGTTCTTTACTTTTCTTAGAGATTGGTTGTCTAGCAGTCTGCACCTGTGCCTTCTTCCCTTTTGTCTGAATACTTTTCTCAGCCATGCCTTCAGCCTTGGATTTCTTAGCATCAGGTTTATCATTCTGACTACTCTTTCTTTTCATCAATCTCCTAGCTATGCTAGGGTTCACATTAGCAATCAGTTCATTATCTGAGTAATCTTCATCCACATCAATGATAGGTGGATCAGCAGCCTTTTCAGAGGGGTTCTGAATGTTGTCTTTTGGTGTCACAACATCCTCAGTGACATCTACATTTTCAGAACCTTCCATATTTGGACTTTCTAATTGATTTAAAGGGATAGAAATCCCCGGTACAAATTGGTTGCCACTCAGAATGCTAGTAACCAGCCTAGCAATAGCTTGGTGTACTTGAACTGATCCTTCTCTATTAGGTACAGAAGACGAAGGATGAGAAGAATTACCAGAGGCTGTAGCTTGAGCTCTTCCTGCATGTCTGGTTCTGAGCTTTTTGACTCTGGCTGGGTCAGTTGCCATCTCCCTGAGAGGAGTGACCTCAAGAACTTCAGATTCTATGCATGTAGTGATTGCCCTAGAATCTTGATCAGATGATGCCGATGATGAGGAAGACGAAGCCGCCATGGTGGAAGACGATGTCTGAGACATTTTGATTGACTTTGAGTAATAGTAGCAGTTTGAGAAAAATCTTTGATTGGGAGGAGGAAACAGG
This sequence comes from Vicia faba, assembly GCA_948472305.1. Classification (NCBI taxonomy): domain Eukaryota; kingdom Viridiplantae; phylum Streptophyta; class Magnoliopsida; order Fabales; family Fabaceae; genus Vicia; species Vicia faba. The sequence continues at coordinate 235,952,568 of OX451735.1, forward strand.
TTGCAAGGATGAGAGAGGTAGGGGGTAAAAGGGAGTCTCTTCAACTTCTTAAAGCTTTTGAAGGAATTGTGAAAGAATATGATTAACCCACTAAATATAGACTTAATAAAATTAATCCCTTCAACCCTTGTTTTAAGCAAAACTAATTGCTATAATTTCTCATGTTGGTGAATACCCAACCTGCCCCTCAAATTTTCAAGTTTATTTCCAACAAGAGCCTTGGTAGAAGAATCAGTCAGCTGAAGCTTAGAGAAACTGTGTTCCAGTTTAAATGACTTCTTCTCTTCAAAGTCAATAGGGTTCAAGGAAATGTTGAATGTTTTCAGATTGTCACAACACAATGTCACAACATCTTGTGTAACATTGTACTCAGGGAGCATCTGCTTTGACCAGATGTTTTGAGAACATAATTTATGAGACTTGTTATTTCCAACATCCTTGTCAAGATGACTTAAGGTTCTGACAACACATTCTTCTTCAAGTTTATTTCCCACATCACAGATATCATCAACCTGTAGTTTTGGAGTTCTTCTGACAGTTTCCATAGAGATAGCTCTCTTCATTCTTCTTAGATGAAGGAGACCAAGCTTATGCTGCCACAGTTTCACCTCTTTTTCTTCTTTTGCAATGGAATACACATATGAGGAATTAGTGTTCTCAGCCTCCCACAAGTAGCAGTTGTCTTTGGATCTGACTCCTTTCATTACTATCTCTTGTTTGTCATTGATTACAAGGCATTCAGATTTTGAGAAATTGACCTTGAATCCTAGATCACACAGTTGACTGATACTAATGAGATTAGCAGTCAGTCCTTTCACCAGCAGTACTTCATTCAGACTTGGAACTCCAGGGCAGTCCAAATCACCAACTCCTTTGATTTCACCTTTAGCCCCATCTCCAAAGGTCACAAAACTGGTGGTGTGAGGCTTAACATTATTGAGGAGGTTCTTGATTCCAGTCATATGTCTGGAACATCCACTGTCAAAGTACCAGTCTTCCTTTGCAGAGACCCTCAGGGAAGTGTGAGCTATCAGTGCAGTAGCCTTTTTCTTCCATTGAGGAGCATGTGGTACCTTTTTAGACTTAGGTTTGACACCTGAGATCTGATTAGGGTATCCATGTAATCTGAAGCAGAAGGGCTTTATGTGGCCATATCTACCACAATGATGGCATTTCCATCTTTGGTACCTTTTCTTCATATGTCTCTGTTCCTGATGTTGAGAGTTGTGTTGAGACATCCGTTTTGACATTTGCTTACCAGTACCAGATTTCTTTGCTTCCATAAATCCTAGTCCAGATTTATTTCCCACATTTTGTCCAACCTGAAGGATCTCTTCCAATTTGTCTGTTCCATTGGTCAACATCTTGACAGATTTGGTCATTTGATTCAGTTGTGAGTTCAGCAGTTGAACTTCTCCTTCTAAATGACTTATAGTTTCAAGATTTGCCCTCTTTTCAGCCTCCAGCTTTATAATGAGTTTTGATTGTTTCTCATTCTGCACACAGACTTCAGCACTTCTGATACACAATTTCTTGTAGGTATCAGCCAGTTCTTCAAATGTCACTTCTTCATCACTAGTGTCACTTTCAGAAGTACAAACACTAGTTAGGGCAGTAACTAGTTTGGCAGATTCTTCTTCAGAATTACTTTCTGAATCATAGTCAGACCAAGTAACAGTCATTCCTTTCTTTTGCTTCTTAAGAAAGGTAGGACATTCAGCTCGAATATGTCCATATCCTTCACATCCATGGCATTGAATACCTCTGCCTTGGTTTCCCTTATCTTCTGACCTTGGTCTTCTGCTGGAACTGTCAATGTCAGAGGGAATGTTATGAACATTAGACCTTGACTTTGGGTCCATTCTTTTGATGAGCCTGTTGAACTGTCTTCCAAGCATGGCAATAGCTTCTGATATGTTTTCTTCTTCATCCTCCTTGTATTCAACATCAGTGTTGGATACAAGTGCTATGCTTTTGTTCTTCTTGTCACCATTATCAGTGATCCCCATCTCAAAAGTCTGAAGAGACCCAATAAGTTCATCCACTTTCAACTTGCTAATGTCCTGGGCTTCCTCTATGGCAGTTACCTTCATTGCAAATCTTTTAGGCAAGGATCTGAGAATCTTCCTCACCAGTTTTTCTTCTGACATTTTTTCTCCCAGTGCTCCTGAGGTGTTGGCAATCTCCAAGATGTTCATGTGAAACTCATGAATGGTTTCATCTTCCATCATTTTTAGATTCTCAAATTTGGTGGTCAACATCTGAAGCCTTGACATTTTTACTTTGGAAGTTCCCTCATGAGTAGTTTTGAGAGTGTCCCAAACTTCCTTGGCCAGTTCATATTGATGTACTAGTCTGAAAATGTTTCTATCAATTCCATTGAACAAGGCATTTAAAGCTTTTGAATTTACCAGAGCTAACTCATCTTCTTCTTTACTCCAATCTTCCTCAGGCTTCAGACTGATTGTCCCATCTATCTCAGTTATGGTGGGATGAATCCATCCTTTGTCAGCAGCTCTCCAAGCTTTTTTGTCCAGAGATTTTAGGAAGGCAATCATACGAGGTTTCCAGTAATCATAATTAGTTCCATCCAGAATGGGTGGTCTATTTCCAAAAACTCCTTCTTTGTCCATAGTGCCAGAAAGTGATATCCCTAGATCTCACCCAGTAATACAGGCAGGGTGCCTGCTCTGATGCCAATTGAAATTCTGGCTGCAGATACTCAATGTCACGTTCAATGTTATGACACCGTATCTGACTTACTATATGACAGTAAATACAAAAGCAATAAAGAACACAGTCAATTGTTTACCCAGTTCAGTGTGCAACAACACCTACTCTGGGGGCTACCAAGCCAGGGAGAGAATCCACTATAAGAGATGTTAATTCAGGAATAAACCAACCAGTTTATCTCCTTCACTTAAGACCTACTCAATGCAATTCTAATCTAAGTACAACTTAAACCTGAGTTCCTACTCACTCCCCCTCAATCACAGCAGTGATACATAAACCAATTTGACTTAAGAATTGATGAAGACACTCTTCAAAAACAAACACTTGATTAAGCTTCACAGCTTTTTAATCAAGCAACACAATCACTCGTGCTTCACAGCTTTGAGTGATGTACACAACTAACTTGACTCTGCTTCACAGCTTTAGTCAAGGAACATTCAAACACTCTTGCTTCAAAGCTTTGAGTGCCACACAACCCTTACAAATAGAAACCTATTCCAAGGCACTTATCACAATGATAATTGCTTGGAGTACAAATAAACAAATCTATACAGATTACAAAATGATCTTCTAATCAATCAGCAGGGATCCTTGAAAAACAGCGGCTCTGTTGAATATATAGCAGCTGCAACTTCAGTTAGGGTTTCCAAAAACCTAGGGTTAATTCTGTTTGACCTAAAGACCAGGTCACAGGACTTTATTAACCAGGTTAGGGTTGAGCTAGGTTACCCCTCAGAAAACGCATGATTCTGTTCAGAAAGGACTGAGTTATTTCCTGAAAAAACTCAGACTTATCCAATCCTGCAATCCTGTTAGTTCAGAACAGGATGTCATAACATCTGTTATGACATCTGAGAAAACCTGTCTACTGATTTAGCAAAATGTGATCATTTTGCAAAAATGCTCAGATACACACTTATAAACATCAGTATTTGAATTACAATATTTTTCTGCAAAGGTACCTAATGAGTCAGTACAAACTGAACTAGAATGTTGTGACATCAGTCATGACATTCACACATACACTTGGGATTTACCAAAAATGCAAGCCAATACCTAAACACCTACATTTACATTGTCTTCCATCACTTCCCTTTTCATAGGAATCTGCTTTGACCTTGAATCAACAGTGTCAACCACCCATTTCTCCTTAAATTGATGGTTTGCACTTGAAGGTTGTTACTTTGCACTTGAAGGTTGTTGCTTTGCACTTGAAGATTGTTTTGACCTTGAATCAGCAACTTCAACTGCTATTTTTCTGGTAGGTTGCTGCCTGGTCCTAGAATCAGCAACTTCAGTCCCTATTTTTCTGGAAGCTTACTGCTTGGTCCTTGAATTAGAAACTTCAACCCCTATTTTCTGGAAGGTTGCTTCCTGGTCTATGAATCAGCAACTTCAGCCCCTATTTTTCTTATGCCCCAAAGTCTTGCTATCAACCTTGTTCACTATGTGTGATACGTTGGCAGAATAGATTGTTAATACTGGTTTGAGTTTTTTGTTTGCAAAATGTCGCGGTAAGCAAGAGTCACCACTGACTTTTATTTTATTCAATCAGGAAAAGGAAAAAGAACAGAAAAAATCTTTTTCGAGATGTTTCTGAGTACGGGGGGTAGATTATAGAAAGGGAAAGTGTTAGCACCCTTTTTATCCGTGGTTTTCCACGGGCTCTTAGATACTTTCTCATTTTGAAATTGCTTGTGTGTGTTTGTTTTGAAAAGTTTTGTTTTACTTTGTTTTAACCCTTGTTTTTGTCCTCAAGAGTGTTACGAAGTTGTTTTTGAAAACTTGTTTGAAAAGTGTTTGTGTGAGAAAGTTTGTTTGTTTGAGTAAGTACCTAGGAACTAATCTACCTACTCGAAAAAGTCTGTTTGTTTTCCTTTTAGACAATGCTATCCCATTATTGAGAAATAGGTAGCATCGTCGTTGGAGTTTTTTAGGGACATTCGACGGGACATGTACGATCACAAAAGCAATGTTAGGAAATGTTAGTAATCATCCTAAAGCCTTAAAGATCTTTTTCCGAGGCAACATCTAAATGGATCATTTTAGATCTTTCAGGGCTAGAGGACAACCACTAACAAACCCTATACTTCATGACCGTTTACCGAAGGCAACCGGAGTGGAGTAAACCCTAGGAGTGAGCATGTGCGAGTGTAATTTTTAGTTAATTTATATTCGCACAATTAGGGTTTTCTACTGTTTTAATTTTCAGTTAGTCTTTCCATACAATCCTATTAACATTCATCTATGCAGTTTATAGTTTGCGGAAATTAAAATGCGAGAAATTAAAGTCCTAGCTATTACAGGGCTTTTGCAGATACATAGTTATCTTGGACTGAAAATAAAGATGAGGAATTTAAAACCCTAATTACTATTACAAACTCGGAGTAGTTACAATAATAATAAAAGGAAATTAAAATGCGCGCGGCGAATTAAATGCGAGAATAATTTAGGAAACCTAAAAAATCTAATTGAAAAATATTTAAGTTATTTTTTGAGAAAAGATTAAATTATGTACAAATTAACCCTAATTCTAATTGATTTAAATTATGAAAAAAAGATTAAATTTCACTAAATAATTAATCTAATTAATTAAGGAAATAAAATATTTTTGGAAAAATATGATTTTTGATGTTTTTGATTAAATAAAAAATAATGATTTTTTGGTGTTATTTTAATAAAGGAAAATAATTAGTAAAACAATTTTAAAAAATCAAAATAGAAAAGAAAAGAATGGGCATGTATAAGCTGAAAAGGGGTGTGATGTTGAATTTGTAAGGCCCAAAAGTTGCTGAGCCCAATCCTTGCGCCTAATTCAGTGTGATACTCTTTCTGATGGTCCATGGTATGACTTTAGCGTTGGGCGTTGGATTGGTGATGGTGATGATCCATTAGCTGGATTGCTGGAGCGCATGGTGGACGCCTTGATGCGTGGAGCATAGAACCTGCGTGTAAATGTTAAGAAAATAGAGAAAATACTGGGACCTGGGATCGAACCCAGGTCCTCTACACTTTCAAATGCACGCTTCACCACTGGGCTACATGTTTTAGTAGTTAATATAATAATAACAATACATATTATATAAAAACAAAGTAGATAACTGAAAAATAAAAAAAATGCGCGGTTTATTCAAACAGGCCAATGGTTATCATCCACGTTGTCTTCTTCTTCCCTGGTCCATTGTCTTAGGTTAGGGACTTTTACCTACGGACATCTTCCATGGCTATAACCCAGTAACTTTCAAAAATCAAAAGCAAGCATGATAAATTAATTCCAAGTACAAGGATCAACTCGTCTTGATGCCACGAACATCATGGTACCCTTTTCATTGGCCAATTTAACCTGTATAGAGAAACCCTAAAACGGAAAAGCAAACCCTACAATTGGAAACTATGAATACAGGCCTCAAAATGCAAAATTAATTAAACCAAAACATCCCAAATGATGATACAAACATAATGCTATGCTTAAAAGTGATTAATCATGCGTAAATTATAAAACTCAGATTCAATAAATAAGCCAAAGTGTGAGGGTCGTGTAGGCTTGTTCTGGGCTCGTGGAGGCGTGCAACTGATTGGAAAAGCTTTTGGGAAGGTTCAGGAATCGATTATGAGCTTTGGAATGGCTTGAATTGATCTCTAAGTTAGAAAATGATTCACCACTTTCTTGCAAATTTTTGAGTTTTCTTTTATGCTTTCCACGACTACAATCCTCTTTCTTGCGCATTGGTCATGTTCAGCATATGTACTAGAGCATATTAGGTCAACAAAAACAATTTGTATCTTGGTAAGTCATGGAAATTTGATTTGATTTTGCTCTTGTATTATAGCCTAATCATTCCAATTTTTCTTCAATCATCCCTTGCACGATTTGGATATGATATGCCAGCTTAATTGGATTTGGTTCCTACAAAAAAATCAAATCAAATTCAATCTTTTGTATTTTTTTGCCATTTATTTGATTTAATTTGAATTTTAAATAATAAAAAATTACAATAAAATAAATAATCAAGAAAATAATGTGTGGATGCTGATTTGGGTCGTGGACCATGTTTCCAACAAGATGCAATCATGAAAAGCTAGGCCCATTTGACAAAAAATGCATTTGAGCACATTTGACTTTTGGCAATTTTGCAAAAATGGTCAACTTTGACAAGGCATATCTCCTCTAATTTTAACCCTAGAGAGGTGTTCTTGGACTTTTTAGAAATCTTAGGATGTCCCCTAAACAACCCTTTTGGTTTCTTCTCAATTGGGTCTTCCATGTTCATGTAAGAAGCTTTGACCCAAAAGGTGTTTTTGTTGACTTTTCAAAAGGACCTATAATGTAGAAATTCATATCTTTTGATGAGTGCATATTTTGAACTTGGGGAATGAATATGATTTGTATGTAATTGCATCCTCTTCAAAATGAGCCTTGGATGGAAACTTTCTGATAAAGTATGAAGAAGTTATGCCTGGTCAAAGTTTGGTTGACTTTTCCTATGAAACCCTAATTTAGCAACTTTTGGGTTTCGATGAATTTGGGGAATTACTTGAGGAACCATGATCAACCCTTGATAAAATGATGTATATCTATTGAAAATGTTGATGTTGACCAAAAATCTTGAAGTTTCACTGTATGTGGGCCACAGTTGACTTTGACCTAGTATAGTTGATTTTCAAGCATCTGAGCAATTGACTGAGCAATCTTCTTGTGCAAGACATGAAACTTGACATGTATGACCTTGAGAACATATTGGGACCATGGAAGGCATTTGGGACCTTTGGACTTCAACCATATTGATAAAAATGGAAACCCTAGTTTGAGGTACATTGCCTTTGGAAAGAGTTTGTCTGGTCAACTCTTGGGCATCCTTGAGCAAGTTGAGGATCTCAATGGGCATGTGTTGAGTAAAATGAGAGGGAAATCTGATCCTAGAGAATCTCACTTAACAGCAGTTAAGTGAATTTTCAAGTATCTGAAAGGTACTGCTAATCTGGGTTTATTTTATAGAAAATCAAATGATTACAGCTTAGTAGGATACTGTGATGCTGACTTTGCTGGAGACAGAGTAGAACGTAAAAGCACTTCTAGAAGCTGCCAGTTTCTGGGAGAAAATCTGATCTCATGGTCCAGCAAAAGACAATCCATAATTGCTCTATCAATAGCAAAAGCTGAATACATAGTAGCAGTTGGATGCAGTACGCAAATGCTCTGGATGAAAAGTCAACTTGAGGACTTCAATATATTTGAGAGTAACATCCATATCCTCTGTGACAATACTTCTGCTATTTGTCTCAGTAAAAATCCTATTTTACATTCTATGGCTAAACATATAGAAATAAAACATCATTTTATTAGGGACTATATTCAGAAAGGGATTCTTAATTTAAAATTCATTGACACAGACCATCAATGGGCTGATGTCTTGACAAAACCTCTTTCTGAAGATAGGTTTAACTTCATTCTGAAACACCTCAGCATGAAGCATTGCCCAGAATAAATTGTTTTATTTACATATCTTAACCTTCAGAATTATAGTTATTTTCTGTGAACTACTGATCAACCTGCCTTCAGAATTTTAGAAGTACAGATTGTATCAGAATCTATCCATGAAGATCTGAGCGTTTCATTTCAAGGATAGAAGTGTGTTGTTCACGTAAGCAAACAGTTGTCATCCATTCATCAGCTACCTTCTGAGGCTGAATAAGCGTTTACTTTTCTGAAAGGTAAAAAGCGCTGATTGGGTGCATTGAGACACATGTCATGGGTAATCGTTCCAATATCTTTCTGAATCCCTTAAAATCAGATGTCATTAAGGCTTATAATCATTACTAATTATTTCTCTCTCTCTTAAAATTTATGTTTTAAAAAATCTATTTAAACGCAAGTTTCACCCTTTACACTCTTTCACTTTTACTCTCTCAATACATCCTAATTGTTTTCTGTTCGTACTTTCAAATCTGGAAAAAATATGTTTTTATTTTGCTGGAAGCTTTGTTCACACGCCTTCCTCCTCCCTCTTAGATTTTTCTTTTGTTTTTAAATCTGTTTATCTGTAACGTTTTGTTTTACATTGCTTCTGTTCTAAACTTCTTATCATTGCTTCTTATTTTTCATATAAATCAACTTTTTAGCTCTGATTATATAGCCTTTTTGATAACTGACAAAAAGGGGGAGAAAGAATAAGATATTTTCAATAACGGTTTACTAAGACAAAAGTCTCAAACATTCTGAACTATTTAACTTCTTCTTCTGAAAAGCTTGAACAGGTTCAAAACTCTGATGAAAAACACAGTTAAACTCTGATGCTCAAAGACTCAAGAAATTTAAGGGAAGTAATCAACTCAGGGGGAGTTTTTCTTCTTAATTCTATACTTTTTATTCTTTATTCTTAATTGAAAAATCTGGTTTTTGTCATCATCAAAAAGGGGGAGATTGTTAGAACATAGTTTGATTCTGCAACCCTTGATTAGAGTTTTGATGATAACAAATACAAAGAATAAATAAATACAAAGAATATATACAAAGAACAAATATGCACCTTAAAAATATGTTTTATGTATGCAGAAGTTCTGATGGGATCAGCATCAGAAGATAAGCTATAAAATATTACCTGCTGAAGCAATCAGATTATACGCTGAAGATTAGTGACCAGAACCTGCGGTTAATTACAATAAACTCTGATTCTGAACAAAGACTTATCAAACCAAGTCATCAATATTCTGAAGCGTCATCAGCATTTAAGGAAAGAAGACTCTGAAGCGTTACTGAACATTCAAGACAGAATTAATGCCAACGGCTTTCTTCAGACAAGATCTTCTCCAAAAGGAAAGTGTGTTATTATCATTAAACTTGCTTTATGGACAACGTCACTATATTGTCTATATAAACAAGTCTGCTTGCAAAAAGAAGCACGTACGTACGCACACAACAATTTGCAAAAGATTTCCAAACCACGCATATTCAAGCTCTAGCAAATTCATTCTTCATTCTAAGCTTAACCTGTGTAATTTATCACAGTTGTGATAAACTGTTTTGTTAGAAAACAACAACACATTTTTGTTCAATTATATTGTAAAAGAAGTTCCTTGAGATTAACCGGATTGTGGTTGTACTCAAGAAGACTTTAACAGTTGTTAAAGTAGCTGTTGTAATCTTTTGAGATTAGTGGATTAAGACCTCGTTGGAGAGAGGCGAAATCACATTGACGGGTGGACTGGAGTAGTTTGAGATCAAACGAACCAGGATAAAAATACTGTGTCATTAAGCTGTTTTTTGATCCAAGTTTTTCAATTCAAACCCCCCTTCTTGTGTTTTTCACATCTTCACTTCGTTGCCTCATATTCAAGTCTTTTTGATAAAAAAATACTTTAAGCTCTTATGGTCACTAAACACTTCAAATCTAGAACCATAAAGATAATGCCTCCAAATCTTCAACACAAAACAACTGCATCAAGGTCTAAATCATGCGTAGGATAGTTCTTCTCATGAGTCCTTAACTGCCTTGACGCATAAGCAACTACCTTATCATTTTGCATAAGCACACCTCCTAAACCCATCTTAGAAGCATCACAATACACTACAAAAGGCTCTCCTGGATTAGGCAACGTCAAAATCGGAGCCGACGTCAACCTCCTCTTCAATTCCGTAAAAATTTATTCGCACTGAACATCCCATACAAAAGCTCTACCTTTACAAGTCAACTTAGTCAAAGGGAGTGCCAACTTAGAAAACCCTTCGATAAACCTTCTATAGTAACCAGCTAATCCCAAAAAGCTTCTAATCTTAGTAGATGACCTTGGAGTTTTCCGTTGCAACACAACATCAACCTTCGATGGATCTACAACAATGCCACTACCTGAGATCACATGACCAAGAAAACTAACCTCCTTTAACCAGAATTCACACTTGGATAGCTTTGGATACAATTGCTTCTCTTTCAAAACTTTCAATACTACTCTTAAGTGTTCTGCATCCTCTTCTTCTAACTTAGAGTAAATCAAAATATCATCAATGAACACCACTACGAACTAATCCAAATAAGTATGAAAGATATGATTAATATATTCCATGAATACTCTCGATGAATTAGTAACACCGAAAGGCATCACCGAATACTCGTAATGTCCATAACGCATTCTGAAAGCGGTCTTCTGGATATCTTCATCCTTCACTTTAATCTGATGGTAACCCGACCTCAAATCAATCTTACTAAACACACGAGCATCCACCAATTGATCCATCAAGTCATCTATTCTTAGAAGCAGATACTTGTTCTTAATCGTAACTTTATTCAACTGTATATAATTAACACAAAGCCCCATACTTCCATCCTTCTTCTTTACCAACAACACTGGAGCTCCCCACGGCGATACACTTGGTCTTACAAACTTCTTTTTAAGTAACTCTTCCAATTGCTTCATTAACTCTGACAATTCAGATGCAGACATCCTGTATGGTGCCATAGACACAAGTCTGGTACCAGGTACAAGATCAATAGCCAATTCAACTTCCCTCTCCGGCGGTACATTAGGAATTTCATCAGGGAAAACTTCAGAAAATTCACACACCACCGGCAATTCATCAATTATAGCTTGAGTCTCTACAGATAGCGACGCCATCAACGAGAACATCTGTACTTCTTCTTGCATCAACTTCCTCAACTGTCTAGCAGACAACAGACTATCTTCCTCTTCTTCCGGAGTAGAAAACTTCACAGACTTGTCATAACAGTTAATAGGAACATAGTTATGCTTTAACCAGTTCATCCCCAAAATCACATCCAAACCTCTTAACGGTAAACGAACCAAATCAACAACAAATTCTCCGTCAAAGATCGACAAGGGACACTTTAAACACACCAAAGAAGTAGTCACCGACCCCTTGGCTGGAGTATCGATGACCATTTCTCCATTCAAAGAAGACAACATAAGACCCACTCTTTCAACACAATCAGCAACAATAAAATAATGAGTAGCACCGGTATCAATAATAGTAATTAAAGGAGTGCTATTAATGAAACATGTACCTCTGATAAGTCTGTCCTCAACAGCTGTCTAATCCTCAACCAAAGCAAACACTTTACCACTTGTTTGGTCCCTCTTCGGCTTCTGACACTGGCTACCAATGTTCCCTTCTTCTCTACAATTGAAATAAATCACATCCTTATGTTCACACTCAGATACAACATGTTTGTTCTTACCACAACGAAAACACCTCTTCACTTTAGTAGTGCACACATTACTCTTATGCCCAGATTTTCCACACATAAAACAAACCACACCAGCAGGAGCATCTCCCCCACTAGTCCTCTAACCCTGAGCAACTTTCTGTTTACCTTTACCAGCTGGGGCATCATAAGGCTTACCAAGATTCTATTGGTGCTTACCCCTCTTCTCACTGATAATCTTGTAATGAGAATTATTATCCTCGTCATAAATCCTTCAACTATCAATTAAATCAGCAAAGACACGGATCTTCTGGTATCCAACTTCCTTCTTGATCTTCGGGCGCAACCCATTCTCAAACTTGATACACTTCGAAAACTCAGCATCGGCCTCAGCGTAGTGCGGATAAAACTTAGCCAACTCAGCAAACTTGGCAGCATACTCAACAACTGACATTTCCCTTGCTTCAGCTCAAGAAATTCAATTTCCTTCTTACCACGAACATCTTCTGGAAAGTAATTCCTCAGAAATTCCCTACGGAACACAACCCAAGTGACATTCTCACCTGCAGCTTCCAACTTCTGAGAAGCCTCTAGCCACCAGTCATCAGCCTTGACTGCTAGCATATGAGTACCATAACGAACCTTCTGCGCATCCATCACACGGAAGATTCTCTCAATCTCTTTCAACCACTCCAATTCTACGCCAGGATCATACTTTCCCTTGAACGTAGGCGGATTCTCTCTCTGGAAAGTCTCCAAGCTACGAGATCCAGCATTCCTGTCAGCATTCGGCTGATTTTCCATCGCATGAGCCATTGCTTCTAGAGCAGCAGCAAGTGCAGCATCATTCCTTCCAGCCATCTCGACTTATCACTATAACATAAACAACAGTTAGAACTCAAATTAACAATACTCGATTGTTAGACAACTACGACTCGACTACAAGGTCGGACCAAGCTTTTGCTCTAATACCGACTTTGTAACACCCCAATTCTACCCGGCAATTATATAAATAAATCAGAGTTATAAAATCATTCATGCAAACGAATCGAGATGCCACAAATTCAACTTTCAAAACACATTGCATTCATCGTGGATACGTAACACTTTAAAACATGGGATGAACCATCATCATAACAATTAAATCTCTTAATTCAATAATTCAAACATCTATGCAGCGGAATTCTTAATAACATCTTTATCATTGGTACAGCAACATTTGAAACAACATGTATTTAATAATAAGAAACTTAAGGTTCAAAAACTGAATAATCAACAATCAAAAGCAATAAGTGTTCATCCCCCTGAGTGTTACATATCAGAGCAATGACACCGACTCGAACTATTGAAGGTATACAGCCTTCACTCTCGATTACCTGCACGTTACAAACATAAGGGTAACATTCAAACAGAAGGGGTGAGATGTCTAATAATATAATAAAGCGTATGATAATTAATATATTAAATTAAATCATATAACATCACCACTTCTCATCTCGTAATCAACAATAATTGCAACGATAATACACATTCACAACATCAATACACAACTTCTTTATGCAATAAAATAATTCGACTCAATACTATGCAAATGCATGTGGTACCATTAGAGCAGAACTCCCATCTCAAAAATTGCCAATTAATAGAGGCATCAACAAGGCATAAGAGTTCATCTTAATATTCGCCAATTCAGGCCATCTCAATGAGCATAAGCTCCATCTCAAAATGCAATGTATGCGACATAATCATGAATGTAATAACAACACCATAATTGACAACATCTCAATACAACACCATCGTTGGCCAAAGGCCTACCTCTTAAAATCATCTCAACATCTCTTCATCAACATCATTCATCATAAATCATTAAACATCATATATACATAATAATTCATCAAACAAAATCTCATTAACATCATCTCATCAACAATTCATCCGTACAGTAATACAACAACACTCATCATTTTCACAACGTTGGCCATAGGCCTACAACAAGATAGTGCATATAATTAGTTAATCAACTAAGGCTTATTTCTAAACCACCAAACCTCTACATACTACTATTCTATAATATTACATCATTATCATCATTAGTCCTACTGTTACAAACCAGACAGTAATATATAAACATCTCATCCTCATCCTTCTTCACAAAGACCAACATAACAATTAACGCGGGAATTAACTCTAGTTCTAATTTGGATACTAGAATTACACTTGTTATTCTTCATTTTAATCCTTAAGAATAAATATCATCACATTATCTATTCAACTCTTTGAACGACACCTCAAACGGAGTCCGAAAACTCAAGTTACAGCATCTTCAAACTGATTCTGTCAAAAACCAGACAACATGGATCGACGCATATCGTCTTGGATTGACGCGTACTGCACTGAACTGGCAACATGAGTCGACGCATCCTCTCTTGTATCGACTCATACTGAGTCTACCATACAACATGTATCAACACATGCCGCTACGTATCAACTCATCTTGAGTTTAAAAGTCCTTATGTATCGACGCACGATGTAACGCCCGTAATTTAATTAATTATTAAATTAAATTATTTTTGGAATATTTGTGAAGTTGTATTATAATTAATTGGATTTATTTTATTAAGTGGAGAAATAATATTAGAGATATAATATTATGGGGTGAAATAATATTAAAAGTGTAATATTATTTAATGTGGGCTTATTTTGGGAGGATAGAAGTAATAAGGGGGTGTGTTGGTTTTAAGTCCAATAAGGAGATAATAGAATAATAGGGTTATTTTATTATTTTTTGTTAGAAGAGAATATAAAGAAACAAGAAGTAGAAAGAATAAGTATTTGGAAGAGAACGTGCAAGCTGCTAGAGAAGTGGAAAACGACAAGAACGTGAATCCAACCAGAAATTGTAGAGCGACCTTCAATCCAAGGTAAGGGTGAGGTTCTAACTATATAATTGGGTTTATGATGATTGGTATGTGGGATTAGAGGTGATTTTTGTTTTTTTCCTGAATTGAGAATATATGATTGATGTATGATGAGGATTGATGAATTTTGATGAATATTGATGCCTTGATGCTGTTAAAGTGCTGTAAGATTATAGGTTAATTATGGGTGATGAATTGTCATGAATATATTAAGTTTTAGGGCTTTTGTCATGGAACCATAGTGAGACGCGGTGATGGGAAAACATAGAATACTGCAGTAATGAAAACGTAAAATGTTACAGTGGTGAAATACGCAGAACTGTACGTGAAGGATACCCGAAGTTATTGTCTAGAACAATGAATCAATTAGGGATGGCGTTAGGCGTATTGTTCTCAATTAGGTTGATAACAGGTAAAGAATCAAAATAGTAGGATGAAATAAAAAGTAGCAGTTAGGACAGTAGAAGTATGCTGACTAGAGTGCGTTAGATTAGTGCAAGATAGAAGTTATGAAGTTAGACATAAGCTGTTAGAAGATGCGTGGCATAGTGAAAGGTAGAAGTTCTGATGTTAGAAGTCGCACTAGTCAGATTTGGATTAATCGGAAGATGGCATTAGTCAGAAGATGTGATGATCAGAAGTTGTATATAATCAGAGGTTGAGTGGTCAGAAGATGTGATGATCAGAGGTTGGGTGATCAGAAGATGTGATGATCAGAAGTTGCATCTGATCAGAGGTTGTATTAGTCAGTATTTATAGTAGTCAGAAGATCGTGTCGCCCAGAGGTTACGTCATTAGAAGTTGTGTACTTAGAAATAGCGTTGGTTAGGGGTTGTATGGTCAGAAGTTGGATGTCCTTTGCATTATTCTGTGCAGAGCGATGAACGTTAGATGCTTAGAAGCTGTTGTTTGAGCTATAATAGTAGGAAGGTGATGGTCTTTACGTTAGAGTTACAGGATGACATTGTTGACTTACTGTGGGAATTAAAATACTGATGTGTTATTGATGAGAAGTTATTAACAAATAATGATGTTAGATGATTTATAAATAAATGATGTTTGATGAATTATTTTGATTATTTGAGATGTTATTTTGAGATGTTTTGAGATGATAAATTGAGATGTTTTTGAGATGTTAAATTGATATGTTTTGAGATGATTTGAGATGTTGTTAACTTGGGTGTTATCATTACATTCATGGTTGTGTCACATACATTGCATTTTTGAGATGGAGCTTATGCTCGTTGACAAGGCCTGGATTGGAAAATTTTGAGATGACGGCTATGCCTTGTTGATGTCTCTATTAATTGGCAAATTTTTGAGATGGGAGTTCTGCTCCAATGGTACCACATGCATTTGCATAGTATTGAGTCACATTATATGATTTCATAAAGAAGTTTACTTTGATGTTGATGAATGTATATTATTGTTGAAATTGTTGTTGATTATGAGATGAGAAGCAGCGATGTTGTTGATCTAATTAATATATTGATTATCATACGCTTTATTATATTGTTAGATATCTCACCCCTTCTGTTTGAATGTTGCCCTTATGTTGGTAACGTGCATGTAATCGAGAGTGGAGGTTGTATACCTTCAGTAGTTCGAGTCGGTGTCATTGCTCTGATATGTAACACTCGGGGGGATGAACGCTTGCTGATTTTAGATTGTTGTTTTTCAGTTGTTGAACTTTAAATTGATGATTATTGAATATGAGATGTTTCGTAGTTACTATTTTGTTCAAAGATGTTATTGAAGAATTCCGCTGCGTTGTTGTTGAATTATTTAATTAAAGATGTTATGTTGATGGTCCATCCGATGTTTTGAGAGTGTTATATATCCATGATGAATGCAATGAATTTTTAGAAGAATTTGTGACGTCCCGATTCATTTGTATGATTGAAATTTTATAAATCTGATTTATTTTGCATAATTGCTGGGTGTAGAATTGGGGTGTTACAAAGTTGGTATCAGAGGAAAAGGTTGGTCTGACCTTGTCGTCGAGTCATAGTTGTCTAACAATCAAGTATTGTTATTTTGAGTTCTAACCGTTGTTTATGTTGTAGTGAATAGTTGAGATGGCTAGAAGGAATGATTCTGCACTTGCTTCTGCTTTAGAAGATATGGATCATGCGATGGAAAACCAGCCGAATGCTAACGGGAATGTTGGATCTCGTAGCTTAGCGACTTTCCAGAGATATAATCCACCTACGTTCAAGGGAAAATATGATCCTGACGGAGCATTGGAATGGTTGAAAGAGATTGAGGGGATCTTTCGCGTGATGGATTGCACTCCAGCGCAGAAGGTTCGTTATGGGACACATATGCTAGCAGTCGAGGCTGATGACTGGTGCTAGAGACTTGTCGGAAGTTGGAAGCTGCAGGTGAGAATGTCACTTGGGCTGTGTTCCGTAGGGAGTTTTTGAGAAAGTACTTTCCTGAAGATGTCTGTGGTAAGAAGGAAATTGAGTTCCTTGAGCTGAAGCAAGGAAGTGTGTCTGTTGTTGAGTATGCTGCCAAGTTTGCTGAGTTGGCCAAATTTTATCCGCATTACGCTGAGGAAAATGCTGAGTTTTCAAAGTGTATTAAGTTTGAGAATGGGTTGCGCCGAAGATTAAGAAGGCAGTTGGATACCAGAAGATCCGTGTCTTTGCTGATTTGGTTGATAGTTGCAGGATTTATGAAGAAGATAATAATGCTGATTACAAGATTATTAGTGAGAAGAGGGGTAAGCACCAACAGAATCATGGTAAGCCTTATGATGCCCCAGCTGGTAAAGGTAAACAGAAAGTTGCTCATGAACAGAGGACTAGTGGGGGAGATGCTCCTGCTGGTGTGATTTTCTTTAAGTGTGGGAAACCTGGACACAAGAGTAATGTGTGCACTACTGAAGTAAAGAGGTGTTACCATTGTGGTAAGAACGGACATGTTGTATCTGAGTGTGAACATCAGAATGTGATTTGTTTCAACTGTAGAGAAGAAGGGCACATCGGTAGCCAGTGTCCGAAACCGAAGAGAGCTCAGTCTAGTGGTAAAGTATTGGCTTTGGTTGAGGATCAGACAGCTGCTGAAGACGGACTTATTAGAGGTACATGTTTCATTAATAGTACTCCTTTAATTACTATTATTGATACTGGTGCTACGCATTGTTTTATTGTTGCTGATTATGTTGAAAGATCGGGTCTTGTGTTGTCTTCTATGAATGGAGAAATGGACGTCGATACTCCAGCCAAGGGGTCAGTGACTATTTCTTTTGTGTGTACTAAGTGTCCCTTTTCGATCTTCGACAGAGACTTTGTTGTTGATTTGGTTTGTTTACCGTTGTGATACGGTGGGAAGAACTGACTGTTTTTTGGAATACTGGTTTGCGTTTTGCGTTTGTTTTCGCAAAATGTTGCGGTAAGCAAGAGTCGCCATCGACTTTTATTTTATCCAACAAGGAAAGGAAAAAAGCACAGAAAAATTCCTTTTTCGAGATATTTCTTGGGTTCGGGGGGTAGATTATAGAAAGGGAAGGTCTTAACATCCTTTCTATCCGTGGTTATCCACGGGCTCTTAGGTACTTACTCATATGTTTTCAAAATATTGCTTTCTTTGTGCTTGTGGGTTTGAAAAAGTTTTTGTTTTGAAAACTTCGATTTAACTCTTGCTTCTGTCCTCAAGAGTGTAATGAAGTGTTTTTGAAAACTTTGTTCAAAAAGTGTAAGTGTGAAAAGGATTTTGTTTTTTGAAAGAGAAAGTACTTAAGAACCATCTACATACTCGAAAAAGGAATCGTTCTATGTTATCTTCCTTTAGACAATGTTATCCTACTATTGATTAGTAGGTAGCATCGTCATTGGAGTTTGAGGGTCAATTCGAATGAGGGACGTGCGGTCACTAAAGCAATGTTAGGATGCTTTAGCGGTAACCCTAATGTCTTAGATCATTTGTTTGAGGCAATTATATCCGAGGCAACTGTTTCGAGGCATCTATGATCTTTAGACAAGAGGGCGATCTCTAAAACAACCTATACTTAATGACCGCGTACGAAGGCAACCAAGTGGGGTGTACCCTAAGAGTGCGCATGTGCGAGTGTGTTATTTTCAGTTATTTTTTGTCTTTGTACATGTTAATGGTGATCTAAGTTGATTTTAGGTTAAAACATTCAGTCTTGTCATGCCATCCTATTATCAAACATCTAACAATTATAAATTGCGGAATTTAAATTACAAGACGTCGGGTATTTACATCGCCAAAGAAAAACCCTTTAAAAATAAATAAAGCGATAAAAAATAATAAAAAGATCCTATTAAGCTATTACAATCCGGAATTAGATACATAAATAGATGAAAGAAAATAAATCGCATGCGGAAAATTAAATCGAGCGCAAAGTTCTAGGGTTTTGACCCTTTTTTGAAAGAAAATATCTTTTTTGTTGTTTTTATTTTATGAAAGAAATTAATCTAAATTAATTACTAAATTAAATTAATTAATAAATTATTTTTGGTCTTTTTGTTATTTTAAGAAAGAAATAAAAAATTAATTGAATTAGTAAAAACCTAATTAAATCTAATTTAATTTTAATTGTTAAAAAATGAATTAAAGTTATTCTAATTAAAACCTAAGTTAATTTATTAGTATTTTTTAATAAAAATAAAATAAAAGTTAACATTAAATTTTATAAAAAAAATATTTCTGGTGATTTTATTTTATGAAAAAAAAAGGAAATTTGTGATTGGTTAATAGAATTAAATAATAATAATAAAACAAATACTAAATAAAATAAAGTAAAGAGAAGAGGGGGTATGGGCCTGAATATGGGTGTTTGAACAGCAGATCTGTGGCCCAAACGAGCTGGCCCTTTGTTGACTTTTGAGATCAAGTAGGCGTGCATGGACTTTGTCTATGGTGAACCATCAATTATTGGCCATCAGATTTGGCCTTGGGCCATCTGGCAGCTGGATATGTGAAGGCGTATGGTGTTATGCGCGCTTGAATATGCATGTAATTACCTGAAGAATGAAAATAACAAAGAAAGTGGGGGACCTGGGATTCGAACCCAGGTCCTGTAGGCTAATGGATGCACACGTTTACCACTAGGCTACTTGGTTTTTATTGTTAGTAATATACGAATAAAATATAATATATTAAAACAAGTCCATAGCCAGAAAAGACAAAAATAACACGCGTGATTTGAATGGTTCAATGGGTAGGCGCCACGTCTTCATCTTCTTTGTTGAACCGTGTCTAAAACATCCAGATCTATACCAACGGACAATAGTCCGTAGCTATAATCCAGACCATCTTCAAAACTTGCTACAAGCCACAAAAATTCCTTTCAAGGGTATGGCCATGCTCGTTTCAACCTCCCGGTTCTAACCATGCCCCTCTTGATGGCCAATTTTTCCTGAAACGAAAACACCCAAAATATCCACAAAAACCTAGCTATGGCATTTTGCAGTATAGGTCAGATAAATAAAATTAAATTATTCCAAAAGCTTGGAAATGTTATGAGGATTTCAAATATACCAATAATTTACTCAAATGATGTAAGAGTGATGATTTACGAATTCAAGAAAGAAGTGGATTATCATGGTACTTACAACTCGTTGTGGTGTCTGAGAATGATTGCTTTTGATCCAGGAAGGTTGAGTGTACGTCCAGGAAACGATTGGGACCGGTCTAAGCTTCTGAAATTGCCTCTAGCTATGGATTCGATTCCACACTTTTTAGTGAATTTTGAAACTTTTTGTATTTCATATTCTTGCAGCCTCTAACCACTATTTTCGTGCCTTTTCCTTCCTTATGTAATGTATATTGCATTAGAGTAAGAAACTTGGTACAAATCTCTCTAAATCAATGCTCATGAATTGGATTTGATTCCACCATTACAACCTTCCAAATTTGGCCTAAATCATATCTTCTTGTAACCAATGCACTTGATGCGAATTTGACTCACATAATAGCTGTATTCAAAGCCTAAATCAACCAAAAAATCATGAGTTATAAATACTTTTGATTTTATATGATTTTATTTGATTTAAAGTGAATAAATTCAATGAAAAATCAAATTAAATAATAAAAATAAGATATGGGCTCATGGCTGAAGCTAGGACACGTGGACAATGATGCAAGCTCAAATCAAGTGGAAAATAATGGCCCTATTTGACAAAATTTGAAGTTTTGGGGATAGTTGACTTTTGGCAATTTTGCAAAAATGTCCAACTTCAACAATGCATAACTTCTTCACTTTTGAACTTTTGAAGGTGTTCTTGGACTTTTTAGAAAGCTTGAGATGTCCTCTAACCAACCCTTTTGGTATAATCTCATTTTTATATTCCATGCTCAAGTTATAAGCTTTGGAAAAAAAGGTGTTTTTATTGACTTTCAAAAATGACCTATAATGTCCAAATTTATAACTTCTTGTGAATGCATTTTATGATATTGGGGTATGAAGATGGATTGTAGGAAATTGCATCCTCTTAAAAATGAGCTTTGGATGGGTCATTTATCATAAAGTATGATAAAGTTATGCTTGGTCAAAGTTGAGTTGACTTTTCCTACAAACCCTAATTTAGCAACTTTTGAATCTTGATGAATTTTGAGCAATCCTTGATGAATCATGATCAACCCTTGATCAAATGATGAAATATCCTTAAAAATGAGAATGTTGACAAAAAATCTTGAGGTTTGACTATTTGTAGGTCACAGTTGACTTTTGCCCTAGCACAGTCGATTTTTGGACCCTTTGAGCATTTGACTGAGCAAACTTCCTCTGCAAATCTTGAAACTTGACATGGATGACCTTGAGAACATATTAGGACATTGGTGAGCACTTGAGGTCATTTTTACTTAAGGATATTAATGCAACACAAAACCCTAATCTGGGGTTGACTGCCTTAGGAGATAGCTTGACTGTCTAACTCTTGAGCAATCTTGAGCCACTTGGAGATTTTTCTTGCAATGTTTGGAGAAATATGAGAGGGCAAATTTTGGGGTACAACAACCGTTAAGAGGTTTGGATGTGATTTTGGGTATGAACTGGTTAGAGCATAACTGTGTTCATATTAACTGTTATGATAAGTTGGTGAAGTTTCCTACTCCTGGAGAAGAGGAAGATGGTCTGTTATCTGCTAGACAGTTGAGAAAGTTGATGCAAGAGGAGGCATAAATGTTCTCGTTAATGGAGTCACTATCTGTAAAGACTCAAGCTGTGATTGAGGAATTGCAGGTGGTGTGTGAATTTCCTGAAGTTTTCCCTGATGAGATTCCTGATGTACCACCGGACAGGGAAGTTGAATTTGCAATTGATCTTGTGCCTGGTACCAGACCTGTGTCTATGGAACCATACAGGATGTCTGCGTCTGAGTTGTCAGAGTTGAAGAAGCAATTGGAAGAGTTACTTGAGAAGAAGTTTGTAAGACCAAGTGTATCACCGTGGGGAGCTCCAGTGTTGTTAGTAAAGAAGAAAGATGGAAGTATGAGGCTTTGTGTTGATTATAGGCAGCTGAATAAGGTGACGATTAAGAACAAGTATCCGCTTCCAAGAATAGATGATTTGATTGACCAATTGGTGGATGCTCGTGTGATTAGTAAGATTGATTTGAGGTCGGGATACCATCAGATTAAAGTGAAGGATGAAGATATTCAGAAGACGGCTTTCAGAAGACGGCTTTCAGAATGCGTTATGGACATTACGAGTATTTGGTGATGCCTTTCAGTGTTACTAACGCGCCGGGAGTATTCATGAAATGTATGAATTGTATCTTTCATACTTATTTGGTTTGGTTCATAGTAGTGTTCATCGATGATATTTTGATTTACTTTAAGTCAGAAGAAGAGCATGCTGAACATTTGAGAGTAGTATTGCAAGTTTTGAAAGAGAAGAAGTTGTATGCAAAGCTGTCCAAGTGTGAATTTTGGCTGAAAGAGGTTAGTTTTCTTGGTCATGTGATTTCAGGTAGTGGCATTGTTGTAGATCCGTCAAAGGTTGATGCTGTGTTGCAATGGGAAACTCCAAAGTCAGCTACTGAGATTAGAAGCTTCATGGGATTAGCTAATTATTATAGAAGGTTTATCGAAGGATTTTCTAAATTGTCACTTCCGTTGACTAAGTTGACTTGTAAAGGTGGAGCGTTTGTATGGGATGTTCAGTGGGAAGAAAGTTTTAAGGAATTGAAGAAGAGGTTGACGTCGGCTCCAATTTTGATGTTGCCTAATCCAGGAAAGCCTTTCGTGGTTTATTGTGATGCCTCTAAGATGGGTTTAGGGGGCGTGCTTATGCATAATGGTAAGGTGGTTGCTTATGCATCGAGGCAGTTGAGGACTCATGAGAAGAACTATCCTACGCATGATTTAGAGCTTGCTGTTGTTGTCTTTATGTTGAAGATTTGGAGGCATTATCTTTGTGGTTCTAGATTTGAAGTGTTTAGTGACCATAAGAGTTTGAAGTATCTTTTCGATCAGAAGGAGTTGAATATGAGGCAACGAAGATGGTTAGAATTGTTAAAGGACTATGATTTTGGTTTGAATTATCACCAGGAAAGGCGAACGTGGTAGCTGATGCGTTGAGTCGAAAGACTTTACATATGTCAACAATGATGATTAAAGAGTTGGAATTGATTGAGCAGTTCAGGGATATGAGCTTAGTTTGCGAGGTTACTCCTCAGAGTGTGATGTTGGGTATGTTGAAGATTAATAATGAATTTCTAGACAGTATCATAGAAGCTCGGAAGTTGGATGTGAAACTGGTAGATTTGATAGTTGGGATTGATCAATCAGAGAATAGTGATTTTAAGCTAGATGAGCAAGGTGTGTTGAGACTTCGTAACCGGATTTGTATTCCTGATGATGCTGAGATGAAGAAGGTGATACTTGAGGAGAATCATATAAGTAAGTTAAGTATTCATCCAGGAGCTACAAAGATGTATCACGATTTGAAGGGTTTTTTTGGTGGCCTGGAATGAAGAGTGATGTGGCTTGGTTTGTGTATGCATGTTTGACTTGTCAGAAGTCGAAAGTTAAACATCAGAAGCCTGCAGGATTGATGCAACCGTTGGAAGTTCCGGAATGGAAATGGGATAGCATTTCTATGGACTTTGTGACGGGGTTTCCTAATACTTTAAGAGGACATGATTCGATTTGGGTGATTGTTGATAGGCTTACGAAGTCAGCTCATTTTATTCCTATTAACATCAGTTTTCCAGTGCCAAAGTTGGCTGAGGTTTATTTTAGTGTGATTGTGAAGCTGCATGGTGTTCCTTTGTGCATTGTGTCAGATAGAGATCCAAGATTTACTTCTGATTTTTGGAAGAGTTTGCAAGAAGCGTTGGGTTCTAAGTTGAGGTTGAGTTCAGCGTATCATCCTCAGACAGATGGTCAGACTGAACGGACCATTCAATTGTTGGAAGATTTGTTGAGGGCATGTGTTCTTGAGCAGGGAGGTTCGTGGGATACTTATCTTACGTTGATAGAGTTCACTTATAATAACAGTTACCATTCTAGTATTGGGATGGCACCTTTTGAGGCATTGTATGGTCGAATATGTAGAACTCCGTTATGTTGGCATGAATCTGGTGAAAGTGTAGTACTTGGACCTGAACTTGTTCGTGAGACTACTGAGAAGGTGAAGTTGATTCGAGAAAAGATGAAAGCTTCACAAAGTAGACAGAAGAGTTATCATGACAAGCGAAGGAAGGATTTAGAGTTTCAAGCTGGTGATCATGTGTTTTTGAGAGTTACACCTGTGACTGGTGTTGGGCGAGCGTTGAAGTCTAAGAAGCTCACTTCTCGTTTTATTGGACCATATCAAATTTCAAAGAGAGTGGGGAATGTTGCTTATAAAGTGGCTTTACCGCCTAATATTTCTAATTTGCATGATGTGTTTCATGTGTCTCAACTTTGGAGGTATATTTCATATCTGTCTCATGTGATTCATATGGACGATATGCAAGTACGAGATAATCTTACGGTGGAGACGATGCC
This sequence comes from Vicia faba, assembly GCA_948472305.1. Classification (NCBI taxonomy): domain Eukaryota; kingdom Viridiplantae; phylum Streptophyta; class Magnoliopsida; order Fabales; family Fabaceae; genus Vicia; species Vicia faba. The sequence goes on from OX451735.1 coordinate 235,977,340, forward strand.
TGTACGGATCACAGATCGTGAGATGTAGACTCTGAGGGGCAAAGAGATTGCCTTGGTTAAAGTGGTTTGGCTAGGAGCTGCTGGTGAAAGAATGACTTGGGATTTAGAGAGCAAGATGCGAGACTCATATCCTGAATTGTTTGATTAAGGTAAATTTTCGAGGACGAAAATATTCTAAGTGGGGAGAGTTGTAACGCCCGTAATTTAATTAATTATTAAATTAAATTATTTTTGGAATATTTGTGAAGTTGTATTATAATTAATTGGATTTATTTTATTAAGTGGAGAAATAATATTAGAGATATAATATTATGTGGTGAAATAATATTAAAAGTGTAATATTATTTAATGTGGGCTTATTTTGGGAGGATAGAAGTAATAAGGGGGTGTGTTGGTTTTAAGCCCAATAAGGAGATAATAGAATAATAGGGTTATTTTATTATTTGTTGTTAAAAGAGAATATAAAGAAAGAAGCAGTAGAAAGAATAAGGATTTGGAAGAGAACGTGCAAGCTGCTAGAGAAGTGGAAAACGACAAGAACGTGAATCCAACCGGAAATTGTAGAGCGACCTTCAATCCAAGGTAAGGGTGGGGTTCTAACACTATAATTGGGTTTATGGTGATTGGTATGTGGGATTAGAGGTGATTGTTGTTTTGTTCCTGAATTGAGAATATATGATTGATGTATGATGAGGATTGATGAATTTTGATGAATATTGATGCCTAGATGCTGTTAAAGTGCTGTAAGATTATAGGTTAATTATGGGTGATGAATTGTCATGAATATATTAAATTTTAAGGCTTTCTTCACGGAACCATAGTGAGATGCGGTGATGGGAAAACATAGAATACTGTAGTAATGAAAATGCAAAACGTTATAGTGGTGAAATACGCAGAACTGTACGTGAAGGATACCAGAAGTTGCTGTCTAGAATAATGAATCAATTAGGGGTGGCGTTAGGCGTACTGTTCTCAATTAGGTTGATAACAGGCAAAGAATAAAAATAGTAGGATGAAATAAAAAGTAGCAGTTCGGACAGTAGAAGTATGCTGACTAGAGTGCATTAGATTAGTGCAAGATAGAAGTTCTGAAGTTAGACGTAAGTTGTTAGAAGATGCGTGGCATAGTGAAAGGTAGCAGTTCTGATGTTAGAAGTCGCACTAGTCAGAGTTTGCATTAATCAGAAGATGGCATTAGTCATAAGATGTGATGATCAGAAGTTGTATATGATCAGAGGTTGAGTGGTCAGAAGATGTGATGATCAAAGGTTGGGTGATCAGAAGATGTGATAATCAAAAGTTGCATCTGATTAGAGGTTGTATTAGTCAGAAGTTATAGTAGTCAGAAGATCGTGTCGCCCAGAGGTTGCGTTATTAGAAGTTGTGTACTTAGAAATAGAGTTGGTTAGGGGTTGCATGGTCAGAAGTTGGATGGCCTTTGCATTGTTCTGTGCAGAGTGATGAACGTTAGATGCTTAGAAGCTGTTGTTTGAGCTATAACAGTATGAAGGTGATGGTCTTGACGTTAGAGTTACAGGATGACAGTGTTGACTTACTGTGGGAATTAAAATACTATTGTGTTATTGATGAGAAGTTATTAACGAATAATGATGTTAGATGATTTATAAATAAATGATGTTTGATGAATTATTTTGATTATTTGAGATGTTATTTTGAGATATTTTGAGATGATAAATTGAGATGTTTTTGAGATGTTTTGATGAATGTATATTATTGTTGAAATTGTTGTTGATTATGAGATGAGAAGCAGTGATGTTTTGATCTAATTAATATATTGATTATCATGCGCTTTATTATATTGTTAGATATCTCACACCTTCTGTTTGAATGTTGCCCTTATGTTGGTAACGTGCATGTAATCGAGAGTCATGGTTGTATACCTTCAGTAGTTCGAGTCGGTGTCATTGCTCTGATATGTAACACTCGGGGGGATGAACGCTTGCTGATTTTAGATTGTTGTTTTTCAGCTGTTGAACTTTAAATTGATAATTATTGAATATGAGATGTTTCGTACTTGCTGTTTTGTTTAAAGATGTTATTGAATAATTCCGCTGCGTTATTGTTGAATTATTTAATTAAAGATGTTATGTTGATAGTTCATCCGATGTTTTGAGAGTGTTATATATCCATGATGAATGCAATGAATTTGTTAGAAGAATTTGTGACGTCCCGATTCATTTGTATGATTGAAATTTTATAACTCTGATTTATTTTGCATAATTGCTTGGGGTAGAATTGGGGTGTTACACACGACTCCTTCGTGTCGACTCATCCTGAGTCTAAAGACCTTCTTGTATCAACACATACCATTTGGGGTCGACGCATACTGCTCTGTCATGGGAAATTTCTGCAATTTTCTTTGCATCTCCACTACGGGATCCATACTTTAAGCCCTAAAAACATAATCTAATCATAGATAATCATCACTTACAATTATCCTACAATTCTACATCAATTAAACAGCATAGGAACATCGTTATTCATCTATAATTAGTCAATCCTCGTCATACAACAACATATAATTCAATAATGAACAAAATAACACTTCCACATCTAACCCCACATACCAATTATCATGAACCCAATTATAGAGTCAGAACCCCACCCTTACCTTGGATTGAAGGTCTCTCTATAACTCCGGTTGAATTCCCGTTCTGTCATTCTTCCTCTTTTCCAACAGCTTCACATTCTTCTTTCCAACCCTTATTCTTCTTACTTCCTCTTATTTCTTGTTATTTCTAACAATAATAAAATAACCTATTATTCTCTTTATTCCTTAATGGGCTTAGAACTACAACACCCCCTTATTACTACTGCTATTCCTTTAAAACAAGCCCACATCAAATAATATTATTCTTCTAATATTATTTCTCCACTTAATAAAATAAGTAAATCCAAATAATCACAACACATCCTCCCAAATATTCCAAAAATAATTTAATTAAATAATTAATTAAATTATGGGCGTTACACTTAGCAGGTCCACACGATTTCACTGATTTTTCCTCCAATTCACACACTTGAGCCTTGCATCATGATCAACTCTAAATAAGGATCATCCCTCACTCAAACACCAACTTTGTTCAGATCCCACACGAACTCTGAATTTGAATTTATAATTACTTACATTCTCACCTTCAAACACCAAAATCTCCATTCAGTTAGCTCCATTGAACTTCTCTGAAGCTAACCATATAGTTACTTTCAAGAATTGTGACCTATATTGATCTGTAGAAGTCTAGTTTCAGAGCAACTTCTCACTACTTCGTTCAGGTAGAATTCTTGGTCAAATTGATTCAAATAAAAGACTAATCCACTCCTTGTATCCTTCTGATCCTCATGCTCTTTATAATTTGTAATTTCATTGAGAATTGAGTGAGATATCCCAGATTTCCGTGCTCGCTATTTTTTTTGGTTTTCTTCAAACACAACCTTGCATAATTTATATAAATTTGGCGCAATAATACCATTAGAATCGTCTTGAAGAGACGAATCTAATGGTACCGGTTTGGTTTGTTAATTTTACAGTTTGAAGGATTCAATTTGGGGGATGGCTGGAGGTTGAAGATGATGACATGTCCGTCTTCAACCAATGACATGAAGCCACGTTATTTTTTTGAAACAGATATAATATGCTTGCCTTACCATGCACGTTCCTCAGGAGCTCTTGGATCTGATTACTTTTGTGAGTCAGACTTCATCCAACTAGGCATGGCAAATAAACCCTCCCCGCCCCGAAATTAGCGGGGAAAACCCGGTTTAACCGGGGGCGAATGCGGGTGCGGGGAAAACCCAATTTTTATTTACGGGTGCGGGTGTGGGGGCGGGTGATGCTAGTACCCACCCTGCACCCGCCCCGCACCCGCCAACTAAACTTAATTTATTTCATTTATTTTTTAATAGTTTTATTACTCATTTACACTTTTTAATGTTATAATATCATGTTTATTAGAATTATTATTTATTTTTTTGAAAATACAATTTAAATAAAAATATCAAACATAAAAATGCTTTTAAAATAATTAACTATTTAGTTTAATTATTGATTTTTATTTTTATTGAAAAAAAATATAAATTTTTAAAAATTAATATTTTATTTGGGCAAGTGTAGGGCGGGTGCGGGAAAACCTGTTTCTTATTGGGGGTGGGGGTGGGGGAACAAATATTAGCCCCGATCGGATTTGGGGGCGAGGGTGGGTCTGGGTGGCGGGTGCGGGTTTGGGTGTGCTTAAACCCGCCCCCGACCTGCCCCGTTGCCATCCTTACATCCAACGCGCCACATTTTAAGTTGTTTTATTTTAAAAATATTTGATCTGGTGTGATATTTATTAAAGATCATGATATGCACAACGCGTCTGATCCATTGGATTAGCTTACTAACGCGTTTCGACTCCCATCCATTGGTCCACATTTTTTGACTTTATTTTTGTTTCTGGTTTTTATATTTAAATTATTTTAAACTTCAAAAATTCATAGGAAATTCATTTTAACTCCAGAAAATCTGAAAAAAATTATGGAAAATATATTTGATTTTTCCCCTTCTGACTTTTAATTTTTCACATTTTTATTTTGTGTTTTGATGTTTTTTAGAATTTTTCACTTTATTTGAATTGTTTTAAATGCTTAAAAATACTTTTATGCATTTTTAAATTCTGGAAAAAAAAAAGGGAAGGATCCAATGAAATTGTGACAAATATTAGTGACCTTATTTTTTTTATTTCTGACTTTATTATTTTTCACCATTTTTGTTTATTTTACCTATTTCTTTTGATTTTAAAAATAGTTTCTGACTTTAAAAAATTACCAAAAATTTTATAAAAATATTTAAGCTCATTTCTGATTTTTCTATGGTCTTACTTTTTTTTTTATTAATTTGGACATAGTTAACATTTTTCTCTCTTATTTTCATTTTTAATCATTTTTAAAACTTTTATTTTTATATGTTAAATACAATTTTTTTTTGTATATTTTCTGGCTGATCTTGGATTGATTTTTTGATCATGAGCTTTTTAACATCATTGGATCCATAGTGTTGAGTCTAACTCCATAAAAATGGATGAATGATTTTAATAATAGTTTGATTCAAATTTTGATTCAAATGTGGTTTATTCATTTTTTCCCTCCCTCTTCATCTCATCCCTTATTATTGCACTAGGTGTTATTGGAGCATGATTCATGTATCATGTCTAAAAACAAATGGTGCATAGATTGCTATTGACCGACCTCAAAATAGGTGTGACTTCTATATAAGTCCACTTACGATTACTTAACATAGCGCTAAATTTCGTCCCGATTCGAGAAAATGATCATTCGTGGCTCAAACTTATGTTTGCAAGCCCAAGTATGTTAATTTGAATCCTATGATTCAATAACCTTGAGATCCATTGTTAGGAGGCTTTGATTCTACTAATCCTCTAATGGAACTTCATCAATTTTGGTCAAAGTGGATCACTTAAATATCATTGATCATTAAGTTACTTTGAGATCCTTAAAATGGATGATATACTTGACAAAAAGAAAATGCAACTTGTTGTTGAGAGGCTTTGGTTCTACCAATCCTCTAATGAGTTCCAAATGAAAGTTTCAAGATGGTCATCCAACTAACCACTAATTCTTAACAATTGCTTTATTTTGTGCTTCTATTTTTATGCTTTTATTTTATGCACCATTTACTTCAGCATTTACATTTCATGCTCTTTTTCATCTTTGCTCACTTGAGCCTTTATATTCATGTCATTTTATTTTGCTCACTTGAGTTTTTCATTTCTTTTTGAAGATACCTAATAATCAACTTAAACCCTAAAAAACTTTAATGTTACTTGGAATACTTGGTTACTATCCTTGGCATTATAGAGCGATGGACTTCTTGGACTTAGGAATAGAAGCCTTGACCTATGTTGGAGACCTTGTGACCTTAACTGATATTTTGTCTGAAGTTCTTGGGTTTTACCACAAGACATTGGTTTGTTTGTTTGTTTTGCGTGCAGGTTATTGTGATTACATATATTGTCAGTAATCTGGATTTCATTCGTGTACAACTGTTACTCTGCTCAATTTTTGTGAGGACTAAATGCAATTGAAGTTTGGTATTCTTAAGAGATTTATTAATTGTTTGCTTGGTTTCAAATCCAAAAGATGGGATTCTACATTGACTCATTATGTCAAATATTGGCTTCTTGTTTGGTTAGATGGTTCTTCTCATTAACTTTTACCTTATACTTTAGGATAGTCTCTTCATCTCCTCCCATTTTCTGAAATTTCAAAAAACTTCTCCCTCCTTTTGAAAAATCTTCTTGTTTCTAAACTTGAACCACTTTCATAATAAACTTGGACTTAGGTCCATGCATTTTCAAAATATTTTCTTAATCAAACTTTAATCAATTTAACAATATCTTGATTTTTTTATGAGAAGATTAAAAGTCAATCAATCTCATTCAAACCATTTTGCCACCTTGGCATTTTACTTTAAAATTTTCTCAAAAGATTAGACTCTTATCAAATCCTTATAGTGATGCAAACAACTATACTTCTACAATATATAGTGAAGTGATATATTTTCCACTTGGGTGTTGAGTGAGGCTTTGTTGATTTTAAAATCCAAGCCATATCCTCCACTTTGAGATGATGCAAATTATCCTTTCTCATGATTGTGGGTAGTAAGTATGTTTTCCACTCGGACAATGACGATGACGTCTTGTCTCTTAAAATTAACCAACACACTTGTGTTTTAAAATTTTCAAAGGTGAACTACGTGTACCCTGATCTCCTATTGCATGGAAGGTGGTACGTAGGCACTAAAGGTTCGCAACATATTATAACCAAAAATACAGATTTACAAAGAGGTTCCTATGGAGTACCGTAGATTTTTAGGGTGCTAATATTGTCCCTTTGCATAAACAACCCCCTTACTTAGAATCTTTCCCCCCCTATTTTGGGTTATTCTCTCTTTTCTCATTCCTTTGGAAACAATAAAGCACGGTGGTTATTTTTTATTTTGATTTGTACAAGTCAAGTCAATCCAATGGCTTTGTCTTAACATTTCTACTGCTACAAAGTCCAGTGATGGAAGCCACGTTGAAGAAAGTGGGAGTTATCATCCCATAAGGGACATGGAAGGAGTTGTAAGTACTATCCCAGAAGTATAATGACGCCATCAACATAGATTGTCAGTAACTAAAACCTTTTTTCGACATTTGAATCAAGTCGAAAATGCCTAAGTCTTTCCAGGCTTGGAATTTTTTTCTTTTCGACTTTGGCTAGCCAAACAAGAATTTTTTATTTGCTACATGGCAAGACCTAAAAGGTCTAAAATTCTCATTCACGTAATCAAATTGAAAAGGTTTGTTTTTAGTTATGGGAACTGAGGGGGGTTCTTTTTGAATATTTTCTACAGACGATTCTGCTATATTTTTATCAAGATTGTTATCCTTCTTTTTAGGAGGTCCAGCTTTATTAATGATGGGTTTAATATCATAATAAACTAGGAAAATTTCCTTAATTTGTTCTAAACATCCAGAGGATAGCATAAGACCCATATATCCTAGGGTTTTATCACCAAGGGTGAAAGGGATAATTACTTGGGAAGCATAAATAGTTTGTTGTTCTGCAGAAACATGAGGTGTTGGAACAAGTTCTTGATTTCAAATAAGCAGTGGTATGATGATATGATGGATTGGTTGGAATGCAGCAGCATCAGTGTTCTTCGCTTCCATATTCTTTATATTCTTGTTGGATTTGCTACTTTTCTTGGTTGGTGCCATTGTTAAAAGTTGAAAGTTGTGTAAGTTTTTCTGGATAGTCAGAGGTCAAGAAGATGGAAATGTGTTTTTTAGGAAAAAGAAGATATTTATAGCTAGAATTTGTGAAGTTTGTACTTTCAAAGTCTGGAGTTAGTTGGATACATGGTGATTTTTTATAAGTTAATGAAGAAGGTTGCTTGTTTAAAAGCCACATTGAGAACCTACTTTTGGTGGCAATGATGAAACTACATCGCACACGTCTTGATTAGACGTTTTGGAAAAAGAGAATAATGATTATTTCTGACATCACATCAGTAAATGTTTATTATGAAAGATGTTTTGTCCGTCGAAATACAGACATCTTGCAAAAAAAATGTATATTTCTCCAAGTATATCGAAATACACATATTTTTGGGGCAATTTTTAGCGGAGAATTTTGACGGTGGTTGAATTAGAAAATTAAAGATATTTTCTTTATGAGGTTCGACTGATCAATATTATTGATAGTCCAAACTTGTTGAATTAATTCGATGGAAGGTTTGGAGATTTAATTTTCAAAGATCGGTTCGTTGTAACACGTTGGGCAGGTTTGGCACTTCGAAATAGAGAAAGATTTGAAATCAAAATGTGCATTCTCATCTGAAAAGACGCATGGAATCATAAGGTTCGAAGGCGCATACAGACGTCGAACGTGGCAATATCTTACAAGAATACTGTTATCGTCGAATTAGTATAAATTAGGATCTTAGCGTTATGATTCAGTGTGTTCACATCTTTGTACAAATTACTTTAAATTACTCAAAGTACCAGTGATCGAGAAACGGGTTGTGAGAATGTACGTATAATGCACCAATTTTATGTTTATTATCATTCATTTTCAATTAAAGTTTTATATATTACTTTGAAGTTTAAATTGAAAGTCTTTTAAATACCAGTCCTTTCTTTAAAATGCTATATTACAACCTTCAAAGTAACAATCAAAATCAGTATTATTTAAAAGATCATGAATGCTGTCGAAAGTATTCGTTTTTTTCAAGAACAAAAGTTTGAATAAGAACAGATGTCCTTAGGATCAATCTAGTCGATCCTGCAAGTCACCAATCTTTTCTTTAATTTGGAAGGCTAGTAGTTGTTTACCAAATTTCACGGTAAACAGTTATACTATGATATTACATTTCACATGGGAGACAACACGACACTATAGCAGAATTGCAGCAGCAGCAACAATGTAAGAGCAGTAATAATAGGCTAAAAATAACTTTTAAAAGTTTTGTCTTCTAGTTCCTCCAAACCTTATCCTTTTTTATTCAAATGAATTTTACTCTAAGAACAACAAAAATTCTCTCCAATGCTTCCATCCTTCCATGTTTTCCCTACCAGCTAACTTCATTATTATTTTCCCTTTGATAAGTCCAGTTCTTGCTTCAGTTTGTGCTTCTCGTTACAGACCATAACAGTTTTGCCTCAGCTCGACAGAGTTAACCTTAAATTAAGCAAAAACACATCAAAACAACAAAAAGGAGCACATATTATGCTCCAAGCTAATTCTTATAAAAACAACTAAAATACAGTAAAATAATAATTAAAAAGCAATTTAACTACTAATTAATAAAAAGATTAAAGCATGTATTAACTCACAAAATATGGGTTAACAGTGACAAGATTTTGTAATGGTTCAGTTAACTTCAAATGGTGTCAATGAGTGATTATGGGCAAGGATTTGAAGTTAAAACAAGTTGAATTTGGAAAGAGAGTTTCTGGTTTTTGAAGCTTTCCGTGAGTGAAAACGGCAGAGGTTTTATGGCTATTCAAGCTTGCAAATAAAGGAAAAATGGTCCTCTATTTATAGGAAACGTAATGACGGCATGGTACGTGCGAAATTAGATTTAGAACGTGTAATCTAAGTTAAAATTTTCTCATTTGCAATATGTGTGAGAAGAGGAGTGAAATGCATGACTTAGGCATGGTAACAGGTCGTTTTGCACGCTACACTACACGTTTTGCAAGGACAAATGAGTGTGCACATGTATTGGTGGTTCCAAGTAAAGATTTGGTAATTTCTAATTACGGGTGATGCACAAAAGGCAGAGTTCATGGTACCATATTGGAGCTTAGGCCAAATGAGATCCACTTGTGCATTTTGAAATGTTCTTTGTGCCAAATGATTTCCCCATGATGAAGAAACAGATGCAAAAAGAATCACATTATAATGATGCTTGAGGTTAAAATGGCATGGATGACAAGTTCAGGTCATGACTTGAATTCTAGGGCAGGCATTAGGTCGAACCAGGTTTTAGACCAGCTTGTATGCACACACGGGCATCTTGTCCTATTCCAAAATTGAGGCGCTTAGAGACAAAATTGATGTTTGACCCTTGAAACAAAGTTGTAAAAGAGTTCAAATGTGACATTTGGCTCGATGTAGATTTCAAACATGTTGATAAATGAGAGAGTTATGGTGTTTGGACCCATTGACATGCCATACTTGACTTTAGATCAACCAAACATGTACGAACTTGTGATTTTTTATATTTCCTTGCATTTAAAGGCCCAATGATGAACACTTGAACAACAAATGAGGGAATCTTGATTTTTCTTTGATAATTTCTTGAGAATTGGATGAAGATGACATAGAAATAAACACATGAACCAACTTTGAAAACATGTACCAAACTAGAACTCTCCTTGACCAAATGAAGTTGAATGAAGCTTGACACGGATATGATCCTAAGATTATAGGTCACGCCTTGAAACAAAAGCTCTTGAGAATCACTTGTTGACCAACCTTTGATCTTGGGAACCAAAACCCTAATAAGCATGATCCTTTGATTGCAAGTCCCTACCTTGGACAAAATGAAAAGAAACCAACACATATTTTTATATTTTGAATAAGGTTTCTAAAGTTAAAATATAACCAAGCATAGATATAAAAAGAAACACAAAGGATGTTTGGTGATCTTTCATAAAGGTTGAATCAAAGGGGTAGAGGTTAGGAGAATATCATGTTTGTGATCTTGATTAAATGCAAATAGTATGATAGATAGAATTTTAGAAGTAAAAAATTAGGATATGACAATAAGCTCATGAAATTAATCTTTTGATAAAAATTTGAGATTTGAGAATGTGTTTTTCTCAAGACAAAAAGAGTAATAGTTAAAACTTACTTGGAGGTAGTTGATTATAGGTTAACCCATTTGACTTTGAGTTGTTTGATTTTATGAATTTGACTATAAATAAATGAGTTCAATTTAAGTAATTTTTAAGAAATTTTTATTTATAAATATTAGTAAGCTGTTTATATTAATAGATAAATATAAATGAATGTTGTCCGAATAAAATCATAAATAATCAGGTTATACTTGTTTAACTTAAGTAACACAATATGATTTTAGTTTTCAATATAAATTTAATTAATTTTTATGAATATTACATAATCATTAATTAATATCATTAGCACTACCTTCAAATCATTAAATCTTACTATACGTTTAAGATAATACATAATAATCAACAGTAATTAAAAATAATCGTATAGATTGGTCTGGTTAAAGTTTGAAAGCTGACTGAGTTTTCTCAAGATTATTTATAAATATCAAACATTATTTATATTGATAGATAAATATAAATAAATATAGTTTTAGAGATTGATCCATAAACAATTAATTTATATTTATTTAAAATATATATATATATATATATATATATATATATATATATATATATATATATATATATATATATATATATATATATATATATATATATATATATATATATATATATATATATATATATATATATATATATATATATATATATATATATATATATATATATATATATATATATATATATCAGTTGAACAATCACACTCAGTTTAGTCTAAAATAATTTATATATGATAAATTTTATTTATGATACTAATTCCAAACTAAAGTCAATTGCAGAAGTCAAATATTAAATATTTTTCAACTTTTAAAATTAAAATTAATTCTTTAAGAAAAATCACTTCGACTTACATCTCAAAATCAATTTATTTATCTATGATCAAATTTTTTTCTCTTAAGAGTAAACCTAACACACTTCATTATATTAAAGGCTCCGCCACCTAGTTTTAACTTTTATGAGTGATAAAGTCAAAACAGCTTATAAATTATTATAAACTCACATGAATATTAGATTGCTCATATGCCTTTGTCACTTTAATTAAGTCTGACCATAATGTTTGAAAGATACGTTCATGAATCATGTATTAAAACCTATCAAGTGACCATGTTGTCTCACAACCCAATCCTTCTCAACTAACTTATATTAGTCAACTTTGTACTAAATCAATGTTCCTATTCTTCCTAATTACTCCTATAACAGCAAGAGGAGAATAGTACTATAAGGAGTCACAATATCAATGAAGCTAAGAAGAAGTCAGCAAAACAATGGATATATATATATATATATATATATATATATATATATATATATATATATATATATATATATATATATATATATATATATATATATATATATATATATATATATATATATATATATATATATATATATATATATATATATATATATATATATATATATATATATATATATATATATATATATATATATATATATATATATATATATATATATATATATGACAAGACTTGTTTACTGATCTTAATTATTCTTCTTCCATGGTCCTCTGTCGAGCTACGGTTAATTTCAAGACCGTTTTTAAAGATGTGCAAAATAATCTACAACACATAATTTTATATTTTTTTCATGTTTAATCTATGGTAAAAAGAAATTTCATATATATATATATATATATATATATATATATATATATATATATATATATATATATATATATATATATATATATATATATATATATATATATATATATATATATATATATATATTGTTCTGGACTGGGCCCGACAGGCCCAAAAGCATTACTAAGGCCCAGTCCAAAGGGACTTACTGAGGACCACGCCGAGCAAATGGGTCACATCCGTGCCCGACATCCTGATGACCAGCTCGACATCCCGCTGTCCAACTCCACGTCCTGACACCCAGCACGACACCCTGCTGTCCAACTCGACGTCCCGGCGTCAAGCTCGACACCCTGCTGTCCAGCTCGACGTTGTCTCGAGCATCCCAGCTAGGGCAGACTCAGTCCACCGTTCCCCCAACGATACTCCGGAAAGACCGCGTCTCCGTCCGCCCGCACTTCACGCAGAACATCCAGGAAGGGGACCACGTGCGGGTCCCCACTACCCACGTAGAACCTGGCAGTTCCTCCATTGGGCCAAATCCGCCTGGCCCAATGAAGGAACCTTGGCCCAGCGCTGGGGGCTATAAATACCCTCTGTTTCCAGAGGGTCAGGTATTGATCATTCTAACCTCAACTTCTATTATCTGCTCGTACTCCTACTTACTTCAGCATCGGAGTGTCTTGCAGGTACCCCCCCCCCCCCCCCCCACCTCGTCAAAAAAAGCTTTCTGCTCGGAGCCAGCCGTGACGGTCCAAACCTTCTGATCAGGTCAGATCAGTGGCGCCGTCTGTGGGAATCAAGCTTCCCCGTCTAACGAACAAATTCCAAAGACCAAAGCTCAACTCAATTACCTGTTATGGCTGATCCAGCTCGCGAAGAGCAGCACGTCCGTATCACCGACACTAACAACGGTCCCGCGGACAAGAATGGACACCTCGACAATCCCGGTGATCCCGGCCACAATGCCACCCCTGTGACAACCGCCCCTGGACCTTCCTCCCGCAGGGAGGGAAACACTGTGTCATCCTCGACGACCCCTCCAGCACTCGAAGACGACCCGGAAGCTCTCGCATATCGCAGAGCTGCCCGGTTCTATGAAGTCCCAGTTCCTGCCGGGGCAGATGCCACGACTCAGGCACTGTTCGCGGCCATCAACCAGACTAATTATCTCATTTTCTCCCAGGGAGAAAGACTGAGGGCACTTGAAAATGACCGACGACCCCCGAGGAGGCATCAGAGGCCACCTTCTCCACCTCCTCGGGTCGAAGAAGTTCGACACCCTACTCCCCCGCGGAGACACTATAGGGAGAAATCCAGGAGCCCCTCTCCCCGGCCAAAGCAGAGGCGGCCCCAATATGAGAGACAGCCCGTCATCCCTACCGAAGAGCCCAGTCGCGACCCCTCAAGGCACGACAGGAGGCACGCCGGAGACGGGCGGGTGACCTTCAGCCACCGAGCATCACGCTCGAGGGAATCTCAGCACGACCATCGTGCCAGACATACCTATAGGACCCCTTCTCTTTCTCCGGAGAGGAGCGACGAGGACGACCCCCCGCGGTCCCCTGTCGCAGGCCATCATGGATGCACCTATTCCCCCGGGCATGGAGAAGCCCCCGCACCTGAAGGAGTATGATGGAGTAGCGGACCCAGTCGACCACATTGACGGGTTCGAAGCCATGCTCCATTATCACAATGTCGGGGGGCCCATCAAGTGTCGTCTCTTCCCCACAACTCTCAGGAAGGTGGCCATGGACTGGTATAAAGGGCTCGCCCCGGGCTCAATTACATCATGGCGGAACCTGAAGAACCAGTTCATCAGTTCCTTCACAGCTTCCCGTCGCCACCCGAAGACTGAGGCAGCCCTCGAGGCCATCATTCAAAGACAGGATGAAACTTTGAGGGAATTCATCAACCGCTTCAACCGAGAAGCAATCCAGGTCCCCTGTGCGGACCATATGAAAAGATATTTGCTGGAGAGGGGCCTCCTCCCCGGCACAGAATTCAGAAAAGCTGTGGGTATTGAGCCACCTGCAACTTTTGACGCTCTCCTCGACAAAGCTCGAGCATACATGGACTACGAGGAGAGAGAAGCTGCCAACAGGGCACGAGACTCCAGGGCTCGCGCTCCCCATCACGGCAGCAGATCGCGACAAGACCCTCTTCCCCGACGTACCGGGGAGAAAAGGAAGGAAGATCGACCCCGGGAGGTCCGGGAACAAAGGGGCCCATCGGGCCGTTTCACCGAGTACACTCCGCTCACGGCTTCCCGCGAGCGTATTTTGGCGGAGTGTGCTAGCACAGAGTTCAAAGACGGTGGCGTCAAGCGTCCCCGGCCAGCTCCTGCCAAGCCAGGAGTAGACAAAAATAAATACTGTCAGTACCATAGGAGTCATGGTCATTTGACAGAGGACTGCGTCCACCTGAAGGACGCCATTGAAACCCTCATCAAAGGAGGGAGGCTCGCACAGTACAGGTGAAACGACGCTCCCCGTCGTGACGCCCATGAAGCAAAGGAGCCCGAAGAAGATGCCCGACCATCTGACGAGTCGGTGCCAATCCAGACCGCCTTCTCGGTAACCAGGCCCGAGGATTTCGAAATTCCCGAGCTCCTGCAGGAGCCCCTGACGACACACAGCAGGTGGGAATACTTCCCCTCCGCCATGGTCATCAACGGGGGCGGGTTCAACGACCTCACCATCAATTCAGCCAAGAGGAAGTTGGACGAACTGGTCGACGCAGCTCCTCCACAAACTGTGACGTTCGAAAGGGTGAAGGGCAGGTCAGAGCCCATCACCTTCTACTTAGAAGAGCTCCCCGGCGGAGCCCCGAACGCGGTCATCCCCTTGCTGATAAGGGCAAAGATGGCCAATTTTGACGTGCATCGCATCCTGGTCGACGAAGGGAGTTCCGTCGACGTGATGTACAGCCAGCTGTTCCGGACCTTGCAACTGGACGACTCACACCTCTCTCCGTATGTGGGTTCAGACCTTCAAGGCTTCAACGGCTCGACTTCCAAACCTTGGGGTTATGTCGAGCTCCTCGTGACGTTCGGGGAAGGAACGGCTACAAGACAGGTGAAGGTCCGCTTCCTCGTCATTGATTGCCCGTCCCTGTACAATTGCATCTTGGGGAGGCCGACATTGGCGGAGCTGACAGCGGTGCCCTCAACTGTCCATCTAAAAATGAAGTTCTATACCAAAAGGGCAAGGGTAGCCACCATCCAGGGAGACCTCGCCGCTGCCCGCAGGTGCTTCAACGCCGCTTCAAGGGGACGGGATATTGTCGACGTGGGTACCAATACCAGACCCCCCAAGAAGACAAAGCAAGAGCCCGACAGAGCATCCCCCGAGGTAGAAATTCAGAAGGCTCCACCAAAGGTCGACTCCATAGCCCTCGACGCTCGCTTCGACCAAGACGAGCCATCCAGCGGCGAGCAAATCCCCCTCCGACCTATTCCGGACGGCGATTTCGAACTCGTTCCCCTCGGAGCAGACCCGACCAAGGGAGTGAAGATTGGCAAAGACCTCCCCGACTTGGCCAGGAAGCAAATCAAGGCCTGTCTGCGCGAGAATGCTGATCTCTTCGCCTGGAGCGCTGCAGAGATGCCCAGACTCGACCCTGAGGTCGCCTGTCATCACCTCGCCATTGATCCAGCCGCCAAGGCCGTAGTACAACGTAGGCGTAGGCAGTCTCCAGAAAAAACGGAGGCTGCTGAAAAAGCTGTAAAAGAACTCCTAGAGGCAAATTTTATTTCTGAAGCCCGGTATTCCACCTGGCTGTCAAATGTTGTACTTGTTAAAAAGAATAATGGAAAATGGAGAATGTGTGTTGACTATACCGACCTCAACCGGGCTTGCCCGAAGGATGCTTTTCCTCTACCTAACATTGACATGCTGGTCGACAATTCGGCCGGCTACAAAACTTTGTCGTTCATGGACGCCTACTCGGGATACAATCAAATCCCAATGGCCCTGGGCGACAAACGCTGCACGGCGTTCATGACCAGCTCGGGCAACTATTACTACAACGTAATGCCCTTCGGACTGAAGAACGCCAGTGCGACTTACCAACGCATGATGAACAAAGTGTTCAACAAACAGATTGGCGACATGCTCGAGGTATATATGGACGATATGATCGTCAAATCCCGAGCAGACACCGATCACGCAGCTCATCTCAAGACAGTCTTCGCCCAAGCAAGACAGTGCAAAATGAGGTTCAACCCCGAGAAGTGCACGTTCGGGGTCAAGGCAGGAAAATTCCTCGGATTCTATCTAACAGAACGAGGGATTGAAGCCAACCCCAACAAATGTCGGGCGTTCTCCGACCTCCCGACACCAACATCGAAGAAGTCGATACAAATCATGAACGGCATGCTGACATCACTATCACGCTTCGTCGCGAAGTCCGCTCAGCACGCCCTTCCCTTCTTCAAACTCCTTCGAAAGGAGGCGGCCTTCGAATGGACCGAGGAGTGCGAACACGCACTTCGCCATCTGAAGCAGAGCCTGTCTCAACCGCCCGTGTTGTCTCGACCAGATGACGGCGAACCACTATACCTATACTTGGCAGTTTCAAACGAAGCCATCAGCGCAGCTCTTGTCCGCGAGACCCCTGACGGGCAGAAACCTGTCTACTTCACGAGCAAAGCCTTACAAGGCCCCGAGAGCAGGTATCAACAGATAGAAAAGGTCGCTCTGGCCCTCGTCAACGCTGCGAGGAGGCTCAGACACTACTTTCTAGCGCACACCATCATCGTGCGAACCGATCAGCCGGTGAGGCAACTCCTGGGTCGGCCAGATATGGCTGGCAGAATGCTGAAGTGGTCCTTGGAACTCTCCGAGTTCGACATTCAGTACGAGAGCAGGAAGGCCCTGAAAGCACAAGCCTTGGCCGACTTCGTCGCGGAGATGACCACTAACGACATTCCCCCGGGGAAGGAACACAAGTGGACCATCTTCGTCGACGGAGCCTCCAGCTCGTTCGGAAGCGGCGCAGGGATCCTCCTGGAAAACGAAGAAGGTGTGGTAATCGAGCACTCCTTGGTTCTCTCCTTCCCAACGTCAAATAACCAGGCAGAATACGAAGCCCTGCTCGCAGGACTGAGATTAGCCGAGGACCTAGGAGCCCGCGAAGTTCAAATTTACACCGACTCACAGCTCGTCGCTTCCCAAGTACAGGGAAGCTACCAGGCCAGGAATGACAACCTCATTGAGTACTTGAACTTAGTCAAAAAACACATGGCAAAGTTCGTACGGGCAGAAATCTCTCATGTTCCCCGCGAGCAAAACACGAGGGCGGACATATTGTCCAAACTCGCGAGCACACGAAAGAAAGACGGGAATAAATCCGTCATCCAGGAATCTCTGGCACGACCGAGCATCGAACCACCCTCGACTACGGACGAGGTCCACGCCATCGGGGACGCCACGTCTTGGATGACCCCGGTCTATAATTTCCTAACAAAGGGAGAACTCCCGTCGAACCAGGCCGACGCTGCCATAATCAAGCGACGAGCATGTTCCTATGTTGTTCTCGAGCAGAAACTGTACCGAAGGGGATTCTCCATTCCCCTCCTGAAATGCATTGACGAGTCTGCCATCCCCGACGTACTGCGGGAGATACACGAAGGTATCAACGCCCAGCACATGGGCGGTAAATCCTTGGCAAGGAAAGCCCTCCGAGCAGGATATTACTGGCCGACGATGCAACAGGACGCCAAGGAACACGTGAAAAAAAGTGATAAGTGCCAGAAGCACGGGGATATGCACCTCGCCCCCCCGCACGAGCTGAACACACTGTCGTCCCCATGGCCGTTCGCCTGGTGGGGCATGGACATCCTCGGGCCCTTCGTGCAAGGGACCTACCAGAACAAATTTCTAATCGTCGCCGTGGATTACTTCACGAAGTGGATCGAGGCCGAGGCACTCGCAAAAATCACCTCACACAACATCCTCCGTTTCTACAAAAGAAACGTGCTCACCAGGTTCGGAATTCCGCAGGCACTGGTGACCGACAACGGTACCCAGTTCACTGACCACGGATTCTGAGACTTCGTCACCAAACTGGGGACCAAACAACACTTCACGTCGGTCGAACACCCTCAGACCAACGGGCAGGCCGAAGCCGCGAACAGAGTCATCCTCCGAGGGCTCAAACGTCGACTCGGCGAAGCCAAAAGAGGATGGGTCAAGGAGCTCCACAGCGTCCTCTGGGCATACCGCACCACACCCCACTCAACGACTGGGGAAACACCATTCCGACTGACCTACGGCACCGAAGCTGTCATCCCGGTCGAAATCATGGAACCATCCCGACGAACGGAAGAACCCCTCGACGAAGAAATGAATGACGAAGCACTAAGGGATGAACTCGACCTAGTCGAGGAAATCCGATCGGGGGCTGCCCTGCGCGAAGCCACCCTAAAACAACGAGTGGCTCTACGCCACAACGACAAGGTCATCAAGCGCGAGTTCGAAATAGGCAGCCTGGTACTACGCAGGAACCAGAAAGATTCCCGCGAAGGGAAGTTGGCCGCGAACTGGGAAGGACCTTACCGCGTCCATGGCACCACGGGTACCGGGGCGTACTACCTCGAGCAGTTAGACGGAGAGCCATTACCACGACCCTGGAATGCTGCTAAGCTAAAGCAGTACTACAGTTAGAAACTGTCGACACCTGGGACCCTCGACCAGCAGCACCCACGCTCGGTCAACGAGGAAAAACGTCCAATTTCGTTTAAGGCTAAGGTACAAGCCCGACGTACGACCAAAATAGCACAGCATCGCGCGGTAAACGATGACGATCGATAGTGCCCGACGTGGACAGCTATACCGAGCCCCACCGTCGTCGTACCCATAAGGCAGAACACCCAGCTCGCGATGGGCAGTTCACGCCAAGGGCGAATCGTCCCTAACGGGCTCCACGCCCGACTGAGCAACCTCGCTCCGAAATGCCCGACATTCCATCAAGGATAACGGGACATCTACAAGGGTCAAAAGAAAATCTCTCCCCTCGAGCGCAACACTTAGGTGGTTCTGGCCAATCGAAATAGGGCCGGGAACGCATACAAACGGAGTCGAGCATATTCGCTCGCCAAATCAAAGCCGCTTACGGGCACTCCTCGGGCCCGTGGCTTAGGCTAAATTCATGCAAATGTACGATTTCAAACAAGGGCAAAAAATCCAAAATGTAAAACAACATTGATATAAATGCCCGAAGGCGACAAAACAATAGTAAACCGACCAAGAAGGCCGGCGATGTTCATAAACATACAATAAACGGGCACACAGGCCCAAAGAATACAAATATCAAGAGCACGCAGGCCCGCTATCCTACTCAGACTTCCACGGAATCATCATTGTCGATGCTGGGAGAGTCCGGCGGAGGAACGATCGCGCCACCTACAACCCGGTGTGTGTGACCGATACCCTCAGTGACCAGGCCAGGGTTTAGCAATGAGAGCTGATCGACCGCAGAGTTGAACCCGTCCTCCAGAGCACCAACGCAGTCCACCTCGAGGAGCCGGATGTGGGCGACCAGCTCCGCCCGACTCTTCAAAGCTACTATGTCCTCGGGCTCATCTTCGGCAGGCTGCAGGGTAGCATGCATTTCCTCGACCTGTTTACCCAAACGTTCGACTTCGGCCGCCAGGCGATCCCTGTCCGCCCGAAGAAGCTCCCCTTCCTCAGTCAACTTCCCCGATTTCTCCTTCTCTAGGGTCAACATCTCCCTCTCAGCATCGAGCATCGCGGTCTGCTCTCGGAACATCCCCTCGGAGCGTTCCAGAGCGACCTTCAATTTCCGCGAGCTCGCGGTCAGCGCCGCCTTCTCCTGCTCGAGCTCTTCAACACGGGCAGCATCCCCTACATCCTCAGACAACACCAAAGCCATTTCGGCCATTTTTACCAGCCCGTCCACGCTGGCGGCCAGATACGCCTTCCTTTCCTCTTTACTCATCTTCTTTATGGCCTCAGCTTCATGGGCAACCACTGTCGGGGGGAATCGCTCGAAAAAGCCCGCCTCTTCGAAACAAGGGGGGAAGGCGAAAGATTTAACAGCGCCGGCGTCCTCACCGACAGTCGAACCACCCTCTACACGGGTCCTCTTCCTCTGCGTCAAAACGGCGCTGGGGTCGATCTCCTCGACCTCTGGATCCGACGTGGGTCCAGAGCTCGACGGAGAGTCCACCCTCACCTGCTGAGGAACATTTGGACCGGGTGGGGGACCCATCCTCGTCGCCTGTGGGGCCTTTACGACCCTCCTGCCCCGCCTCTGGTCGCAGGATAGTTTCAAGAGCCTTTCATGTCGGCTAGCCATCGTACCTGCACGAAATAAAGGAAAAGTCAGTATCGAGCAAACTGCATGAGTAAATGACGAATAAAGAATTTCAAGCAAACAACCTAACAGGCGGGCAGCCTGCCTGTATGTCGGACACTCCACCAGCGCCTTGGTGTCGATCGGACGGGACTCGAACGTCGGGTAACCGTCTTTGTCCAGGATATCATCCCCTTCCCGCGTAACCCACCGGGCGGGATGAAAACTGTCAACAAACCGGCAAAGAGCGTCGTACGCCCGCTGATCTTCCGAGCACATGTCCCCGACAGCGGTATGGTAATAACCTGTCCCATGCTCGTAATGTCGGGACATCCAGTACACCGGGAATTTAGCCCTACGACCCAACACGGGGCTCCCGTCGTCGACCATCATCGTTTCCCCATCATCGTCGCTCACTGGCCCCTCCTCCTCGAAAAGGGAATCCAAAGCAGCATCGGTAATTGGGCGTACCACGTACCACTTGTCTTTAAACCCCCTCACGGAGTCCATGTACATCTTAAAAAGTCTCCTCGACTGCTTCAGGGAGACCCAGCTATGCTTCCCTCCTCGGGACTGACGCTGCAGGTGAAACACCCGAAAGAAAAGAGGGATGGTCGCCCCAATCCTCAGGTAGCGACACGTCAACTCAAACGCCCGGATGAAGGCGAGAGAGTTTGGGTGTAGCTGGGACGGGGCCAGCTCCAAGTGCATAAAGACCCCGGCCTGAAAATCAGTGAACGGCAGCCGCAGCCCTAGGTCTTTAAACGCGATCTCATACATCGCGAGGCTGTAATTCGGATAGACCGAGCAAATCCTTGCGTCGGTCGACGGAATCATGACTACGAAGTTTTGTTGGAAGCCGGGCTCGTCTTGACCCTCTTCAATGACAGTGAATGGATGTCTGTCATCCCGACTATATACTGACGCTGTCCCCCGCGGCTCGACACCCACCCATTCCAGCAATGGGTCGGTCACTGTGTCAATCAGGGTGACCGACTCGTCGGTACTCTGTTCTTCACGATCACGACGTCTGGAGGAGCTCGGCTCGTCCGCCATGGTTACCTGCAGAGCACGGGAAACCAGTCAGTTGAGCACGAAGTCCTACGCTCGACAAAATCACGTCGTCCAATACATAACTACATAAGTCCGTTTCCACAAATGGACGCCTCCCCCGACTCCCTGAACCCGGTGGTCTTCCTCAAACCAATTGCGCGACCACTCTTTAAGCATGTCGACCCGAGGTATGAACATGGCGAGCCGCACCGTGAAGCCCACGGCCACGACCATGAACATACCGGGCGCGATCATGAATCAGGCGCCCTGGATCATGAAGACCCCGGGCAGCCCTGAAGTTTTTCACCTAAAACTATGAATGTGCCGGCCACAAACATGCGTTTGCCGGTCCTAGACATGAATACGTCGGGCTAAATACGAGTTTACCGGCCTAATCCCACGCGCACCGGTCCTAAAACATCTACAAATTCCAGGAATCATGCATTCTAAACGGGAAAATGAAGAAAGTAGATCACTTACTTGGATCAAAGTGTGGGATCTGGCTACGAAATGGAAGAATCTGAGACGAGAAGTCGCAACTGGAGAAAGTGTGGAAGAGCAGCAGCAGAGAGAGAGCACGGAGAGCGGAAAACGTATTATGGGGCCCAAGGTTCCTATTTATAGTGATGACGTGGAATATCAAACGTCACCTCGGGCAACCACGGACTCCATCTCCTCGACGCGCTGCTCCCAACGCAATGATGGCCCTACCCCCATAGGGTGGCGGCACAGTTCCCGAAAGATACCTCGTGTGCTCGACCAACGCGTCCGGCAAGGATTCCCCGCGCATCCATCTCCGAGGACGTCTTCGAGCACGACAAGAGGAGGCCCCTCGAGGGCCCACACCTCTATCCCGGGCACGAGACCTCCACGAGGGAAAACTTGGGTTCAAGTCATGGCTCCTCGCCGAGGAGCCACGACTTGGGGGGCTCCTGTTCTGGACTGGGCCCGACAGGCCCAAAAGCATTACTAAGGCCCAGTCCAAAGGGACTTACTGAGGACCACGCCGAGCAAATGGGTCACATCCGTGCCCGACATCCTGATGACCAGCTCGACATCCCGCTGTCCAACTCCACGTCCTGACACCCAGCACGACACCCTGCTGTCCAACTCGACGTCCCGGCGTCAAGCTCGACACCCTGCTGTCCAGCTCGACGTTGTCTCGAGCATCCCAGCTAGGGCAGACTCAGTCCACCGTTCCCCTAACGATACTCCGGAAAGACCGCGTCTCCGTCCGCCCGCACTTCACGCAGAACATCCAGGAAGGGGACCACGTGCGGGTCCCCACTACCCACGTAGAACCTGGCAGTTCCTCCATTGGGCCAAATCCGCCCGGCCCAATGAAGGAACCTTGGCCCAGCGCTGGGGGCTATAAATACCCTCTGTTTCCAGAGGGTCAGGTATTGATCATTCTAACCTCAACTTCTATTATCTGCTCGTACTCCTACTTACTTCAGCATCGGAGTGTCTTGCAGGTACCCACCCCCCCCCCCCCCCCACCTCGTCAAAAAAAGCTTTCTGCTCGGAGCCAGCCGTGACGGTCCAAACCTTCTGATCAGGTCAGATCATATATATATATATATATATATATATATATATATATATATATATATATATATATATATATATATAATATATATATATATATATATATATATATATATATATATATATATATATATATATATATATATATATATATATATATATATATATATATATATATATATATATATATATATATATATATATATATATATATATATATATATATATCACATTTACAGTTAAATATGATCTCTTAAAAAAATTTATGACTTAACTGAAATTAACTTTAATTTCTTACCATGTCACTTAAAAATTTGAGACAATTTTGATTAATTTGAATTATTTTTACGAATATTTCTTTTATTGTTTTAGAGACAGAAGTATGGAAACTTGAATATGAGAAATATTGGATCATATTGTGATTTTGAATGATATTTCAAAAAGTAGGAAATGTATTTTACAAAGAGTTTACTACACTATTATAAAACACACAAACAATAACGCCAGTTTATCACGTTTAAAGGATCCACTATGATAGAATTTATTCAATTAGGTATTTTTATTTTTTATATTTTATTAAAAGACGTACAACAACGGCTATTTAATACAATTATTGTTGTATTTAGCGCATGGTCATGAGTTTGAATCTTGTTGTTGTTGTTGTTGATTACGGCTGATTTTTTATATTTTATTAAAAGACATACAACCAACGGTTGTTTAATATAATTGTTTTTGTATGTAGCGCATGATCATGGGTTCGAATTTTGTTGTGGTTGTTATACTGCTTCATTTTTATATTTTATTAAAAGACATAGAACAACAGTTGTTTAATACAACTGTTGTTATATGTAGCGCCACTATGCCAAACAAGCACATAGACAGCGCTTTTTTTGGTCATAGACAGCGCTTATAAGCGCTGCCTATTGCACTACTGTAACCTTAGGCAACACTTTTAGTCTATGTGAAAGCGCGGCTTAATGTAGACCTTAGACAGCGCTTTATTGAATAAGCATTTTCTAAAGGCCCCTATAGACAGCGGTTTTAACAATGTAAGTGCTTTCTATAGTGTGCTTATAGCAGCGCTTTCACTTTAGACAACGCTTGAAGAAGCGCTGTCTAAAGTGAAAGCGCTGCTATAGGCACACTATAGAAAAAGCGCTGTCTATTGTATTATTTTTTCTTTTCTTTTTTATATTTTTAGTTAAGCGCTGTCTAATGTCCCCTTTTAGGCAACACTTGTTATGTCATATGCAGCGCTTTTTGGTTTAAAGCGTTGTCTAATGTTAACAGATTTTTTAATATATTCAACTTATATTTTAAGCGCCCTTTACACATAATCACTTAAAATTTAAGCGCTGTCTTTCAAATTTGCACCAGAATTTATAAATTTTTGAAGCTTCAATCCAATAAATATGCACCAAATTTACATATTTATATATACAACTTTAATCTAACAATTAATATATACATAAATACAACTTAAAGTGTTCAATATTGTTATCTTCTAGAGCTGCTATATTCTATTATCTTCTCTACAAACAACAACAATGAAGAATCCTAAATGAATCTATATATCTTCTAAACATATATGCACCTACCTGAAACAGAACAAACAAAGGCATATATATTAGAATTAAGCTATATATATATATATATATATATATATATATATATATATATATATATATATATATATATATATATATATATATATATATATATATATATATATATATATATATATATATATATATATATATATATATATATATATATAACACTTAAAAATCAATGTAACAAAAATAAATCAAGATTCATACAAACAAAATTCACCGATTTCGTCCATACAAACAAACAAATTTTCGTTATAATCCACCATTAAAAATTCCCCGATTCATACATACAAACAAAATTCCCCGATTCATGCCATACATACAAATAAAATTCACCGATTTCGTCCATACAAACAAACAAAATTTTGTTATAACCCTCCATTAAAAATTCCACGATTCATACATACAAACAAAATTCCCCGATTCATACCATGCATACAAACAAAATTCCGCGATTTCGTTCATACAAACAAACAAAATTCCGTTATAATCCACCATTAAAAATTCCCCGATTCATACATACAAACAAAATTCCCTGATTCATACCATGCATACAAACAAAATTTCCCGATTTCGTCCATACAAACAAATAAAATTCTGTTATAATCCACCATTAAATATTCCCCGATTCACACATACAAACAAAATTCCCCGATTCATACCATGCATACAAACAAAATTCTCTGATTTCGTCCATACAAACAAACAAAATTCTGTTATAATCCACCATTAAAAATTCCCCGATTCATACATAAAAATTCTCCGATTCATACATACAAATTCCCCGATTACTACACTATAACGACATAGTATCTCATTAACTCAAATTATATATACTCAAAATTATGATCAATGAAAGTGTCACAATACCTTATAAAATTCTCATCTCAATAATGAATTGACACCAATCCTCCTTAATTTCGTCCAAATGATCTTTCGAATAAGTAGAACACTTGTATTCATCAAAGTACTACATAATGTAACATAATATGATTTAGTTAAAACAAATTAATTAGATGAAATGTGTTAAATATATTAGAATAAATCATAAGTTAGAAACTCATAGCATGGATGGAATCTCTATTTGATTCAAAAGAATAATTTCTTTCATAAACCTCAACATGAAATAACCGCAATCTATACCATTGGGCTAACGAGGATACTACACATGGAAAAATATACAAATATATATCATCTCATTTAATTTGACTTGTTTTATCAAGTAGCATCACTAATATAATCAAAATTATGAAAATATACATGCACTCTAATCCATGTAATGTTGTTTGCCTTACTCTTTGGTACTTGAATATTTCTTTGTGATCTAAAAATTTGTATAACCCTAACAAAATATAAACGAAGATTTAGAACAATCTCACATAAAAAACTAAATAAGTATACATATGAATTTTTAGAATAATCTAACTTACGTATCAACCATCTCCTTCATGTATGGGTATTTTGTCAAATCTCCTTCTAATGAATCCAAATAATATACAACTTCTCTTATTGGATTGATCGCAACCAACAATCAGTGTCCACTGTAAGATTTACAAAGTTTAGATTGAAACTTTCTACAAAACGTCAAAGCACGAAAAATTATAATAGATGAAGTTTGAATAAAAATCTTACCCATTGCCAGTATTAAATGGAAAAAAAAATCATGTATCTATGTTGGCTATAAATGTACAGACAAAATACTCTTTTACGTCATCTGGTCGTTGTTGGATTAATAGTGTGTTGATATTGTTTGGAGATAAGAAGGAGAATCTTTGGTCCAATTGATGCGGGTGCATCAAGTTGGCATACATGAAACTTAAATAAATACATCATTAAAATTAAGACCATTCAATGAAATTAGTAGATAAACTGTTCAATAAAAAAGAAATAAAGTTGATCGGATAATACCTGATGTATGTATTGACAACATCGAGGCCTAATTCTTCATGTTTAAGAATTTGATCCACATCTTCTCTACTTATTATTTCGTAATAGGAAAAACCAAAAATACCTTCCTCCATAGGTATATTACGAGCACATCCGTCGGCCAAATCTGAAATTCCCATTAATGTCTGAAGGCACGACCTATACCGAGAAGTAGGCTTTTTTCTAGCCGCAGACTTTGCCACAACCCTTTTTTCTGCGGACATGTTACTCATAGGGACTAGTTGCATGTATTTAACATGAATCTAAAGATCAAATGCATATAATAATTTAGGTGACGTATAAGATCGTGAATTAACCTTTTCTATGCAAAATATATTAATTTACCTCCTTTTTGGATGCAACTGACTCGGTATGAGGCTTAATCCCCTTATCTTTTGATTTAGATTTTGTGGGAGTCTAACATTACCATGAAAAAAAAAGTACGTTAAATGGTCTTAATAGTTTTCATAATAGTTTTTAACGTTGCAAATATTAACATACCTCATAATCTATGAAAATGAAGCTTGACGACCATGCAACATAAGATCCTATTGCCTCTCCGGCCAATGTTGCATCTGAAATATCGTCAGGCAACGGTAATGGCGCATCCCTCTCTATTGCAATTTCAATTGATACTTTCAAAAATCCAGCAGGGAGCGGTTTATGGTGAAGTACTTCTCCCAAGGTGTTATGCACTTTTCCCTTGCCAACCATGCGATAAGTTGGTAACGATAAATATAGCTGACAAGGTGAAATTCCCTAAACCAATAATAAATATGAAATTGTTAATGTTTATATATGTCAATTAAAAAAAATTATGCTAATTCATAATAATATATGTTACCTCGGGAATTTTCTGTTGAAAATCACAATTGATATCATCTTTGTCACTAGTATCCTTGAATCCTGACCCTTGCCTTTCTGACATGTATTTTTCTTTGTCCTTTTCCAACTCACGAACTTTAGCTTTTAATTTTTCTAACTCTTCCATCACTTCTTTATTTCTATGACCTTTCTTCTTTTGATGACTTCCCAAAGATGTTGGAGTCACCCTGAATCCCTTACCCCTCACACGACTGGTATACTCAGGAAGATTTAGTGCTCGACTAAGTATGCTCCTGCAATTTTGGTCTTTAGCTTGAGTTTGAGATAGACTCTCTTGAAATTCATATGCATAGCGAAATAAATTAGTGGTCATTAAACTCATAAATTCCGTATCGTAATAAACTTTTGATTTAATTATAGGAATATTGATATACTTACACATTTCTCATAAATTTGAAGCACATCTTTCTTAACAACTCCATCCTTACCCACCCGGGCAGCCTTCCTCAGGACATGTTTCAGAAGAGATGTTTCTTGACTTTTCTTCTCTTCTAACTAAACATTAAGAGAAATAATAAATCAATAATAGCACTTGATGAACAAGTATATCATATTATTTATATATACTTACCAATCTTTGTTGCCAGTGTGCATATCCCATACGCCCTTTTCTGTATGGATACGGGGGACTTGATGCTCGTTGGCGATTCACGCCATTCACATCCTGAAAATCTGAGGTTCTTCTTTTTTCTTTGAAGGTTTCCCATTCTTCAGGAGAAATCAAGCCTGCACACGCCTTTGGAAGTGCTGCATCAATAAAATTGTTATTGGCATCCCTAAGAAACTTGTTTGTCAAAAAAGATCGAAATCCTCTTAGTCTTTTTCCGGCCAATTGAAGACAATACAATTTTCGATCATCATCAATGTTAAAAGATCGCTACAAAAAAACATACATAGAGTGTGTTAGTAATCATTGATATACATAAGCGTCAACAAAAATGAAAGACATCACATATCGCACTTGTATTTCCGTCCATATTTTTTCTTTAACGTGTTTCAACTCACGCCTTCTCCAATCATCCCAAGTGTTTGGAACTTCTCTCCTCATAACGGAACCAATGTAACTTGTCAACATTGAACCGTTAGGCTCAATTAGTTGTTTGTCTTCATTCCAATGTACGTCATATTTGATACCTTTATCTCTTGCACGAATTATTGACTTCATAATTGTTATTCCTCGTCTAATCTCACTCTCCACATCACGAGCTGATTCATTTCTATCAATATTAGAAGCGGGATGATATTTTTCCTCATTAGAAGCCATTTCACCTTTAATATTAAAGAAAAACATAAACACCATATAAAATTCAAGTAGCATTGAATGAATAACCAAAAAATAAAAACATAAACACAATATATAAAACCATAAACACAATATAAAAACAGAAACACAATTTTGTTGAATGACAGAACATATAACATTTCACTAGTACCTTTTCCACTAACGTCTCTTTCGTTTCTTGGTTGGAATATGAATTACTTGACTCTTAACAACTCGGACGGATGGATTGATTCAAATTACCTCATTATGATCATTTCTAATATATGATTCATCCGTTATAATATTCTCATCTTGATCATTTCGTACATACGACTCATTGCCTCTAACATATGACTCATTCTCAACATCAACATTACTTTGATTTACATTGTTATCATCAATCACTTTGTTAGATAAAAGCACTATACACCATTTGGAACTTGTTGGATCAGTGACGTAGAACACTTGTTTAGCTTGAGAGGCTAGAATAAAAGGCTCATCTTTGTACCCCACCCTATTAAGATCCACTTGTAAAAATCCCGACTTATCCATCTGTATGCCGCTATTATGTACCCACTTTCAACCAAAGATAGGCATCTGAAACTTCTCATAATCAAACACCCAAATGTGCTCGATAACCCCAAAATATGACAGATTTGCATATTTGGGGTTTAAGTCATTCATACTTGAAATGTGCATTGCTTTAGCTAAAACAGTGAGACCAATATTTTGCATAGTACTTTTATCATCTTGTTCTTTGGTATAAAATATGTATCAATTAATTGCATATGCGCTATAAGAAAACACGAGCAAACTCGGACCATATGCTAAACATCTCAACCTTTCGGTTATTGTAGCGGGATATAAATCAAACTTTGAATAAATATGATCTTTGAACCATTGTATAAAACTTTGATTATGCTCTCGTACTATCCAATTTTCATTTCTACTCGGATTTAAACCCCATAGTATATCCTTGTGCATTTCAACATACGACTCAACCTCATTGTCATTGTGCAGAACATATAAATACACTTGATCCCGTTCAACCTTTGATACTGTCACAATTTTATTTCCGATTAAATTTTTTCCTTCCTTCCTTTTGATAATATGAGATTTGGGTAGTCCGATGGATTGAACATTGGTCAAATATTCAGTACAAAACTCAACCGCTTCTTCAACAACATATCGTTCACCATACAACCCTCTGGCCGACTTTGATTTTTCACGTACCCTTTTAATATTTTCATATAACGCTCAACATGGTACATCTATCTCATATAAGCTGGTTCACACAATTGTAACTCTTTCACAAGATGAACAACAAGATGTACCATAATATTAAAAAATGAGGGAGGAAAATATATTTCAAGCTCACACGAAATAATAATTATTTCTTTTTGCAATATTGGTAAGATCTTGTGATCGATCACCTTACTATAAGTTGACCTGAAGAAAAAACACAATTTAGTTATGGAGCTTCTTACTTTTTCTGGCAAAATATAACGTATGCCTATTGGTAGAAAATGATCCATTATAACATGGAAATCATGTGTCTTTAAACTCTTTAACTTGAGGTCTTTCATAGACACAAGTCTTCTAATATCTAAAGAGTAACCTTCTGGAACTTTTACTTCACTTAGAAACTTACACAATATTTTTTCTCCTTACTAGATAAAGTATAAGCAGCAGACGACAAATATGTTCGTGTTCCTTTCTTCATAGGTCCTAATTCAATTCTTATTCCCATTTGTATCAAGTCCTTTCTTGCTTTAAGGCCATCCTTAGACTTTCCTTGTATATTGAGTAACGTACCAATAACACTTTCAAATACATTTTTTTCAATATGCATAACATCAAGAAAATGTCTTACATACAACGACTTCCAATATGGAAATTCAAAAAAAATTGACCTCTTCTTCCACCCACCTTTAACGTGCGTATGTGCAAAAGGCTTGCTAAACTAGGTACTCATATCTTTCACCTTTTCAAAAAGTTGGTCACTTGTCAACATAGGTGGAGCTCTATCATGTTCTGGATTTCCATTGAATGCCTTTCTCCACCCACGGTAGTGATGATTAAAATTTAAGAATCTACGATGACCGAGAAATATATTCTTTTGACAAAATTCCAATCGCTTCCAATTTGTGTGTTCTTCATAAATAGGACACGCTTTTTTACCTTTAATGCTATACCCTGATAGATTTCCGTATGCCGGGAAATCATTAATTATGCCAAACAGCATCGCCCTAAAATTGAAACTTTATTTCCTATATCCATCATAAACCTCCACCCCGTTCTCCCACAAAATATTTAAATCTTTGATTAACGGTTTCAAGTAAACGTCTATGTCATTCCCTGGTTGTTTAGGTCCAGAAATTAACATAGATAACATCATGTAATTGCACTTTATACATAGCCATGGAGGTAGGTTATAAATCATAATAATCACAAGCTATTTGGTATGTGAGATACTTTGAAGACCGTGTGGGTTCATTCCATCAGTAGATAATGCCAAGCGAAGGTTTCTTGCATCTCCTCCAAAATCAGGATAATCATTATCAATTTTCGACCATTATGGTGAATCTGTCGGATGTCGAAACTTTCCATCAATAATTCTTTCATTTGCATGCCAAGTCAAGTGTCTTGCATCAATTTCACTATGAAATATGCGTCTAAATCTCGGAATTATAGGAAAATATCATAAGACTTTTGTTGGAGACAATTTTTTCTTATATCGAGATAAACCGCATTTAGGGAACTCATTTAACGATGCATATTCGTTTCGAAACAAAATGCAATCATTTGGACAAGCATGTATCTTATCATAGCTCATGCCAATAGAGCACAACATTTTTGGGCCTCATAGGTTTGATTAGGAAGAACATTACCCTCCGAAAGCATATCTCTCATAATGGCTAATAACTCTGTGAAACTTTTATCCGACCATCCATTGCCCGCCTTTAAGTTGTACAACTTTAATATCGCAGACAGTCTTGTGAATTTAGTGCAACCTTTATACAACGGTTTCTCTGCATCGCTTACCAACCTCTCAAACATTTTAGGACAATCCTAAAGATCTTCTTCAAGAGCTTCTGCAATCTCTTCTACTCGATCACAATCGTATGTATCTGTGTCATTATCGGCTGAAGCATATGTCGTACTATCCCCCGGTCCAACATTCTCGTAACTTTTTTCACCATGGAATATCCAACATGTGTAACTTCGGTCAATTACACGCCTAAATAAATGCGATTGCATCCCAACTGCGTTAACCCGACCCACAAAACAACAACTTAAGCAAGGACATTTCATTCGATTGGCGTCTTCGGCGTGTTCAACAATAAACTTAACGAATTCCAATACCATGTTCTCGTACTCTTTGGACAATCGATTGACAGACATCCAGTTTTTTATCCATGGTCTTACTATTAGGTAAGCTAAGCAAAAACAATACTTAAAAAAAGAGGAAAAAGACTAAAAATCTTAATACCAATTAGGCATATTCATCAAAAATAAAAATACTATAATTATTCAAGCAACTATAGCAAATTAAAAGAACAACTAAATACCTGTAGAGAAGTCAATAACTTCTGAAACCACACAGTGTAATATTCTTAGAAACGCTCAGAAACTCCACTCTTCACAAGTAACCTATATAAATGATCAATTAATTTCATTATAATAAAACAAATCTATAGAATAAGAATTACATTAGAATATTTATACAACATTAAACATATATGCATACACCATTAAATAATCACTAATATTCTTTTTAACATATATTTTACTGTTTTAATTTTTAAAAAAAATATAAATATTTGATTTTAAAATATGAAGGTAAAATATTAATAAAAAAATTATGTTTAATAAAGATCTATTTTAATATTCTACATTGAAAATATAAATCAATCAAACAATTCATGTGACTCTATATTAATCAAATGGCTCATAAAGTGTAACTTTCATTTTTTTCCCTTCAAATTATATTCTAACTTCAAATCTAGATCTTCAAATTTTAATCCAACAATCATAATTTATTTAACTATCTTAATTTATGTGTTAGTATGACTCTTACATTAGAGAATCCAAGTATCCATAATTTTATTGACCCATAAATACTTTATGTAACATGTCTCTTTCTCTAGAATTTTTATGACTATATAAACTATTTCTTTATCAATTTTTAATCACCAATTTTAATAAAACATTTCATCCTTGTGTCTCGTCCGTGACTCTTGTCTAAAAACCAACTTTTCACAATAATAATCGCAATGGTAATGTATACACATTTCAATTACAATGTTTTTTTCTGTCATTCAATACATGCAATATTCGTTGTGACATTTATACAAACACCTTACATGCAATCTCATTGTGATATTTTCCCAAACACCTTACATGCAAAAACCACATGCCACACAAAACACACTATAATTCAACATTATCAACACTAAATCAACACTAAAACAACATTATCAACACTATCAACTAAACCAAATGCAACATTATATATCAACATTATCAAATATATCAGATATATCAAAATCATACCTAGAGGAGAAGAGAACCTTGATTGTGAATGGAAGAAATGATGCAACGGTCTTGAATGGAAGAAGGATGAGAATCTTGAAGAAAGGATGCAACGATTTTGTCAAGAATCAAACGAAAAATAGCGTCAAAGTGGGTTTTGTTCGTAACTACTGTATTCTGAAATGGGTTTTGCAAATAATAACATGTTATTGTGTTTTATGTTGGGCGCGCGTTTTATTTTATTTTTATAACATGACTTTATGCAGCGCTTGTAGTAGAAAGTGTTGCTTAATCCCCCCTTTAGGCAACGCTTTAAGAAAGCGCTGCTTAATCCCCCCCTTTAGGCAACTCTTTAGTAAAAGCGCTTTGTAAGTCCACCCTTTAGGCAGCGCTTCTCCAAAGCGCTACAATACCTACCCCATTTAGCAGCGCTTTATAAATTCACATTAACCCCCTTTAGGCAGCGCTTTCATAAAGCGCTGCTTAAGCCCACCCTTTAGGCAGCGCTTCTGAAAAGTGCTTTGTAAGCCCACCCTTTAGGCAGCGCTTCAGGACCTATCCCCTTTAGCAGTGCTTTATCAAACAATATTCATCCTCTTAGGCAGCGCTTTTTTAGAAAACGCTGTCTAAGGCATAGAACAAAATTTCCGTGTTTTTAAAATGCACTTTTAACAGCGCTTTTGATAAGAAGCGCTGCCTTAGGTGTGCTGTCTAATCTTATTTTTGACGTAGTGCGCGCTATTGAGTTTATTGAATTTCTTATAAGTGTGCTTCTTGAGATTCTTCACCTTTCTTAAACAAATCTCTGTCGTCTATTTAGTGATTATCAATGCTCAAGAATCTACCATTAGTGATCTGTGTGAAACCTAAAACTTAAACGAACTTCCAACTTGGACGAATTTCATCTTCTACCTTCAAACATCATCTTTCATTTTCAACACTCTTTTTCTCCACTAAACCAAACTCAGAAATATCATTTCTTCCATAAACAAAACTCGAAAACATAATATCTTTCATTAATAAATCTACAAAATCTATCATCTCTTCTCAACTTGAAAGAGACAAGAAAAGTATGGATTCAAATGATTATATATCTTTCCTAACCATTATAAATGAATTTTCCGTAGTAGTGATATTTATTGTATGATAATACAATAAGATTGAAATCACACTAAAGACTTTATTAATGAAGTGTTTTTCATGAAAATCTATCTAAGTACTTTTCATGTAAAATAGTATAATATATTAAAATACAAGTTTTACTATTATTTTGTGTTAATGAATTATTTTCCAAATAAATATACATCACTTTCTCATTAATTAATCAAAGTCAGAGTTAGAACTTGCTTAAAGTAATTGAACGAGTCTTGATTTTGATTTAAGACCTTAACCACTGCACGGACTACCCTAGATTACGACATAATCGTATTGATGTATTAAGTTGTACTAAAAAAAGCACATTGAGTGCATGTATATCTTTAGAATGATTGATGTATATATGAAACCAAATTGCTGCAATTTGCCATTGAAGACAGACAACGACATGAAAACTTAGAACAAACAAGAAAACATAGTACATTATCCCATCCATATCCTACTTTTCCACCATCCTATTAATGAGCACACCAAAATGTTTGGTAGTTTTGCAATGCTTCTTGATATCAGAGGTTACTGCACCAAATTAAAATGATTTAAACTCAGTTATTTAAAGATGAAAAATAGCATAAACCTTTCAATTTAAAGTTTTATTCTTTCTTACAATGTTATTCTTTTACACTTATTCAAGCGTAGTATTTATTCTTATCAGATTAATATTTTATATGTGGATCAATAGTCCACATGATAATAAATTTGTTTTATAAGGAGAAGAGTCTATCACAATAATTTATTACTGAATCTCTCATGCGTCGCTCTTGTGTTGCACTATAGTAATTGTTGGCGCAACCGACCAAATACTACGAGAAATTCTTGTTCTAGCCACGTGATTTTACAACGTGAATATCACGATACAAAAAAGAGAGGTTGTGTCGTGATTATCACGACACAAACATTTTAAATTAATAATAAAAATATTTTTAGCTTTTTACGTGGAGGAGGGATAAATTTTTGAAAAAATTATAATGTCATGTAAATTACGATACAACTTAAAAAATAAAAATAACAAAAACAAATGTTTCCACTTTTTCACGTGGTGGAAAACTCGAGTTTTTTGAAAACGGTTAGTGTCGTGTATATCACAAGACAAAATAAAAGCCGGTAAAAAAATGGAATTTGACTTACACGTAAAGTGAGGAAAATAAATGATATCTGAGAAATATTTATCACGTGATAATCACGACGCTATTTCTCTAAAAATTATGTTTGTGTCACGACAAAAAAAAAACTGATCATTAATTTGCGTCGTAATTATCACGACGATAAATCTCTTTTATATCACCCAGATTTACTGGCCTTTCATAATCATTTCTTCCTCTCAACTATTTCTCTCACCATTTCTCTTCTTGATCTTTTCATCAACCCATACCATTTCTCTTCAAATATTTTACCCTCTCTCGTCAATTTCATTAAACTTTCCAACATCAAAAGTTAAAGATATGGAATTTTCATTTTTGTTTTGTATAATATTTTTACAGTTTTGTATTATTTCATTTTTTTATTTTTTATAAAGTTATTTTTTTATTATATATATATATATATATATATATATATATATATATATATATATATATATATATATATATATATATATATATATATATATATATATATATATATATATATATATATATATATATATATATATATATATATATATATATATATATATATATATATATATATATATATATATATATATATATATATATATATATATATATATATATATATATATATATATATATATATATATATATATTAAGTGTTAATATTTGTAAGTAAATTGTTTTAATTGTATGTGAGTGGTTAATATTTGTTTTGTAAAATATTAAGTGTTTGAATATTTGTATGTAAAAACACAATTTGTAAGTAGTTGGTAATATATGTATGTACAAAAAATTAAGTGTATATGTTTTATGTGAGTTATTAATATGTGTATGTAAAAAGTATTAAGTGTTTTAATATTTGTATGTTGGTTCATAATATTTTGTAAGTAAAAAATATTAAGTATATGTTTGTAGGTGGGTTGTTAATAGTTAGTTCAATATAAAACATATTAAGTGTTTTAATATTTGTATGTAAAAATATAATTTATTTTTTAAACGTGTAAAAAAATTATTAAGTATGTAATTATTAAGTTTTTTTAATATTTGTACTTAAGAATAAAAAATATTATGTATATGTTTGTTTGTGGATTGTTAATATTTCTACGTAAAGTGTTTTAATATTTGTATGTCGAAATACAATTTGTTTTAAAAAAAACTATTCAAAAAAATATAATTAAGTATAATGTTATTAAGTTTGTTAATATTTTGGTTTATAATTATTAATTTTCGTATTTAATTATTATTATTTTCATTTAAAGAATATAATTATTATTTGTAAAAAAAATATTAATTATTAATTATTAATTTTCACATTTTATTATTTATTATTTATTTGTTATTTAGAAATATTTAATTTTATACCGTGTTTTCTATGACATTAAAAGTTTGGATAAACTTTGTAACCATTTGATCTCATCTGAACCACTTCGCACAGATTAAAATTTAATATCGTGTGTAACACCTCAATTCTATCCGACAATTAATATAAAAATCAGAGTTATAAAATTTCAACAGCCAAATCAGGATGCTACAATTTCAACTTAAAACAACGACATTCATTAGACACATAATACATTAAACTGAAATGAATCAACAGCAACATATTTTAATCTTTTAAACCAACAATTGTCATAACTACGCAGTAAAATCAAATATTAAATTTAAAAGAATATAACATCTTTATCCAACTGAAACAATTTCAAATAATAAGTATTTAACGAACAACAACTTAAAGTTCAATCAACTGATATAATTAACAATAAAACAGTAAGCGTTCATTCCCCCGAATGTTACGTATCAGAGCAATGACACCGACTCGAACTACTGAAGGTAAACTGCATTCACTCTGGATTGCTTGCACGTTACCAACATCGGAGTAATATTCAAACAGAAGGGGTGAGATATCAAACAATACAATCAGATGTATGATAATATTATATTAAAATTAGTCTATGTCAAATCACCACTTCACAACTTTAAACAACGTCAATACAAACGAAAACATCAACGAAACATAATAAATAATTTACCAACACAACAACTTTATGAAACTTGAAATGCAACTTGTTACTATGCGCATACATG
The DNA here is from genome assembly GCA_948472305.1 of Vicia faba. NCBI lineage: Eukaryota > Viridiplantae > Streptophyta > Magnoliopsida > Fabales > Fabaceae > Vicia > Vicia faba. The sequence continues at coordinate 236,015,365 of OX451735.1, forward strand.
TGGTATCAATGGAGCAGAACTCCCAACTTAGAAATCTGCCAATAAATAGAGGCATCAACAAGGCATAAGCCTTCAAATTAATATTTTGTCAATCCAGACCAACTTAACGAGCATTAGCTCCAACTTGATATGCGATGTATGCGACAACATGATTAAATGCAACATCAACAACAACATAACAACATTGACATAAGCCTACAACTTAATAATTATCTATCAATAGAGGCAACACAACAAAATTTATCACGTGCAACTTTAATAATTAATAATAACAACACAACAATTTATACATGCCAATAAGCCTCATTAATAGTTTTCTGCTAAATTAGTGAAACTATTATTTTCCTGCTACTTAGTGATCTCTACTGCTAATATATTTTGGGTACTAATACTACTTCTATTTACTACTAGTTCTGCAACTAAAACTATATCAGTTATTAATTCTGCAATTTACTAATTATCCTTGCTAAATATCTACTGCTATTACTTTCATAAAATACTGCTACCAACAATCTTCATTTTACTGTCTGCTATTACTAATTTTCTGCTAACTAACCCTGTTACTCAGTAATATTACCTTCTATACTTATGCTAATTTACAAATTGATCACTTTTCTTACTAATAGATAGACTCAACTGTGATTCATTCTTTTCTAATCCTGTTACATACATTTACTGTAACAAAATACTAAGTAACAAACACACACATGAAACACAGGAACCAATTAAAGAAACCCTGGACGTTGGGTTCATGCCCCTCGACATGAAAACCGTGCCCCTCGGCACAGAACATGGTTCAAGTCAGCATCCTTCATTAACACACATGTGCCGCTCGGTACATGTCCATAATTCGAGTTGCAGTTATGCAACTTCGTCCAAGTTTTCTTGCGATCAGTAATTCCTTTCCTTTCCATGATCTCATACCAACACAAGAACTATACCCACATCAATATATGCAATTTATAACACTCGATTCATCGATTGAATCACTACAACGTTAGCACAATTATCCCAGATACCAAACAACAATTTATTCATACAACAATCACACACAGCAACAATTTCACACAACCCAATTCCCACATAACATGAATCATATACCCAATTATAGAGTCAGAACCACACTCTTACCTTGGATTGAAGGTTGCCCTATAATTTTTTGATCGAATCCCGCTTTACCTCTTTTCCTTCTTCTCTGTAACTTCTCACGTACATCACTTCTCTATTCTTTCTCTTCACCCTTTCAATTATCCTAATTTCTATCATTAATGACTAAACCTAATAATAATAGTATTATTTCTATTTGGCCTAATTCTCGCCCCCCCCCCCCCCCCCCCCCCCCCTTAATACTACATACCACCAAAATAAGCCCAATAACTAATACTAATAATTCCAACATTATTATTATTATTATTATTAATCAACTAATTGATTAATTAATAATAATCTAACAACTTATACCAACAATTCTCAACATTACACAACTTCAACAAATAATTCGGAGATAATTTAATTAAATAATTAATTAACTTAACGATCGTTACAACTCTCCCCCACTTAGAATATTTTCGTCCTCGAAAATTTACCTTATTCAAACAACTCAGGATAGGAGTCCCGCATCCTGCTTTCCAACTCTCCAGTTATGCTTTCCCCGGCAGCTTCTAGCCAGACTACTTTCACCAAAGCAATCTCCTTGCCTCTTAGAGTCTTCATTTCACGATCCGCGATTCGTACAAGCATCGTCTCCACAGTAAGATTATCCTGTACTTGCATATCATCCATATGAATCACATGAGATAGATTTGAAATATACTTCTGGAGTTGTGACACATGAAACACATCATGCAAATTCGAGAGATTAGGCGGTAATTCCACTCTATAAGCAACAGTTCTAACTCTTTCCGAAATCTGATACAGACCAATAAAACGAGAAGTGAGCTTCTTAGACTTTAATGCTCGCCCAACACCAGTCACAGGTGTAACTCTAAAAAACACATGGTCATCTGCTTGAAATTCTAAATATTTCCTTCGCCTGTCATGATAACTCTTTTGTCTATTTTGGGAAGCTTTCATTTTTTCTCGAATCAACTTCACCTTTTCAGTAGTCTCACGAACAAGTTCAGGTCTAAGCACTACACTTTATTCAGACTCATGCCAACATAAAGGAGTTCTACATCTCCGACCATATAACGCTTCGAAAGGTGCCATTTCAATACTAGAATGGTAATTGTTATTATAAGTGAACTCTATCAATGGAAGATAAGTATCCCACGAACCTCCCTTCTCAAGAACACATGCTCTCAATAAATCCTCTAACGACTGAATATTTCTTTCCGTATGACCATCCATTTGAGGATGATATGCTGAAATCAACCTCAACTTAGAACCAAACTCCTCTTTCAAACTCTTCCAAAAATCAGACGTAAACCCCAAATCTCTATCCGACACAATACACAAAGGAACACCATGCAACTTTACAATTACACTAGTGTAAATATCTGCCAACTTTGATACTGGAAAACGGATGTTAATAGGAATAAAATGAGCCGACTTTTTAAGCCTATCAATAATGACCCAAATCTAATCATGTCCTCTTGAAATATTAGGTAACCCCGTCACAAATTCCATCGAAATGCTATCCCATTTCTATTCTGGAACTTCTAACGGTTGCATCAACCCTGCAGGCTTCTGATGTTCAACTTTCGACTTATGACAAGTCAAACATGCATACACAAACTGAGCCACATCACTCTCCATTCCAGGCCACCAAAACAAATTCTTCAAATCTTGATACATTTTTGTAGCTCCCAGATGAATGCTAAACTTTCTTCTATGACTTTCCTCGAGAATCACTTTCTTCATCTCCGCATCATCAGGAATACAAATCCGATTACGGAATCTCAACACACCTTGCGAATCTAACTTAAAATATTTATTCTTTGACTGATCGATCCCAACCATCGAATCTACCAGTTTTACATCCAACTTCTAAGCCTCTTTGATATTATGCAGAAAATCATTGTTAATCTTCAACATTCCCAACATAAAACTCTGCGGTGTCACTTCGCATACTAAGCTCATATCTCTGAACTGTTCAATTAATTCCAACTCTTTAACCATCATTACCGACATATGTAAAGTCTTTAGGCTTGACTCATCAGCTACCGCATCCGCTTTACCTGGATGATAATTCAAACCTAAATCATAATCCTTTAACAACTCCAACCATCTTCGTTGTCTCATGTTCAATTCCTTCTGGTCAAATAAATACTTCAAACTCTTATGGTCGCTAAACACTTCAAATCTAGAACCATAAAGATAATGCATCCAAATTTTCAACACAAAAACAACTGCAACAAGATCTAAATCATGCGTAGGATACTTCTTCTCATGGATCCTCAACTTCCTTGACGCATAAGCAACCACCTTATCATTCTGCATAAGCACACCTCCTAAATCCATCTTAGAAGCATCACAATATACCACAAAAGGTTCTCCTGGATTAGGTAATGTCAAAATCGGAGCCGACATCAATCTCTTTTTTAATTCTGTAAAACTTCCTTCACATTAAACGTCCCATACAAAAGCTCTACCTTTACAAGTCAACTTAGTCAACGGAAGTGCCAACTTAGAAAAACCTTCGATAAATCTTCTATAGTAACCAGCTAATCCTAAAAAGCTTCTATTCTCGGTACCCAACTTTGGAGTTTCCCACTACAACACCGCATCTACTTTAGATGAATCTACAACAATGCCACTACCTGAGATCACATGACCAAGAAAACTAACCTCTTTTAACCAAAATTCACACTTAGACAACTTTGCATATAACTTCTTCTCTTTCAAAACTTGCAATACTATTCTTAAGTGTTTTGCATGCTCTTCCTCCGACTTAGAGTAAATTAAAATGTCATCAATGAAAACCACTACAAACCGATCCAAATAAGTATGAAAGATACAGTTCATGTACTCCATGAATACTCCTGACGCATTAGTAACACCGAAAGGCATCACAGAATACTCATAGTGTCCATAACGCATTCTGAAAGCCGTCTTCTGGATATCTTCATCCTTCACTTTAACCTGATGATAACCCGATCTTAAATCAATCTTACTAAACACATGAGTATCCACAAATTTATCCATCAAGTCATCTATTCTCGGAAGCGGATACTTGTTCTTAATCATCACCTTATTCAATTGCCTATAATCAACAGAAAGTCTCATACTTCCATCTTTCTTCTTTACTAGCAACACTGGAGCTCCCCACGGTGATACACTTGGTCTCACAAAATTATTTTCAAGTAAATGTTCCAATTGCTTCTTTAACTCTGACAATTCAGATGCAAATATCATGTATGGTGCCATAGAAACAGGTTTGGTACCAGGTACAAGATCAATAGCAAATTCAACTTCTCTCTGGAGGTACATCAGGAATTTCATCAGGGAAAACTTTCAAGAAATTCACGCACCACTTACAACTCCTCAATTACAGCTTGATTCTCGACAGATAGTGACACCATCAACGAGAACATATGAGCCTCTTCTTGCATCAATTGCTTCAATTGTCTAGCAGACAACAGACCAGCTTCCTCTTCCTCAGGAGTAGAAAACCTGACATACTTGTTATAACAATTAATATGAACATAGTTATGCTCTAACCAGTTCATACCTAAGATCACATATAACCCACTTAAAGGCAAACAAACCAAATCAACAACAAAGTCTTTGTCAAAGATCGACA